>CM053405.1:36885105-36900793 GCA_028644305.1 Xerus rutilus | reverse complement strand
TTTATATGCACTTTCAATGAACAGTATATATATATATTTTTTTTTTATATATATTTTTATCAACCATCTTTACTATACCCATTCCCCTTTCCTGCCCCCCACCTCCCCCATGTCGCGTCTAGTGTTTCTCTATTTCTCTTATGTTTCCCATTCCCACCTCCCTTATTCATCAGCATCCATTAATCAGAGAGACCATTCGCCCCATGCATCAACTTCTATTAATGGGCAGTGACGCCATCCTGGCCCTGAGTCAGCCTCCCAGTGTACTTGGATTTGTTCAACTGGAGGCAGGCACCGCATCAGAAACTTGAATCCACAGAGAGCACCGATTTAAGCCACTCGTCTCCAGAGAGGGCTAGGTTCCTGTAATGCAGCAGAGAGCACATAGCCTATGCCCAGGTGGCCTCTTAGTGTAGAAGGGCAAAATGATTGACACCAATGAACTGACCTCCTGGGCTCCAGTGAGCCTCTGGCCACAGACCCCCTATGCTGTGAGCAGCCAAAGTGGAAATGGACCCAAACAGCCTGGGAACCATTAGTTCTATCTCATTTTGTTAATGCAATGGACTCACAAATGCATTATAAAACTTATATTGGCTTTTTCTAAATTCTTTGCTTCAGAGTGTCCCAAATTACATTCAGTAGTTTGTCCTGGCACTGATTCCAAAGTGGCATTTTACAAGGAATTCAGCAAGTGACCAAAGAGCTCCAAAGGGTGGCAAAAGTGTCATACTCCCAAGCCACTGTGGGCATATGTGCTTTAACATCCTTCTCCCACACTATAGCATGAGAAAGAGAAAGGAAGATAGGGAGTAAAGAGGGGAAGAGGTATTATGTGAATTCTTGATCTGACACAGGCTTCCTGGACCTGAAAAGCTTACAGATAATGAGCGAAATGGAGCACTGGATCTCCAAGTCCACAAGGACTTTCAAAAGCAGAATAAAACAGACCTCCAATTGGCTTATGAAACAGAATAAAGACATTATGGAAAATCTGAGGAAATCTGAATAAAGTACAAACTTTGTGGACTTTAATAACAATGTCTCAATATTGGTTCATTGCTACAAACATACCGTAAGGTAAAATATTAATAATAGGAGAAACTTGGTGTAGAATAGAGATGCTCTGTACCATCTTCCCAATAATTCTTTAAATCTACTACTAGTACAGATGTTAAAAAATTACTCACACACACACACACACACACAGACACACACACCCTTTTAAGAGATCTTCTTTAAAATAATCGGGAGATAAGGAAAAACATTGGTGGGGGTATTAATAGACTTAATTGTTGAAATTGGCTGATAGACATATGGATATATACATATATATGTATGCTGTATCTTTTACTTTCGTATACATTTGAGATTCTCCATAATGGAAATTTCAAAAATTACACTCATTAAATTGAGAATATATATATATACACATATGTGTGTGTGTGTAAATATATGTATATGCTTTATACATATATATCTTCCAAAAAGCCTTTTATATATAGACCATTTTATATATACATACATATAAATCAATTTATATATACATATAAACTATTTTATATGTACATATAAATGCATATGTAATGTATATAAAATGGGTGCATATATATCTAAAATGGTTTTTGCAAGAGATGTAACTTTATTAGCAACCAGTAAGAACCGTAGTGCAGGCCACCTTTTCACTGTGTGTGTGCATGCTTTGTAGCTGAAGAGTAGCACATTTTATTGGTGCTAAAGTGTAGACTTCCCCTTTTGCAGGGAACGTCTCTAGTATTGACCTGTGTCAATGCATGTACTTCCATGGCTTTTCTTTCAGCATTATGTTGTGTTAGGCAAGGCCCCACCACCCTCTATGATTGATGGTAGACACTAGCTTCTGCAGAGGGGGACAGAGCCAATGGCGCCACAGCTTTGGGAAAACATGTTTCTCCTTGTGATGTTAAAGCAGGTGATTTCAGTTCTGGGTTTGATCTGGGTAAAGGTTCTTTAGTCAACAATGACATGAAGCTGTGACTGATAAGCTACTATGCACTTGGCCTGCCACACCCCTCCCTGTTGTTGGAACAGTATCAAAAACAGATGGTAGTCATTAATCAGCGAACACTTAGCATCCTCTTAGCATACTTTTTCTAGGAGTACACTATTATGCAGCTCTTCCTGCTGCACCCCTTCTAAGTCAGAGGTACCAGCATCCAGCCAGGCTCCCAGAACAGCTGGGAGTCATTAGCCTTGACACCTCTACCTCCTTAATCTTCTAGGATCCCATCAGTCTCCCTACCCCCTTTACCTCTTTCAGATCTATTCTCACCTCTCTGATCCCTTTGCCTATTGAAGCTTCTGACCTTCATTTTCAAACACCTGAACTATTCCAATGATCTCCTCCTTAACATACCCCCTTTTTTTAACCCCTGCAGTCCATAATGATGCTGCATGCTCCATGAACATGAGTATCTGTCTGTTCCTGCACTGTAGCAAAATACAGAGGACTAGGTGATTCATAAATAATAGAAATATATTTGTTATGGCTGTACAAGCTGAGAAGCCCAAGGTGAAGACACTAGAAGATTCAGTGTCTGGTAAGCTCTGCTTTCTTTTTCTTAAAAGTGCACCTTGTTGTTGTGTCCTCTGGAGAGTAAAAATGCTGTGTCCTCACATGCCGGCAGAGTGAAAGCAGAGGGCAGCTCTCTGAAGGCTCTTTTATAGGGGTATTAATTCTACTCGTGAGGGCAGAGCCAGCCAGCTCCTAAGAGCCCCACCTCTTGATACCATTACCTCACGGTTTACGTTCCTACATATGAATTTTGGAGGAACACAAACATTCAAGTCATAGTAATGAATAATATGATCATCTTGCTCATGTGACCACTTGACTCATTTTCTGGGAACTCCTTCAGTATTGCCCCAGAGCCTTTAGGACAAAGACTTTGCTTCTCAGTTTGAAATACAAAGTCAGCTACAGGCAGGTTTCTGCCTACCTCTCCTTTTCATGCCCTCTCCCTCCACCAAGTTCAACTGCTTCTAGTTCCCAGAATGTGTGAGGCTGTGTCATCGCTCTTTGCTTTGGCTTTTCAGCCCCCTTGTCCTAGAACATCCTGTCCTCTAGGTGAACACCCCCATATCTTTCAAGACTAAGTCCAAGCATCATCCCTTAAAATAAACTGCCCTGACTAGGAAGCTGGTATGAGGGTCCTACAGTTCACTCCCCTCTCATGGAGTTGGGTGCTCTGACATAGGGGTGCACGGCCCAAATGATGAAGGTCCTCTACAAAAATAAAAGCCTTGTATATGCTAGCTACAAAACTCCTCCCCAGAGGGAATCTACCACTCCTTCTCTGCATCCCAACTGTACCTCATTGGCAAGGGCAGCCACTGGTTGAACTTACAGTTTAAGGGAGGAAAAGGAGTTACAGATCTGAATTCATAGACCACTGAGGACAACACTGTCTCATTTCTGCCTTAGAACTGTTTCACTTGGCATAGTACCTGGCACATAATATCACTTAATAAATGATTATTGAATAAACAAAAGCATAAATGATGCACTGTTCAGAGCACTACATTTTTAAATATTATGAATATATTTATTTAAGGCACAGTTGGCAAACAGCCATGTGTTAGAACACCAGAATTTCACATCTGACAAAGTGTGATCTGGCTCAGTGAGCCAAACTGGTAAATCCCCAGTCCATGACTAATTGCTCTTGAGACCCTCGTTAAAGTCATCCTCAGGAAGAAAGAGGCACAGGCCATTCACAGAAGTTCCTGCTCACTTGCAGAAACACAGCAGCACATTTGGAAGGCCTCACAACAGGAGGCCTGTTGAAAACAAGTTGTGGTTTCGCCTGTGTTTGGATTTCTGTTCAGGGAAGGGCACTTCCTCTTGCATTTGTGAGAGCCAAATGACACATTCTGGGTTGAGAGGATTGTGATAGGAAACATGGTGTTAAACACAAGAAAATGTGGCAGCATCGTAGATCTGCTGAAATACATATCTTGGTGCAATAACTTAGGTGGCAGGCAGTCAAGGGCTGGGGACCGCTTTTACTGCATCATTTTCTGCTGGGATCTCAATATGAGGGAGGCCCTTTTGATTTCCATGTAGTCTGCTATGCTTGGCAATATCCTCTAGTTAGTGCTGGCTGAGTGCTTGCTAGCTTGAGTTATTCAGAAGAGAGGAGAATATACAAAAACTCCAAGCCTTTCCTTGTTTGCTCTCCATTGCAGTTAGCTTAGGGGCCGTGAGAAGCAGTGATGTGAGCACCAGGCACTAGAAAAACTGATGGCAAACAGATATTGTCTGTTTCACTTCCATCAGTGGTATTCACCAACAGGGATATTTTGGTCTATTTTAAGGAAGAAGAAAATCAGAACTTAGAACCACATTTCAGAAAAGCATCAAGTTGTTTGTTTTGTTTGTTTGTTTGTTTTTTGTTTTTTGGGGTGTTTTTTTCCCCATATCTCTATGAAGGAGAAATAAAAATTTAGATTTTCTTTGAAATAATGTTCCTATTCCCAACACCATCAGATTCATAAAAATTAGAAGAAAAGGTTCTTCCTGAGGTTTCAACACGCACAGGGCATTTATTCTCTCTCCCATTTCTTAATTTGGCATTTTCTTTCTTCAAGTACCAAATCCAGTAAATGTGCTTAAAATGGAAAGGAAAAAGCATTAATGAATGCCAAAAAGCAGTTTCCCAGTCAAAGAGCCAAACCACAAGCATTCAAAAATGTGACTTCATTTTTAATAATATAATGAGCTAAAGAATATCAAACAGAAATCTGAAGAGAAAGAAATATTTAATTTACTCTAAATATCTGTCAAAAATATTTCTAATTGCAGATTGCTTGGAAAAGACAAATGAGGAGAAATAGTACTTAATGTTAGAATTCAGAACTCAGGGTTGTCAAAATAAAGAAAAGGATATTTATAATCGATGAACTCTAAATCCGCCTATGGTTTACCTACTGGGTCCTTTGGAATTCACTCTTGAGTGTCTGCACTCCCTCATCAGCAGATGGAGCCCAGGACCCCACATCATGAACTAGGAAACTAAAGATGGCATTAATTCTGTCGTCTGTGTTTTCTAAGTGCCAATTCTTAGAACTCAGGCATCAAATGGGGAGACTAGCAGGCTGACACAAACCCATAACAGATGGCCTCTATATCCCTGAAGCTAGGAGAAGAAACGAGTCCATAGCTACTCAGGTGACATCTCTTAAGTTTTCTCTAACCTGAACCCTAGAACAAGAGGGAAGGCTTAGCCCCCAATCTCATCCAAATTTTGTTTTGTGTGTTTTGTTTTGTTTTGTTTTTCAAAAATACTTGGGCATATCTCTCTTATTCATAAAAACATGCAATAATAAAATACATAATATATATCTGTCTCCCTCCTTAGACTTTGAACTGTAGAGCAAGAATGTCTACTTTCTTTTACCAAGTATAGTGGCTAGAGCAGGAATTAACTAATACACATTGATGCTTTCTTTGTATCTAAAGAACTCCAGTCATTTGTTGTTTTGTCTTATGTTTATATCATTTTTATCCTGTTTTATACTAGCAAATAGAAGGCATTATTCATCAGAATATACCAGCTAGCATTTTTTTTTTTTGGTACTAGGGATTGAACCCAGGGGCTCTGAACAACTAAACCTCATCCCAGGCATTCCACCCATCCCCCTCCCCCTTTTGTTTTTGAGACAGAATCTCACTAAGTTGCTTAGGGCCTCGCTAAATTGCTGAGGCTGGCTTTGAACTTCTACTCCTCCTGCCTCAGCCTCCAGAGCCACTGGGATTACAGGTGTGCGCCACGGTGCTGGGATCAGTTAGCAAATTTATAAACAGTAAAACTAACTATATTCATACTAGTCCTTCTCAAACTTGAATGTGCATGAGAATTACCTGGAGATCTGGTGAAAATGCAGATTCTAGCCGGGCGCGGTGGTACACGCCTGTAATCCCAGCACTTTGGGAGTCTGAGACAGGAGAATCTCGAGTTCAAAGCCAGCCTCAGCAACAGCAAGGCGCTAAGCAACTCAGTGAGACCCTGTCTCTACATAAAACACAAAATAGGGCTGGGGATGTGGCTCAGGGGTTGAGTGCCCCTGAGTTCAATCTCTAGTACCAAAAACAAAGAAAAAAAAGAAAAGAAAATGCAGATTCTCATTCTGCTGGTCTGAGGAGGTGCCTGAGAATCTAGCAAGCTCCCGGGTAATGCCAATGCTTCTGGTCTGCGAACAGTGGCTTGAATGGATGAAACTGAATTTTGAAACTTAGGTTAAGGCTAAGCAGTCTAGAGCTGATATGGAGGTTCTGTCATGTCACCAGGGGCCCAGGTTCTTCTGTCTTTCTGCTTTACTATCTTGGGTATTGAGTACAAACTCAAGGTTCCCTCTTATCCTAAGGCAGTGGCTGCTATCATATCTATATTGTGGTCAGCAAAGGAGAAAGCGTCATGGACAAATGTCTGGGTCAGCCCCTTCTAAGGGAGCTTTCATGTGGAGTCTACCTAATAATTTCCACTTATATCTTATTGGCCAAAATGCAGTCAGCTACATAAAGGAAGGTTTGAAAATGTGGTTTTCTAGTTGGGGTACACTGCTGACTACACAGAATTGAAGTTCACTTGGTAAAGAAGAAGAGGGGAAAGAATGTCAGATAAACAGTAGTAATCCGTGCTGAGTCAAATGAGATTTTTGTGGATCCACTGTTAATCACCCTTGGCTTTAACCTCTGGACCTTGTCCCATTCCCAAAGAGAAAAGAATTACCCTGCTAAGGTAATAAGAAAGATCGATCATCTTTGCCACAAGTTCTATCTCACAGTGTCCCTGACTTCCCTTCTGGACTGAAGCCATCATTACTCTTGGCTCCAAAACTTGAGGGAAGACAGGGGGAACCAGCTCTTCATAGCTTGTTGCTCCCTCTTTTAATGACATAACATTCAATGCTTAGTTTGGTTCAGGCTTTATTTGCATCCTTGGTTTCTCGATGCCAGGGAAACTCTGTTACTGTGACATCAATTGAGATCCTGGCTCAAGGATGCTGGCAATGCCTCCAGCTTCTTCTCCCTGAAGTTATGGCTTATAAAAAAGGGAATGCATCCAAAAGGGATGTGCTGTTTCCCCTGCTCTGTGGCAATCAGTTCACTCCTTGAGTAGCAGTAGAGTCACCCAAGGTGAAGAAACAATCCCAGCCCATTGATCTCAGCCTGAGCAATCACACTCTTTTCCTGGATATTTGCCCAGTTCTTCCAGGGAGCAGGCAGAGGCCAAGATGCAATATGCATTCTTAAAAGGGAGGATTTTTAAATGATGGCACCTGTCTGTGCTCACAGGCAATGATAGAAAACAGGCAGGTGCTCTCCAGGGCACTCTCCCTCCTTGAGTCGTGAGGTAGAAGATGGGGCAAGAAGAAGCCAATCATATGTGTTCCTTCCCTTCTGCTCTCATCTCAAGGAATTTACTCTTTTAACATTTCCCATCTGAAATAAAAACAGTTTGTGGATGGTCGATTGTTATGGTTTGAATATGAGGTGTCTCCCAAAACTCATGTGTTAGACAATGCACGAAGGTTCAGAGGAGAAATGATTGGTTTGTGAGAGTCTTAACCCAATCAGTGAATTATTGGGGGCAATAGGGATTAACTGAGTGGTAACTGAAGTGGTAGGGTGTGGCTGGAGGAGATGGGAATGGGGTCATGGCTTTAGGGTATATATTTGTATCTGGCCAGTGGAGACCTCACTCTCTGCTTTCTGATCATCATGTGGGCTGCTTCCCTCTGCCACACTCTTCCTCCATGATGTTCTGCCTCACCTCGAACCCTGAGGAATGAAGCTGGGCTTCTATGAAGAAAGTCTCTGAAACTGTGAGTTCTCAAATAAATCTTTCCTCCTCTATAGTTGTTCTAGTCAAGTCCTTTAGTCACAGCAGTGAAAAAGCTGTCTGAAACAGTCAATATGTAGACATAGTATGTTCAACTATCACTACTAGGACTTCATTCCTTGAAAATAATTTACATAAATTGGCCTAAAGTAGCTTTAAAAAAAGCAATATGATCTATTTATATGAATTCAACCATCAGACTTTGGTGGGGGATAAGAGTAATCCATAAATCTATGCATATGGCAAGCATTCCTATAAATAGAGTAAGTACTTTTCACACATATTTATTACTATATTTCACATCCTACAGATGAAGTTCTGATTAATAAAATGTAAACTTGTCTTAGTATGTGACTGAATTTTTAATTAAGAAAACATTATGGCAAAAAGGAATCATCATATGCTAAAAATATAATAGCTATTATGTAAAATTATGCAGACTTTGAATATTAAAAAGAAATTCTCATATTTGAACATGTTGAGACTCTCTGTTCTATAATATCAGGGCAATAACATTTCTAAAAATTTATTTTAGGCTTTGTCTATTAAATTGGATCTAGAACTTGGCCCTTTTGTATGATTCATTTCAAAGAATGTGGACAATGGTACCCATAGATGAGAAACAAAAAGCTTAAGAGTTTGAAAATTGAAAGGAGGTTGATACCTGGTTCCCTCTGTCCCCAAGGGCCAAGTTTCACAAAGGAGCTGAAGATGTTTCATTCATCCATAAACTACCATTTGCAAAGATGCTATTTCCAATGCCTAGAATACAACAGCAAATGAAAGACTGTCAAAAATGCACTTCTAAAACTTATAATCTTTGTTATCATTTGGTAGAAATGCTAACCAAATTCTCCTCATGTTTCTCAATTAAATCACCACACTAACTTTCATAGTAGGATGAAGTCTCTAGGGTCAGAAAGCACTTACAGGTAGCTGAGGGATTCTGCAAACTCATTGCTAAATCTTAGCATGTAATAGCCTGCTGTTCTTTGTTTTTATTACTTATCTCTCAGCAAATAGTAAAATAAACTTCAAATACCTGGAATCACTGCAAATCTCATTCATCCCCCACAGATTGAGTTTAGACATCATTAAATGAAATATCGATTTCCAAAGTCTACCATGGTTTTTAAAACAAGAAAAAAAGTTCACCATTATCAGAAACTTCAGACAGATATTTTATTTTAATACATATCATAGGGTCTTACAAGGAGGCTCATCAGAGTCATTCAGAGGGTGCAGTGACTGGGGCAAGTACCCTCCATTCTATTCTGTGAAGACCCTTGACAGGGGTTCCATGAAGAGGATGAATGATACAAATACTTGGTTCTCAGATGGTGGGATGCAAGGCTCAGATACAAAACATGCATACACAAGCAGCCAGCCTATTGGATGAACATCAACATCCTCAGTTGTCTGCAATAGAGAAGAAAGCAAAAAGTTCATTTTAAAAAGGTTTCCTTGCCTGCTCACTGGCTTCTTCCAACTTGAAACCATGCTTGGTCCCCATCCAGAAGTCCCTGCTGTATCACCAAAGAAGGCAGCAGTGGCTGCCTCTGGTCTCATTCTTCTTCTCCAGTTGATTCTTCAGACCCTGGGCTAGGCTCTGTGGAGACTAGACTTTGTCCAAAGACAAAGGGTGGGCCCTTTTCCTCAGACAACTTACATTCTCCCATTACTCCTTTCTCTCAGTGACTCTCCTGGCATGTGTCCAGTTCCTATTTCAGGATTGCCCTTATTGGATATTTTAACACTTTCCTCTGGATGAAGTTCTTGAGGGCCTCAGGCAGGACTCTGAGGGTCTCTGTGAGAAGTACCAAAAGGCTCCTTGTTTGAACAGAACAATTGTAAGAACATGTCCCTTTCCCTAGGCATCTGCATTGCCACACCAGGGCTTAGTGAACGGAACTCCAATTGCATTTCAGCTCTCATATGCTCCCTCAGCTCGTTGCCTTTATGTGGGACCAACATGCACAACTCCATATAGTGACCCTCATTGGATGGGCATTCTGCAGGATTTAGCCCAGAGCCACGCTGTCTTAAGGATCTCTAGGTCTAGCTTCTACCTAGTGAAAGCCCCGAGGTTCTTGGTTTTAGGAGACAAATCTTCATGATCCACTCACATTTCTGCACATTTCGTAAGAAGCAGCACTACTCACTTTGTTCTGGATTATCTTTTCAAAGATGTTTGTATGGAAAATGGCCTTGGAAGAGAAAGATAGTATCTCCCCTCAGAGCAAAGGGTAAATCTGTTAATGGACTAATCTGATAAGATAATGTCTCTCTTTGTGGCAAAGGTTGGCAGATTTGCTGGCAGATCATCATAAAATATTTGAATTCCCTAACCTTGGTGTCCCTCAGCTGTGTTGCAAACCACTGCATGCACAGAATCCACTTGGGTCTTTATGTCACCTCATGAGACTTGGGATGCAAGGGCCATCAATGGGAACATGACACTTATGCTGACTCTTCTACTGAAGGTAATAAACTTACTGTCTCTGACCCAGGAGCTTCATTATGTCAGCATCATGAGACTATAGGGTAACGTGTTACCCTACAAACTCTCAGACCTTTTAGAGTTCTTGGTATTTGGTGAATGAGCAGCTGTGTTTCTGCCACTGTAGCATCACCAGCAGCATATGCCTCATCCACATCCTCCATTTTTGTCCCTAGTACCCACTCAGATCCTTCAGAGAGACACAGCAGCCTTTTTTCATAAAGTCACCTTCTTTGATTGCAAGAAATCCTTAAGTGGCCCCTTAAGTAGATATAAAGTAAGTGGCCACTTATCATTTTTCAAGTAAGCATATAAAAGGATATTTTTAACTTGGCAGTAAATTGGGGCATGGCTGCTCTTGGTGGGAGAGGTTAGGCAGTGCTCCCTAAGCTACACACGCATGTACATCCCCCAGCATCCGTGAATTTACGAAGGGCAGAGGGGCCAAGGAGTGTGCAGGGAGGGGAAGAGTGCAAAGCATATTATCAACCTTACTCTGTAGTTTCCCTGTCACCTACAGTATAAATCTTCTCAAGGGATAAAAGTCTATGTTGCACTACAGAAAATGAAAGTTAAATAAGATTTGTGAAAACCTCCACAACGCGGGGCTGGGGTTATGGCGCAGTGGTAGCGTGCTCGCCTAGCACGCGTGAAGCACTGGGTTCGATCCTCAGCACCACATAAAAAATAAAATAAAGATATTCTGTCCACCTACAACTAAAAAATAAATATTAAAAAAAAAGAGTGTAAAAAAAGAAAACCTCCACAATGCACCCTCAATACACAGGAGCATATGATAACATTAAGGTGCTCTGTTCTCTGGGTACCTGGGTAGTAGGAAGACACTCCCACCCAAACAACCTCCTCTTCACCACTCCTTGTGGGATGACTCCAACCCTGCCCCCAGCCACTTCAGTGAGTAAAGCCTTCTTTATTAACATGTTTCACACATAACTAAATTCAGAACAACAGCAACAACAAAGTTCTGCTTTTTCATAGCTTTGAAAGTTGCTGGTCTCCTTTGTAGTCACTGGATTTGGGGAATATATGTGAATGTATAAACAAATACACACATACATATACATACAGACATATATAATATACAAGTACGTATTTCCCAAGACGTAATACTCTTGCATAATCTTGGACAGCCTCACCACTAGGCTCTAAGAATCCCTTCCAGGAACCCTGCACACCACTTGTCTTCCAGGAACAATTTAGCACTGCTTGTTTGGGCCCAGTGAGCTTTGTTTCTTGGAGAGAGGCCTTACCTCTGTGGCTTCCAGCATAGACCCTGGGCCATAGGGCCTCAGTTTGATTCTTTGGTAAGTTATTGAGTATTTCTGGTCCTCATTATTCTCATGTGCAAAGTAATGATCAAGAATCATACTTACCTCCTATAGTTGTATGGAGGTTAAAAAAGTGAAAGCATGCCATGTATTTAAACTATAAGTTGTGCATAATAAATGTTACATATTATATTGGCAAATGCTAGAACTGACATGTGCATTGCCAAGTTCAATCATCTTCTGTTCATTTCAGATATAATTGCTAAATATCTATGATATGCCAGCTATCAGCCATAAATTTTGATCATTTAGTGTAAACGATAAAGAGATACATTTGATTCTAATGTATTTTTTGAAAGTTTTTTGTTTTGTTTTGTTTTGTTTTGTACCAGGGATTGAACCCAGGGGCACTTAATCACTGAGTCACATCCCCAGTCCATTTGTTTTAAAATTTTTATTATGAGATAGGGTCTCACTGAGTTGCATAGGGCCTTGCTAAATTGCTGAGACTGGCTTTGAATTTGTGCTCCTCCTGACTCAGCCTCCTGAGCCTCTAGGATTACAGGCATGTGCCACTGCACCCAGCTTGAAGATTTTTTTAAATATGATAGTCCTGCAAAAATTTTGGAGTTTTAAAATATTCATTTTCCCAGATTCCTGGTTATTTTTTTCTCTACCATACTAGCAATTGGAACCAAGGCATTGCACATGCTAGGCAAGCACTCTACCACTGAGCCTTGTCCCCAGCCCTTCTTATTTTTTATTTTGAGACAGTGTCTTGCTAAATTGCCCAGGCTGGCCTGGATCTTGTGATTCTCCTGCCTCAGGCTACCAAATAACTGGAATTACAAGAATGTGCCACCATCCTGGCCCAGATTCCTAGTTTTAAGCTTAGATTTCATGGGTTAAGATAGAGTTTGGTGGCCAGCCATGGTAGCACATGCCTGTAATCCCAGCAGTGGAGGCTGAGGCAGAAGGATCCCAAGTTCATGGCCTCAGCAATTTAGTGAGACCTTATCACAAAACAAATTTATTAAAAAGGGCTGAGGGTCTAACAGTGGTAGAGTACCCTTGAGTTCAATCACCAGTATTGGGAAAAAAGAAAAAGAAAAGGAAGGAAGGAAGGAAGGAAGGAAGGAAGGAAGGAAGGAAGGAAGGAAGGAAGGGAGGAAGGGAGGGAAAAAGCAAAATAAAGTGTCTGGTAATCAACTTACCGTTACCTCTGACAGCAAATTTTTACCATCAGCCTCTCAAGGACTAAATTAGGAAACTCATGCAAGGGCTCTTAATATCTTAATTAGGTTTTAAAAAAAAGTTTAGACATGATTTTTCTCTACCTTTATGTTTACCTCTATTGAGATTTAAAAAACACCTAAAATGAGGTATATAGAATAAATAAAAGGTTAAAAGATATTCTTTTTTAAAAAACTTTTTTAGATATTGGTGGACCTTTATTTTATTAATTTACTTATATGCAGTGCTGAGAATTGAACCCAGTGCCTCACACATGCTAGGCAAGTGCTCTGCTACTGAGCCACAACTCCAGCCCAAAAGATATTCTCTTCAAAGTTATTTAAACAAGGTCTTATGTCTAAGAAGAATTCACTGCTCTGGTAGCTGGTCCTGGGGGGATCTGACCTCAGGCTTTCCAAGAATGATTTATCTCAGTTATGAGGTCAAGCCCCAGAGGGAGGTGGCCAGGGTTCCAATCCCAGCTTCAAGCATTCTTCCTGGGTGACCTTAAGAGTCAACTCTTCCTACTCTTCTGCTTTCCTTATTTCCTTATGAGTAACTTTGGAAGATGGTTACAAGGCTAAAATGAAATCATACGTGTAAAACATCGGTAGCCATGCAATAAATATGAGCTGCTCATAGCTCATCTTTTTCCACATCAGCATTCCTTTAGATGCAGATACTCTCCTGAAAGGAAAATTCTTCACTGTACCTTTTTAAAATGTCATATGCTACTTACTATTCAACCAGCCCAAGTGCCTCTTCAGTATAAGGGGTAATATTACACTCATTTTACAGATGCAAAAGCTGAGGATTTGGAAATGGTTCTCTATGTTAGAAATACCAAGGGGACACAAGAAATCAAACATGCTCAGAAGTGGTCAACAAGGCAAACTTCACTTCTGCCAGAAGGCATGCAACTGAACCTGGCTAGCAAGCACACTGGGCAGTCAGGCTGTCTGCTTTTATCTCTAACAGTGCTCCCTCTTGCTCTGATTAGAGGACCCCCGGGGTTACAATTTATGTGATTAACTGTTCCAATGGTACCACTGACTGTATTTGAAAGTGTAAAAAATGCACGCTGGCAGGATATTTTTAAGTCATTAAAGTGAACATATAATCTATCCAACAGCCATTCTTGAAGAAAGTTTCGTGTAGAGCTAGACTGTCAATGGGTACTGAATTCCAAGAGGAGTAGAGGAAGCCCACAGTCTTGCTGACAGATGGACAATGTGTTGGGTGCAGGAATCATAAACCTAGTTTTGTATGGAGATTTTTGAAACAGGAGAAAACATACTTGACCTCTCCAATCTTTCCATTTGGAAACTGGGGGAGCTCCTGCAAAAACAGGAGAGCAGCCCAGGGGTTCCTGCCAAGTGAGTGTGAAAGCAGTGAATCCATCTAGAGGAGTCTCAACCTTCTGATTTGGGCTTGCTCTTTCCCAGACCAAGGGCCTGCTGAGTATGGAGACCCTCCAGAGGGCAGGACAGCCCATGAAGCAGTTCACACACTACCCTACATGATTGTGTAGATTATAGGACGATTCCAAAGGACTGTTCGACTGAACTTTACTTTTTCAAAAAGCTACCAGGTAATGTCAACAACTCTACCTTGGCCTTTACTCCATTTTGTGTGCCTCTTTGTCATTTTGTTGAAACCTGTACGATTTTTACTATACTTTATTGTATCTCTCCTTTCCACACCCTGTTCCTGCCACCAATAATGGTGGAATGGTTAACACCAATAAAACTGGGGTGGGGGCACAGATCCGCCCTCAGGAACCTCCACAGTTGTCCAGCCAAAGGGAGACCAGGGACCGCTACCTCTAGCCACTGGGGAGCCCAAATTCAGGGCAAGACTCGCTCCAGAGACACCAGTGCGAGGCAGCCCCGCCCAAGGGCAGCCTGGGTCCACCCCGATTCCGCTCCAGAGTTCCTGGGGTCCGGCAGGAGCTACAGAGGGCCCAGATCCACCCTCAGGAAACTCCATGGGTGTCCAACTAAGGGTTGACCAGAGACTGATTGCTACCAGCCACAGAAGAAAGCACACTTAGGGTAAGAGTGGCCTGCAGAGATCCCAGCATGAAGGGGCCCCACCCAAGTGCGCTCTGAGCCCGCCTCAGTTCTGCTCCAGAGTTCCTGTGGTCAGGCAAGACAGAAGGCCCAAAACCACCCTTAGGGAATGCCAGGGGTGCTCAGTTGAAGGTAGACCAGAGTCTGCTAGCCTCCAGCCCCTGGGGAGCTCACACTCACTGTAAGGGTTGCACACAGACTCTCCAGCTTGTGACTGCCTAAATGAGACCTGGGCCTGCCTCCAGTTCCGCTCCAGAGTTCCTGTTCACTGGCAGGAGTGCAAGAGAGGGGCAAAACAGCCCTCAAGGGCTGCCTAACAAGCCCAGCCAAGGCCACTCCCACCTCTGCCATCAACTTTAGTGACAGTAGTGCCCATCTGGGGACACTGGGGGAACAGAAATAGCTCCAAGGTGAGACACAGGTAATCTGGAGTGTCAATACAAGATTATAGGATAGAAGCTGGAATACCTCAGATTGGTATTTCAAGAAAGGAAGATACAAAATCAACATGAAAAAACAAGGGAAGAAAATGCCCCAAATAAACCTGGATACCACTGTAACAGAATCCATTGACAGCACAGTTGATGAAATGTCAGAGAAAGAATTCAGAATGTACATAATTAAAATGATCAGCGAACTAAAGAATGGCATAAGTGAACAAGTACAGACAAAAATTGATCAATCCAACAAAGAAATAGGAGAGCAAATAAA
>CM053405.1:36858479-36884605 GCA_028644305.1 Xerus rutilus | reverse complement strand
GCATATGACCTACCCAAACTGAACCAAGAGGACATACACAACTTAAACAGATCAATTTCAGGCAGGGAAATAGAAGATGCCATCAAGAGCCTTCCAACCAAGAAAAGCCCAGGTCCAGATGGATTCTCAGCTGAGTTCTACAAGACTTTCAAAGAAGAATTAATACCAATTCTCCTCAAACTATTTCATGAAATAGAAAGGAGGGTACCCTTCCAAACTCATTCTATGAGGCAAGTATCACCCTGATTCCAAAACCAGACAGAGACACATCAAAGAAGGAAAACTTCAGACCAATATCCATGATGAACATAGGTGCAAAAATTCTCAATAAAATACTGACAAATCGCATACAAAAACTTATCAAAAAAATAGTGTACTATGATCAAGTGGGGTTCATTCCAGGGATGCAAGCTAATGACTAATGCTCCATTCCTTCGTCAAAATGGTTACACTAAGGAGCCATCATCAAAATGTCATGTGCCTAATTATTTAACAGGCAAGTAGTATTATGTTGTGAAAGTGAAAATGTGAAATGAGTAGGCTTAAAAGTTCTCATCCCATTTCAGGCTCATATCTGAATGTGCCTGGGGGCAGGGTGGGGGTGGGGCGAGGGAGGATGGGGGAAGAGAGCATTCCCCTGGCTGAGCTGTTTAGAAAGCTTCAGAGGCTTAGCAGGGATACAGCCTGGCATCCTTTAGACCAGAAATAAATGAGAAGTCCAAGAGGACTGAAATGCCTAGCTACACCTTGCTCTGAAGCCAGCATTTCCCCCAGTCAATCAGGGATGGAAAGCTTCCACCACCCTCACCTCAGCCCACATCCCTGGCAAACAGCCACTAGATCAGAGCATTCATTTCTATAGGATCGGGGACACCTGAGATCCTGCACATGAGGTACCTGGCAGGTTTCCCCTTCTGCACTGACAGTGGGAATGGAGACAAAATTGTAGGGCCAATATAATATGAAAAGGTGGGATGAGTGTTCATAAATGATGGAAATTTTCAGGAGGACATGTGCAAGGCTTTCCATGCACAGTGGGTAAGCCCATGAAGTCAGCCCTGTCTGCTCTAGATCAGTTAGTTCCTGGGAGATAAATACCAAAAGCTTGAGATTGTGCTCAGGAGGCTCCCTGGAGAGTGGTCTTGGAAACACATCTGCAAGGAGCTGAGGGAAGAATCTCAACTTATATGTGGTAGGCAGTCTCAGTAGACCTCAGTGGATCCCATGAGGAATCTTGGAGCTGAACTTGGCCCTATAGCAGCAAAGGTCCGGACCTTTCTACCCCTGTCTCATTGCACATCCAAGCACCATTGGATGCAGGCTGCCCCAGGGAATGGTGTGTGACCTTGGGCAAGGTGGCTCTCTTTGACCAAGAGCTGTTCCCAGGGGGATACATTCCAGAACTTCTGGCCAGCAAAACTTCCAATAGCTGGAGACATGAGTGCCTGCCTTGCCTGGTAGGAGTTCTAGGGCTAAAGCAACAGCATACATACCCCACCCCCACCCATTGATGGCAGTAATTTTCCATTCCTGAAATAGATGTAGCAGTTGATTGACCTACTGGGAGCAGCATGACAAGGTCACTGCAGTAAAATAAACACCCAAGGAAATAGGTTGTCAGGAAAAGTGCTGGGAAGCCAGCCTGTGGCACACGCCTTAATCTCAGTGGCTGAATTAGGAGGATCTCAAGTTCAAAGCTAGCTTCAGCAAAAGTGAAATGCTAAGCAACTCAGTGAGACCCTGTCTCTAAATAAAATACAAAATAGGGCTGGGGATGTGACTCAGTGGTCGAGTGCCCCTGAGTTCAATCCCTGGTACACACCCGCCCCCAAAAAAAGAAAGTTCTGGGAACTGTGGTGCCACTCCTCAAAGCCTGCAGAGGAAGGAGATGGAAAGCACTGATTTTTACAGGGAGCTGAGCAGGTGCTATAGAAACTTGGGGGCCTATCTGGTATTTTAATTGTATTTATTTTCCCTTTTTATAACAAAGAGGAGCTGGCATTTTCAAAATGAGATCTACTAAAGCTAAGATGGGAAAACCAAAGAGCAACTTATTGTCCTTTTTGGGCTCGAGAGACAGGGGAACAGCACGTCCTGGAGGCTGGACCAGGAAGTGGCAAGTGGACTGGAGATGGGAGAGCCTTGGGGCCAGGGGCACAGCTAGACTAGAGCAGGGACTCTTCATGCTTAGTGCTGAGGGTCTCAGAACTCAAACCTCATCTTGTCTAAATTAAGGCCTCTGTCCTGTCTAGATTAAAGAATTGTTCCCTGGCCTGCAGAGGCTTAAAGAATCTATTTTAAAGATATATTTTATATTCCGGTGCCTCAATTTTTGAGATAATGGATATAAAATGGATAAGGATGATATTAGATTACTACTACTATACCGATAATAGTAATTAAGACTTATGCTTACAATAAGCATACATTGGCTATACTTTCCACCAATAGCCCAAACCAACGTAAGTATTTTTTGAGACTCTAGAAAACCCAAACTGTGTTTGTGTCTACCAGGAAGGAAGAAAAATACGTTCT
Source organism: Xerus rutilus (assembly GCA_028644305.1). NCBI lineage: Eukaryota > Metazoa > Chordata > Mammalia > Rodentia > Sciuridae > Xerus > Xerus rutilus. The sequence goes on along the minus strand of CM053405.1, from coordinate 36,882,070 downwards.
GGACACAAATTTCAGGAATTAATGACTATAAAATTATTTTCTGGCAACTTAAAAATTGCAAAATTTAAAGTTCAGTAAGTTATGGTTCTGTTTGTAACAAATATGTTACATTTTTAAAGTAAATTCCCAATGCACTGAAATAAGTATATTGATAAACATTAATCATTCTAAAAATGCTTATTTTATAAATAAGAGACTCAAATGTTTTTAGTACTCTTAAATGGAAGGTATTTATGAGATGGATTAAAATGTATATCTTTCAGATTTGTAGTGCATCTTTTTTCATTTCATTTTAATCTGGGGTTTTAGTCTCTCATCATGACGTTTGTAGATTTTATGTATGTAACTATGAGTGAAAAAAGTAGGTTCTCAGAAATGGCTTCACTCTCCAGGACCAGGGTCTGAATTGTTGATCAGCTCTTATATACTCAGGAAAAAACAAACAAACAAACAAACAAAACCCAAAGGGAAGCAAATATCTGAGAAAAAAGCCTTAGCTGCTTCCTCCTTTTCCCAAAACAAAGCCAGACCCTGCATATCTTTTCCACCCCACCCTCTAATCCACCAGAACCTTGATTTAGGCTGCTTAGGAAGTTCATGAAATAAGATACATTAGAAGAGAGGCATCTGATAGAAGGAACTAGGTCTGTGTGTTTCTAGCAGGGGAGGATACCCTTAAATCCATTTATCTGCCACCCTCCCTGGCTTCAAAGAATCCCCAAAGCCACCAAGTATTGATAACCCTTCTAAATACTACCTGGTTTGCACATGGCTGTTTTCAGAATAGAAATGAAGTTTTAGTCATAAGAACAAAATAGAAAGGATCCCAAGTACTAATAGATACCTCTCTTCTTCACAGTGCTATGCATGCTTGAAGACAAATCAGCATCTCCCAACAAAAAGAGTAGCTCCATGAAAGCAGAGTGAATACCTTCCCACTTGGTGCCTTGTACCAGGTAGGGCCTCAGTAAATGTTTGTTGACTCTAAAAGAACATGGCTTGCTATATCAAAACATGTGGTTAAATTTAAGTTCAAGTCCCAGGGGAGTTCTTGGTAATTAAGATCTTCTTTGTGGAAGGTCTTCCAAAGATCATCAGGAAAATGCTTAATGCCTAATAACATAACATTGTGAAATGCTTCCACCAGGTAGGCATCATTCTAAGTGCTTTTAGTGTCTACAGTGCAGTGTGTGCTATTATTATGCCCATTTTAGATGGGGAAACTGAGGCAAAGAGGTGTCAGGTAACTTGCTCAAAGCCCTATAGCTACAGAGTTTCAAAATTTGTATTCAAACAAGATCAGAACTCAGGTTCTCAATCACTGAGACGTAGCAGCATAAAAACAGACACTGGCCACTGGTCCCATGGACGCCTGGTTCCTGGAGTCCGTTCTTTGTGGGGTCCTATGTTCAACCTGGCAAATCCAGACAGACTCTTGCTTTCAACTTTATCTAACCATCCAACTCTATCATTTTAAAATGTAGAGACTGAGGCTCAGAGATGTTGATTGACATGCCCAAGATCAGGCAACAGCTTAGGTGAGATGCTACTGCAGTTACTGAGTTATTTATGACATAGATTATCATAATACCTTCTCTTTAGAATCTAAGTATGTTTTCGGAAGTGACTGAATGTCTTGAATTCCATTTAAGTCTTCTATACATCTACTCCTGCTTAAAATATGAAGCACAAACTTCTCAGTTTTTCCCCGTTCTGTTTGCAACTTGGGGCAGGATTTCAATGATCAAGGACAAGGGCTCACTTGGGGCATTTGTTAAGCTATGCCAATTCTCTTATTCCACCCTTAGGTTCAGGTTTACCAAATCTGAAGAATCTGCCTAGGAATCTTCCCTTTTTTAATCTAGCAAACTACGGATTCTAGCATCAGAAAGACAAAGACACTGCCCTGTGTTTGGAGGAAATATTTCTTATCTGCCTGAGGCTTAACTAAATACAAAGAATTTGTGTTTTGTTTTTAAAGAAACTAGGACAAATCCCTTCATCCTTCCCAGGCCTGAAGCAGGCCTTTCTGGTGGTCCCAGCCCACAGCTTCCCATGTGGGACTCAGCCTCTTTCTCAATGGCTTGGCTGGGCTCCTAGAAAAGGCTACACCACAGGGAGGGAGCCCTGCAGCATCCTGCACTCAGTCACCACTTAACTTGCATGTGGGCTAGAGAGAGAGTGTGCATGACTGTGTCCAACCCACCACAGTGCACAGACAAGCTGGAACTCAGGCCTGGTTTCCATCCCCCGCTGGTGCCAACAGCTTACTGCAGGCCACCAAAAGCCTCCTGATTCCTTCAGAGGAAACCAGTTATCTGCTAGACTTTCTTTATTTTTCCAGGGCTTCATCTTGGCATCTTTGCCAAGGACATGTTTTGGCTGGATCCACTGGCCTGGCCTTTGCACATCTTAGGGAAGCTATGCTAAGAGGAACATAGGCCACGAGGAAGAAGGGGAGCCAGGGTTCTTGAATAAAGGACTCCTCAAGAAAAAGGAGCTCCAGGAACCATTGACCAGGAGATCTGCAAGACTGCTATGAACTCTTTAACCTCTTTGGAAATTTGCTAGTTGGTACAAGAACATGCCAGGCTTCTTAGAATCCCTGTTTAACTCCTTTCTGTACAGCAGAATGATGGAGAAGAAAGAGGATCTCCTTGTTTCTGTCAAAGAAGGTCAATGTACAGGGTAATCTGCTCTGGCTCTATTTGAGTTTTCAGTGGAGCTGAAACTTACAGGCTATAGCATTCATTGACAATCAATGTATCTTAGTCTGTTGTCTATTACTATAACTGAATACCACACACAGGGTAATTTATAAAGAACAAAGGCTTATTCAGCACACGGTTCTGGAGGCTGAGAGATCCAAGTTTGAATGGCCACATCTGGTGAGTCTTCCTTGTTGGTTGGGAATCTACAGAGTTCTGGGAGAGTGCAGGGTATCACATCGCAAGAACACATACAAGGGACAGAACCAAACTGACTTTCATAACGGATTCACTCTCAAAATATCCCATTAATCCACATTAATCCATTAATCCATGAATGAACAAATCCATTTTTGAGGGCAGAGCTCTCATGACCTACTTTTGAAAAGTCCTACCCGGTCTCAAATCTTAATTCCTCACAATGGGGTTTAAATTTCAATATGAGCTTTGATGGGGACATTGAAACCATAGCAGAATGGCTACAGTGAATGTGGTATTCCCCAAATTTCGTGTTCAAATTAATCATATTTGACTCTTATTATATTGTACCTATTTAAGAAAGTCTTGCAAATCATTTCAAGTGCAGTTCAAATTCCTGTCCTCTAAAATTATTTCTCTTCTTGACTCATAGAGGATGCTTCAACTAATGCCAATTGTTCAGATTGAGAAAGACAAACCTCTTCTAGAGAAAGGAAAAAGCATCTTTCCAATTTTACATTTGCCTCAGCACCCAGAATGGAGGCTTGCACACCCTAAGTCCCCAATAAAAGTTACACAAATAATAGCTTTGTGTGAAGGAAAGTAAAAGTCTATAATAGCATTTATTTTTGGTGGAAATATCAGTGAAAACATAATTGTTGTATTTGGAGCCTCTACAAGCACATACTAAGTGAAACATCCCCTAGAACAATAGCCTTATTTAGTAACAGGAACTTTGACGCTGTGGTAGCTTATCACCTTCAAAACCAACCTGGATTTGTTTTCTTAGAGAAGAGCAGGATGCTGAGCATAGTTTTACGGAACACTTTCAGAAAAGATTTCTCAGCATCAAATAAAAGAGTGGGCTTTGTTTTTGCAGAAGAATCTGCCTGTTACTTTTGGCTACGGACAAGCCCTGAGCTGTCTCCAAATGAAAATGGCCAAATGAGATAAACATGCCATATGATGTCACCACAATGGTGACATCTTATTTTCATCAGAAGCAAAATTAAAATACCCCTAGGGAGAGAGTTGTTCTGTTTTGCCTGGAATGACTACAACCTTCTAAAATTACTTTTTGCCTCTATAGGTGACAGAATTTTCCAATAGACAAATTCAGTGTAGAGAGATTTATAAACTATGCAATCCATCTTGCACTGACTGCCCAGTCTTTTCAAAGTCTGTGAGGTCCTGAGTTCAAGGGCAAGGAAACAGAGGTTGCACTTCAACCTCAGGATAGTCAATGGATCCATACCAGAAATAGTACTTTTGGCTCACTAGTGAGATGGTGGGTCAGCTCTCAAAATGAGAAGATGCTCTTGGAGAGTCTCCATGGTATCTTGGTCCTGATCCCCACCCCCCCATACACATACATGTATTTACACAGTTCCAAAGGTCTAGCCCATTTCTCCTCAAAATTCAAAGCCATCTTGGTAAGCAGTTCAGGAACTTCTGACTTTGGAGGGAATGCTAATACAGACCTTTCCATCAATTCTCTCACACAAAACAGGTCCTGGGAGTCATGGACTGCAGCAGAGTTGGGCAGATTTGTCAAACCACTTGTCTGCAGAGGTGATTCTGGATGCAGCTGTGAGAAGTTCCTGGGTGCTGTGTAGACAACGAGTAAATTGGATGAAATCTGAAACCAAATGGATTCAGCTGTGTGGATGCCATTCCTCTGACTGCTTCTTTATGCTTTTTCTTCCTCTTCACATTTATAAGATGTGAATATAAATCTCAGTCTCATAGAACTCTTAAGGATTAAGTGAAATAATTCTTGTAAAGTGTCTAATGTTGCAAGAGCTTAATAACTGCCACCCTACATTATTTCCTACTTGGTCTTAAAAGGAAGTTTAACTTTTCTAATGCAAGGATGGAACCATCTCTCAGCTGGGAGTAAACTTATCTTTTTATTTTTTTCTGACAAATTGTTTTTTAAAATGTGTTCTAGGGGATGGGGTTATGGTGCAGTGGTAGCGTGCTCGCCTAGCATGCGTAAGGCACTGGGTTCGATCCTCAGCACCATATAAAAAAAATAAAATAAAGATATTCTGTCCACCTACAACTAAAAAATAAATATTAAAAAATAAATAAATAAAATGTGTTCTAATTAGTTATATATGGACAGTAGAATGCATTTTGACACATCATACATAAATGGAGTACAACTTCTTATTCTACTGGTTGTACATGATGCAGAATTATACCAGTCCTGTAATCATATATGCACATAAGGTAATAATGTCCAATTCATTCTACTATTAATCCTACCCCCTTACCCCCTTCCCTCCCTTCACTCCTTTCTGTCTAATCCAACGTACCTCTATTCTTCCCTAGCCTCCCCCCTCCTTATTGTGAATTATCATCTGCATATCAGAGAAAACATTTGGCCTTTGATTCTTTGAGATTGGCTTATTTTGCTTATCATGATATTCTCTAGCTCCATCCATTTACTGGCAAGTGCACCATAATTTCATTCTTATTTAAGGCTAAGTAATATTCCATTGTGTATATATACCACAATTTCTTTATCCATTCATCTGTTAAAGGGCATCTAGGTTGATTCCATAGTTTAGCTATTGTGAATTGAGCCACTGTAAACATTGATGTGGCTGTGTCACTGTAGTATTCTGAGTTTAAGTCCTTTGGGTATAGACCAAGGAGTGGGATAACTGGGACAAATGGTGGTTCCATTCCAAAGTTTCTGAGGAATCTCCATACTGCTTTCCAGAGTGGTTGCACCAATTTGCAGTCCCACTAGCAATGTGTGAGTATACCTTTTTCCCCACATCCTCATCAACATGTATTGTTGCTTGTGTTCTTGATAATTGTCATTCTGACTGGAGTGAGATGAAATCTCAGTGTAGTTTTGATTTGCATTTCTCTAATTGCTAGCGATGTTAAATATTTTTCATATATTTGTTGATTGTATTTCTTCTTCTGTGAAGTGCATGTTCAGTTCCTTAGCCCATTTATAGTTTTGGTTATTATTATTATTATTTTTGGTGTTAAGTTTTTTGAGTTCTCTGTATATCCTGGAGATTAGTGCTCTATCAGGAGAGCATGTGGCAAAGATTGTCTCCCATTCTGTAGGCTCTCTCTTCATGTTATTGTTTCCTTTACTGAGAAGCTTTTTAGTTTGAATTCATCCCATTGATTGATTCTTGATTTTACTTCTTGCACTTCAGGAGTCTTACTAAGGATGTCAGTTCCCAAGCCAGCATGCAACCTTACCTTTCTGTGCTCCTGGTTTCTAGACCTCTCTGTTAGTAATGGTTGTATTATTTATACTAGTATTTTAGTTCTAATCTATGAGAGGAATGAGAGGTTCACAGACTTCCAGAGAGAGCCAAACCTACCATAATTCATATAGCAACTTTGTATGAAGCACTATGTTAGTTACTATGGAAATGCACAATAAGCACTTAATTGATGTTTGAATTGAATTATTTCCTGACTTCACCAGGAAGGAGATTCACCAAAGGTGAATGTGACACCCTAGGCACAATGGTTCTAAGCATTCACGACTGGCTTGACCTGCATGAAACTTTTTTAACAAATGACAGGAGTCCAGTATGTATTTAATACATCTCTTTGGATGTATTAAATCATGTATGTGTGATCTAATCTGATTCATTTAAAATACTTTCACTTTAAGTACTTCCACACTGATTTATAATCTACACAGCACCAAAATCTGAAGACGTGGAAAAGTAAAAATTAAAATTTCAATTTGCCTTTCAAATTGATGGCTAATGGGACGTAAAGGTTTTGGTTTTGCCAGACTGCATTGCTAGAATCCACATAAAGGTTTTCTTCTCTCTCTACATTGGAGAAGTAGTTACAGGATAGGGAGAAGGGCAGGAGGCTTAATCCAAGAGTAAGAATACCCCAAGAGATAAGGGCACAGGCAGATAGATCAAGGGACTTGCCCAAGAGCCAGGATACAAGTCTCAGAATAAAATAAACTTCAAGTGACAGTGTTTTTGAAAATTCTTTATAAGCCATGAAGTATAGGCTCGCATCAGGCATACTGGAGGCATTTAATAAGCAGCTACCAGCCCCAGTGGCCCTGATGGGCACTGCAGGTTAAAGATGTCCCAACCTCAAAGGAATTTTTTGTGTAGGGAATACAAGTGTACCAAAGAATTCTACGTGGGCTACAACAGGAAATGACCAATTCTGTAAGACACATAAGGAAACTCAGGGCTGAGTAGCTGGATGTTCATCAGAACAAGTAGAGAAAAGCCAGTCAGGCCAAAGGAGTGGCACAAGTTTAAGCATAGATCCATAGGAAAGAAGAAGGAGAAGGAAAAAAAAAAGAAAAGAATAGTAAACAAGTTAAAAAAATTAAGAATTAAAATCCCAGAGCTACTACATAACCTGGCTGGTCCAGGAAACTATAAGATATTTCCCATGGCCAAACTCTAGGAAAGTAGCCCAGTGACTGCAGAAATAGGAAGATTGGGCAGAGGCCTAATTGTGGGCACTGTGCCTGGTGGGAAATGATATGGGCAGACTTGTGCTTTTGCCTTCTTTGGAGAAGCTGCCTGCAGAAGGGAATGGAGACAGGGAGACACCCCACTAAGACCAAGATGGTGACCGCTGGACTAAGGCAGCCAGTTTAGATGGTGAAGAGGTGAAGATGATGTGAGAAACACGGAGGAGTCAGAGTTGACAGCCACCCACCAACCCACTCATCAGTAATTCTACACATTTGTAGGGAGAGAGAGATGGCAGTCATGGTGACACCCAGTGTTTCAGCATGACCTGTGGAGAAATTATTTGCCATTCAACTGAAAAGGGAAACCCAGGAAGGAAGATAATAATGTAACAGCCTGGTAACAGCCTTTTAGCACCTTTCTTGGATCTGCGTCATTACAGATGATGTCTCAGGTCTTATTTTTTGATTCAGGATGATTTCCTTTCACTGGCAAGTGGCTTCGCTAAAAATTAACCGCAAAAAGAGAAGTCTAATATACCAGCTCTGTTTTCCAAAGGATCACCCCACAGTAAATCATAAAGGCAAAACAAATGCCAAGCGGAAGACACAGATGCAGTCACCTTGCACATTGCCCATGTAATTTGTTTTGAACATGTGTCAGGGTCTAATAAGAATCTGCTGTATTTGCATGGTTGGTAGTAGGATTTAATAGGATCTTGCAGAAATGATAATTATATTGACTCTAACCTAAAGCTGTAGGTGTGGGTACTGGAAACCTGCAATAAGGCTCTAGGGGCTCAGGGACATGAACACACAGGGCAAATAGTCTCCACCAAACAGCTAGGCCTTTTAGGTAAATGTCCTCATGAGGCAGGAAGATCTGTTACAAATGGATAAAGCCCCATAGGGAGCATGGCATGGCCAATGGTCAGTGTCTTTGGTGAATGTGTTCCCTGGGTCAAGCACACGGTGAGGAAATGATAATGTGGGCTGGATTTGAGCCTCCCTCCCCCACTGGTACTCTCATGTGCTCCTTCTGGCTTGAAACAACTGCAACCACTGTGTGAAACAGCCCTGGGCCTCATTTAACAACCGTTAACTCCTGGGGGGCACATGATAGGAAGGCTCAGACTTGAGAACCTATTTTTGGAGATTGCAGAATGTCTTCTAACAATGAACAATGTAAAAATGATTGAATACTCACTTTGTGCTCGGCCACTTTGGGGAATATATCAACAATTATTGAATAAATGAGAAACAAATAAAGGAACATATCTTCATTAACAGCAATCTTATAGGAGACCCAAAATGCTTCCACAGGAAAGGATGGAAGCAGGAAAGCCCATCATTATGTGCTCATGCAAAACCTGAAATTTCCCACTAATAGGAAGAGTAAGGTTGTATTTTTTTGATTCCTAGTTTTTCCACTCAGATCTTAATGTCAGAGATCAATATATTAAGTGGCCTGTTTTCCAGTTAGAAGACCTTCGATCTTTAAAATCAGGATCTTCATGTATATTTGTTTATGGGGATAGTATAAAACCAGTTCCCATCAAAGGATTCTAAATCATTTTCTTTCCTTATTCAGTACCCCAGGTCATCTTGAAGTGACAATTGTTCTTTAAGAATAGAACAGAGTATGAATGAATACATATCAGAAATCTCTTTCAAATGGCTCCTGGAAAAACATTAAAACTCATTCCTTGCTGTACCCCGCTCCAAACTTAAGGACCTACCATGTATAGAAGAATGAAGACAGATTCTCTTCTAAACTAACATGTTTTAACATGTTCAAGCTTGAACTTCTTTATATTACTATTTAACCAGAAAAAAGCAACGCAAACTCCCACTGTATTTCACTTCCCATTGATAATTTAGAGAACCATTTCTTGACCTAAGTACTATGGCATTTTGACTGGATAATTCATTGTCATTGTCACTGTCCTGTACCTTGTGGGATGTTTAGCAACATCTCTTGCCTCTGTCCATTAGATGACAGTAGCATCTCACACCTCAGTTCTGACAACCAAAATGTGTCCGGACATTGCCAAATCACTTCTGGTTGAGAAATACCGAGTGATAGAAACACTGGCTTTCAAATCCAAGTTCAGATAGACACAAGAAGCCAGCAGCCTGTGAAGGGCAACAGTGAACTGTTGTACCTATTGTATGTCATGGGACAATAACTGTTTTATGTCATGGGACAAGTGATACAAAGTTCTCTCATTGGTCCAGGCCTCATAAATTTAAGCAAATAGTTTACTACAAACATAAATGATTTGGTCTATCATCACTCCAAAGTTTTTGCTATTTCTTTTTTACCAGACATGAATTTTTTAAAAAATAATTTCAATATCTTTATTATCCCATATCTATATATCAGCAGTTTTTCAGTAACAAGCAATGGAAATTCAACTGAAGGTAGTTTGAGCAAAAAAGAGAAGCTTTTTTTATTGGGTCATGGAATAGAAAAATATAGGGTTAGAATTGGCTCTAAACATCCCAGGATAAAGGTGTTTACACAGTGGCACCAGGAACATTCACCTTCATCATTTCATCCTGTTTTCCTCTATGCTGGGCTTATATTCAAGGTAGTTTCCCCAGATGATGACAGAGATGGCTAGTGAGGCCTCAGGCTGACACTCCTAGAAACTCCAATAGAAAGAAAAGTTCTCTTTCCCAAGAGTTCCAGCCAAGGTTCCAGGATTCAACCTCATGTGCCTGGTTTAGAATATGTGACCATCTATGAGCCAATAACTATAGTCAGAAAAATAGAATGTTCTAGGCGATTTCTCTGGCTTGTCAGTACTACCTAGGTAGACAGACTCAAGATGGCTTCAGCTGGTGCTTGTCTCCTGGTCTTCATGCCATCTGTGCTCTACTCTTCTTGATTGTGGACGGCACTCATTTCTAATAAATCAAATGTAGCAAAAGTGATGGGATACCACTTCTGAGGTTAGATTACAAAGAGACTGTGGCTTCCATCTTGCACGCCCTCTCTTTTTCTCAGAGACCTCTTTCCAAGGAAAGCCACCTACCATGTTATGATCCACCCTACAGAGAGGCCCATGTGACAAGAAACTGATAGCTCTGTCCAAGATCCAGCAAGGACTCAAGACCTGCCAACAGCCAACCTGCTCCCAGGTGAGCAGGTTTATGACTCTGGCTTACACCTTACCTGTGGTCTCATGAGAGACCCTGAGGCAAAACACTGACCCACAGAGTTCTGACCCACAGAAGCTGTGAGATAGCATTTGTTGCTTAAGTCACTAAGTGTTGAGGTAGTTCGTTAACACAACCCCCTGCTCCTACACACACACACACACACACACACACACACACACACTCAGGATGGGAGCTGCTCTACCAAAGCACATGCTCATTATGACTCATATTCATCATGGCATTCAACTTAGATTCTTTTGAATAAATATACATTTCCAAATGTAAAAGGAAAGCATTTGTCTGACACTCCAGTCATAGGGGGAAAAGGTAGACTTTCTTATCAGGAGTAGATTTGTATTGATCCAGCTCACAAGAACTGTATTTGCCAAGCCACGTATTATGGGTAATGGGGGTGAAAGTACAGTGTCAATGATGGTTTTATCCTCTGCTCACCTCCTGAGAGGGAAACTACTCAAACCAATTTCAAGAGGAACTTATCTATTGTTTTAGAGCCATCTGCTTTTAGTTTCCATTATTATATAAACTTTGAAGTATTCCATGTTGACAGGGACAGTTTCTTTACCCTTCCCATTAAACAGGAAATTGAACAGTCTAAGCAAAGGCTGAACTATCCATGAAGCTTTTGCCACAGTATCGTGCATTTGCAGTTCAATTTTAAAATATTAGCACTGAGATCTTGATTAAAATGTTTCTTTCAAAAGGTCCCTGAAGCACTAAAATGAAGAATGTGTAGACTCCGAATTGCCTCAGGTGCTCTACCATGTGTAATAAGGAAGACTGAATTCTTGTTTTGATCACTTCTGTATCTCCATTTACCATGCCTGGCTCATGGCAAATACGCTGGGAAAAACAAACCCCTGTGAAGTACATAATCACTGGAAAGAGTGAAGTTTCCATTAAGTACTAAGGAGATTATGGCTTGTTAACAATAACCCACTGGAGCTCAGATCTCTCTAAATGAATGATGAAAAGCCACAGAGCAGAAAGAACTTAGGAAACAACTTAAATATCAAGAGAACTGATCATCATGGGTACTTTTATTGAGGATCATGGAGAGTATATTAGTTTACACAGCCACTACATAGTGTGGTATTTGACTGATACTATATAGCATGCAATTGATTGATTATTTTCAGGGTAGTTTGATCCCATGAGATGCAGAGAGTGATACTGATGGATTTGGCTAATGTGTGTTTTCAGATTAATAGCTGCTCTGTGGGCTACTAGGTACCTGTCATGTTTCCATAAGCATTGAGATCCTTACTAACCACATTTCTTTAAAATAAACTGGTCACATTTTTAAAGATCTGCTTACTCATATCCGAGATAAAAAAAAATAATTTATTTTATGTCTGTGCCAAAAAATAGTGAGAATTCTGAATGCTGCAGGCATGGGGAGAAAAAAGGTTGCATCTAATGAGATCCCTGGAGAGACAAGACTCTGAAGATTCCAACGGAGGTTCATGTTAGAAAGAGCTTTATTTGTATCTTTGCATAATTCTCTCCCAAATCTTCAAAAGTGAAGCAAAGAAAAAAAAATATTTTCTTTGAGCTATAATTCCCTAGGCCATCAGAATCTCACTAATGGCAATAGGATGGTATTTACCCAACTTTAACCCACTCACTCCATGCATTTTTTTTAAAGTCTAATTTCCAAAAAATCCTCCCAAGGAGCTGAGGAGTCCCTGGATATATCACCTGTGCATGGAAATGGAGATGGCATAGCTGTGAACAGAGAGCACCATTCCCTCCCGTAGGTTCTAATAGCTGCACAGTGGCACCTGCCAGGTCCCTCCCTCTGCTTTAGAGACCATTACTCGAGTGCACACCTTTGCAACCTGGCTTCACCCCACTTGCCCTGTGTCAGAGCCATGCTGGCCTCTGTGGCATGTGCTTCTGTCCTCACTGAAGCTCAGCTGTGTCATGCTGCCCTGCCTGCTGCCATTGAGCTCTTATGGAGACTAGTGAGAAGGTTCTTGGCTCTTTTAGTTTCACTATATTATCTCCCCAAGGCTCTGGCACATGTTCTGGGGAATTAAGAAAGAAAAAAAAAAAAGAGCAAAGGCCAAATTTAGGAGCTCTAATTGAGTTCCTCTGATGCTGGCCTTCCTTCCTTCAACCAAGTTAGTACAAAGGACTCTTGCCACCCCACTGCCATCAGACATGTCTGAAAACTTAGGATATGTAGTTTGAACCTAAAGTTTAGACAGCCTCAGTTCTCACACTGGGGAGAACAACTATAGGTAGGAATCAAGTACAACTGAGCCCACAACGTGAAATATAATATTATGTGTTAGGGCAGGGGAATCAAAGAAAAATGTTTTTGTATTTATGGGCACTGCTGATACAAGAAAAAATTCAGTTAATGATTAGCATTGACTATAGGATGGAAACAAATCTATTTTGCATGGCTGTAACAAAGTAAGTTGAGATAATCAACTTAAAAAGAGGAAAGGTTTATTTTGGCTCATAGTTGCAGAGTTTCCAGTCCATAATCAGTTGCCCTGCTGCTTTGGGCCTGTGGTGAGCAGCACATCACGGCAGGGAGTGCACTATGGAAGAACCTGCTCACCTCATGGTGACTAAGGAGCAAAAAGAGGAAAACAGGAGAAGCCAGGGTATCAATACTCAAGGGCGCACCCCTAATGACCTAAATTCCTTCCACCAGGTCCAACCCCCTAAAGGCTTCACCATCTCCCAATGGCGCCATGGGCTGGGGGACAAGACTACAACACATGGACCTTTAGGAGACATTCAAGACCCAAACTATAACACAAACTAAAGAATTTAATATTTATTATTACCTACTTCAAACATAGTCTCACTTTAAAGTATTTTAGCTTGCAATGAAGATTCAGACTAAAATCAAACCACCACTTAGAATTTGTATTCAGTTCCTCAGGTCACTTACTCTCTCAGAATCTTAGGTTCCTCATTTGCAAAATGGGGATAACACAGTCCCTGGATTCTTATTAGCATTGCATGAAGTTGTGAACTTAAATAGGACACAGTACCTGGAACAGAGGATGCACCTGCCTAGCTTTTAGCTATTATGTGTGTAATACAATATTATATAACAAATGTTCAAAAGCATTTTCATAGCCCCAACAGACCATGGTTTCTGACAAGGCTGGTTGCTATTTTAAAAAACTGGCTTCAAATCTTGATAAGACTGACATTTCTAATTTTTTCCTAGTGCTATGTAAAGAGCACGAAATTCTCACAAATAGCATCATTTAGTATAAACAGATTCCTAGCTTTCTCTGCAGCTCAGGGCATCTCCTCTCAAATCCTTCTGAGACTGCTCTGGCTCATCCCAGAATCCACCCATGCTGCGCCTGCTATTCAGATCTGATTATTACCAGGCAGTTGGAGGGGTCAAATTCCCACAGCCAATTTCCTATAAAAATCTCAAGTAATTGAAATGGGAGGAAGGTACCCAGTAAAAGTCAGGATGAATAATTTAGCACAGTAGCTGTCGACAGCTTCTCAGGCAACACATTCAAGGCATTTTATTAGAGGGTTGACTAAGGTGCTCTTGTCTCCAGAGCACCCTGGCTTCAGCCCACCCATCTCATCAAGAACAGAAGTGTGGCTAAATGAGCAGCCAGAGGGATCTATTGTTAACCCTTCTTGGATACCTGAGCCACCCTGTGAAGTCACTTTCATTGCACTTTCTCTTTTTTCCAAATGTGAACAGAAATGTTGAGAAACATCATGACTGACTGCAGTGGTCCTTATAAGCGGGTGCCATGTCCCCTTCCTGGCTCTGTGGAACTCTTCAAGGGGTAGACCCATCTGCTAAGGATAGGGATGGGGAATTGCTATTTTATAAAACTAGTTCCAAATCTCAATTAAAAATAACATTTAAATTTTTTCCCAATATTATGTCATGAGCAAAATTCTCTTAAATAAATGCCTTCTATCTCTAGCTAGGACTCAGCAGGACTTGGGGCCACAAGTGGCAGAAGCCCAACTCCAATTAGGTCAGAATAAAAGGAATTTGTTGATTCATGATGCTGGTAAGAAGACAGTCTTAGGATTGAATGAAACTCTGGGTTAGAATGTCGTTCTCTGGATGTGACACCTGGAAATCAATGATCCAGGTCAGAGTTTCTGTGTCTCAAGGTCCTTAGGGTCAGATGGGTAGACATGATCACCCAATATCTCATTGTCTGAAACAATGAGAATTTAGAAATTTTCTCAGCTACTCTACTTACCAACATATTCATTGCAACCATTTAAAGAGCAAAATGGTGCAAATTCTGTTGTCTACTGTTATTGTTGTTGTCATGGTTTCCCCGAGTATATGTTTGAACGTATGTGTGTTTGTTGTTGTTGGGGTTTGGGGAGTTTTTTGGGGGGGAGTGGGGTTGGTGGTATTGGAGATTAACCCTGGACCTTGGGCATGTTAGGCAGCCAACTGTTATTATGGACTGAATTGTCCCTCATACCTTCCAATGTCCCTATATTTGGAGATGGGACCTCCATTAATTAAGGTTAAATGAAGGTAGTAAGAGTGGGACCTAATTCCATATGGCTGGTCACCAGGGAGGCACATTTGTGAAGAATTCCACTGCAGGATACAACGAGAAGGCAGCCATCTGCAAGCTAAGGAGTGAGGCCTCAGAAGAAACCCAGCCTGCTGACACCTTTATCTGGGACTTCCAGCTTCCATAACTGTGAGAAATAAAATCTCTATTATTTGAGCCACCCAACCTGTGGTATTTTGTCATGGCAACCCTAGCAGACTAATAATCCAAACGAATTCTAGCTGTTCTTTTTCTACCTGCCTCATCCTCCACCCCAACTCCTCTATTCTTGTCAGATGTTTTCTGTTTGCCCTTACAGATCCACTCTCTCCTTTACTCTCTACCTGGAGGGCTAGATAGGCCACAGCAATGGGCCCCTCTACCCTCTACCTTCTCACTGGGTTTGGCAGGGGAAATTCCCACCATCCCAGGAAAAGCAGAGGGAAGGAGAAAGTGACATCATGTATTTATTCACCTTTCCTGCAAGGCTGCTGGGGCTGAGCATGTCCCCAGTAGATTATCTCTTCTCTCAAGGCAAAGTCCTCCATGGGACACTATCCTGCTGGCTTCTGGTGGCTCCTTCTCCTCTCCAAGCCCTGGGCCAGGGGATGGTGACAGCTGTGTGGATCCTAACCCTCTGCTACTGCTCCATCGCTTCTGCTTTCAATGCTCACATTTCTGTCAATTGTAAATAAACTCTGACCAAATCATTGCAATTTGCCTGTGACCACTGCTTCCCTGATTGATAGAGATCTCAATGAAACAGAGACGGAAAAAAATGAAGGATAAAACCCTCTCTCCTGGAAAAGGAATCACAAAGTATACAAAGTACACTGTGCCCTAACACAGAAAGTACGTGTCAACTGAGAGTTGGTGTGTTTTTTTAAAATGTGCCATCTGTCATCAGAAATCACAACAATGTAGTCATAATGTAGTCATTTTTTATTTCCTTTGGGGACCACTTTTCATCTTTGCTGTCTTATTATACTTATATCTTGGAATCTTTAAGGCCGTTTGCCAGCACCAGCTTTTTAATTGAAACTTGTCTTTGATGATTTTGACTGCTCAGAATGACCATGATCAGAGTTTGATTTTGACTGCTCAGAATGACTCATGACTTGAGTTTTTTTCATTCTTTCAGAATTCAATGTGTTTCTAGTTAAGACATTTTTTTTTTTACTTTTCAAATATTGAATTTGAATTCATTGTTCTTATGCTTTGCTTACAGAAGAGGGACTGCAAAATTTTATCATCTTTATTAGGCACTGAGATGTATGTCTTTTTACTTATTAATTTTTTTTATCACACACTCTAAATTATAACTGGGAGAGTGCAGTTCCTGGTCTGATGTACCCCAGTCTTAAAAGTTCTATACTATGGTGTGAATTTAAACTCCCAAGAGCAATACAGATCTTAAACATTTGGGGTTCCCTTTCCTTTTTCCAGTGACCTCAACCCCTTCTCTCATCAAGTTCACAGTCACTCTCAATTCCAAAGGAAAACTACCTATTTATTCAATGTCTACTATTTGCCAGGTATTGCATGCTGTTTTACTTCATTCTGAAAGCAATGTTAAGAAGCAGATCTAATGATTCCATTTGGATAGCCAAGGAGACAGGCTCATGGAGATAATCTAGCATGATGTCCCTGAGCAGTGGTGAAGGGTGGGACTCAGGCCACCAAGGATGCTCAGTACCTTGCTGCCCTTAATCTGCTCACTTCTCCCACCACTCCACCTGGGTCTGGTCTGCTGACCCTGAAGTGCTGTGCCTCATCTTTCCATGCTCCCTGAGTTACATCTTGCTCCTCCAGCATTTCTGCCTGGCTGATTTGACCCAACTGTGAGACATGGCTACTGACCGACTAATAGAGACGTAAGCAAATGCCCTCTGGAATTTCACTTGGAGATCTAGTAGCCTTTGGTCTCCAAAGCTAAGATTTCCAATTCTTGAGAATTGAAGCCATATTTGCTGTTTCTCCTTGACTTCGCCCTCCCGGTCCCTCCCCACATTCTCCTTCGGGTCTCTGTTGCACTAGGACATCCTCGCCAGGCCACTGACTGATCAGGAGAATAACAAAAGTGGAAATTATAAAAAGTTTTGCTTGTGAAGGGAAGTACACCATACCTACCCTAATTTCTAAAGAAACATTTTCTAGAGAATAACAAAACATTTATTTTTGCCTTGTGTTTTCCCTAAGGAACAAAACAGAAGTAAGAACTGATAGTGGATAGATTTATTTGCACTTTGTGCTCTGTTGTGTTGTACCTTTATGGGTTTTAAAGGAGAAGAGTCATTTGGGTCAGGAATTCATCTCTGAAAAGCCATATGCCAGAGCTCAGGGGAAGGTGAGGCCTCGAGACTTCAGGGTAAATTAATTGAGAGTCAAACACTGCATGTGGGTTTTGCCTCACCACTGAATTTCTTAGAAGGGGCTTTGGCAAAGTTGTTTACTTTCATTGTAGGCCTTGGTATTTATAGCTAAAAATGAAGAGAGCTCTTGTAGGTCTAAGGAACTCCAGGGGGAAAATAAAGCTAAGTCTGTGACTAGGAGATAAAATCAGCTTGCTGTAATATATAAGAGACCCTGGAGAGATTTCCCTGTCCTCAAATATTCCCCACTGGCTTGTCCCAGAACAAGAAAAAAAGCCCCACATTTTCTTTGCATCTGAGTTAAGGCAGAGAGGGCACAGTTTGAACCACAAGTTCTTACCTAGGAAGAGGTGATGCTATTTCTGCCTTTATTTTAAGATGTGCATTTCCCTCACATTTTATTGTTTCTGTATTAGTCAGCTTTTCACAGCTGTGACAATATGCCTTACAGAAATCAACTTAGAGAAGGAAATATTTGTTTTGGCTTATCATTTCAGAGGTTTCAGTTTAAGGCTGGCTTGCTCCATTGTCTTGAGCCTGTCTTGAGGAGAGGCAGAGAATCATGGCAGAAGGACTTGGTGGAGCAAAGTTCCTCACTTCATGGCAGTGTGGGGGTGGAGGGATGGAGGAGCAGCAGGTGAAAGGAGGGGGCTGGGGACTCTACCCTTTCAGAGCATCCAGCTAGGCCCCACCTCCTATAGTTTCCACCTCCTCAAAATAATGTCATTAAATTATAAATCTATCAGAGGATTAATCCACTGATGAACTGATGAGGTCAGAGCCCTCATGAACCAATCACTTCCCAAAAGTTCCACTCTGAACACTGCTGCCCTAGCGACCAACCCTGGAACCCTTGGGGGACATTCCAGATCCAAATCCAGGATGTGTTTTTACAGTCACTGTGAATAGTTAAAGTAAGAGTGTTTCTTTATTTCCTCTGAAACTATTAGTTTGTTATTAAATAGGAAAAAAAAACACATGGAAAACTTATTAAATACAAACACCAGGGCCCCATAAGGACAAGTGCCATTGATAGAGGGCTGGAATGTCATGAGGAAGTTGGATTTGAGGCAAGCTCGCCAGGTAATGCTGAGTGGTGGACCTGCTTCAAGAGGCCCCATTTATGAACATCAGAAGGGTGGATTTGGAGGATACATCGTATGGAGGCCAGTCAGGTCCTCTGGCACCAAATCTGCAATTCAGAACCAGACACTACACTGGGGAGAGACCAGAGCCCCTTAAGCCTGGTAGTCATTGGTTCCCTTTTCTGAATTCAGTTATGTGGTGTTACATTCCTTGAAATGCTGATATTTTCACATTTAAACTGTCACCCGGATGCCTTTCACCTTCAACCAACTCACAGATGCACAGATTCAGTAAGTTTCTGCCCACTCTAGTGGGTGGGGCTAGAAACTTGGCCTAAGCCAGATAGCTCAATGTGCAAAGGGTAGCCAAAGAGAACTTGATGAAAGGAGGGCCACAAGATACTGTTCTCTACAAATAGATTTCAGGTTATCAGCAGAGCAAGCTACCAGCCAAATTCTGCTGCCTAGGCAAAAGCTTCCCAACTAAACATTTCTTTAGTAAGCCAGCAAAAAAACAGACTGCACAACCTTGCCTGAGAGGTTCTCTCAAGACAATTGCAGGATTCCAGGGGCAGGAGTTTATGCTGGGACAGCCAGCATTGGGCAACCAGGATCCTCCAGACTTCATGGCTGGATCCAGGACCAGGAAGAGGCATCATTCTATAGGTACAGGTTATAATTCTAGCTGGTCACCCTATTCATGCAAGAGTGGAAAGTCTCCAAACTATTTTGACTAATCCACTTATCTTGAACATCTTTTTATTCACCAAAGAGATCCTATTTCCAGCTTTCTGTTAATCAATATACCACTAGTTTCACCATTAAAAATTCTGACATGAGCTGTATAATTGGTAAACACCATTCTTATGGAGTAATGAAGAACAGAAGTGTTTGGCCTCTGGACTGTGAATTCTTGATTAGTATAGAAACATTTGGTTAGAGCCTAATCTTGGTGGCACACTGTATATTCATAAGTATTTTAAAATTAATAACAGATTTCTTAAGACTACATCAGACTTGAATACACATTGTGATACAATGCAGTAATGCCTTTAACATGTGCATAGGAGTTCTGATAACACAGAGAGTCATTAATTTTGTCAAACTTGGAAGTGAGAGGGCAAGAAAAAGAAAGTTCTCACAGAGATGACTCAAGGTAAGTTTTTAAAGGTGAATGAGAATGAATCAATTAGGCAGACTCAGGGTACACCCAGTGAAGGGAAACTGTGGACATCAGCCCAGATTAAAAATCAAAATGGAGTCATTCATGCTAGAGGTCTATGTCACCAAGACAAAACTAAATTGTCATCTGAGAAGTCAGAAAACATAACCTAATTTATCAAACACGCAGGTTTTAATTGGCATGACAATGAAGTCTTTTTGCTTATAATCTTTACAACCAAAAGCAACCTAAAATAACCTGAATTTAACCAATCAGTTATTTTTTCTATTTTTGTTTCTGTTTTGTTTTTGTAGTAGTGGGGATTGAATCAGGGGCATGCTACCATTGAGCTATATCTCCAGCCCTTTTTATTTTGGAACAGGTTCTTACTAAGTTGCCCAGGCTGGCCTTGAACTTGTGATCCTCCTGCCTCAGCCTTCTGAGTTGCTGGGATTGCAAATGTGCAATATTGTACCTGGCTACTAATTTCATTTTTAGTGTCTGTGTCTTTTAAACCTTTACTACCATTTTCCCCTGTTAAATTCTTAGAAAGAATAAGATCTACATTTTACAAGTAGCATTTTATCTCACTACAACTGGAGATCACCCATAAGTGATCTTTGGCCATAAATCTTACCCTTAGTCTTTTAAAGAGTCTAGAAGTTTAGCTCTGAGGTTTCTGACCCTAATAAAACTCCATAAATCACTCTTTATCTGCCCACTGGTCTTATCAGGGTGAGGCTATCTTTTTGTTTCCAATAGCACATAATTTTCCATTTCTAGTCCCAGAATCAACAACAGAATTGTAGATTCCAAGGCCAAACTTCTTTTCTGCCCATTCTGTGTCTCTGTAAAAGCTCTCCTCCTTTGAAAACCAGGATGGCCTGCCAGAGCCTCCTTTCACCATCTTAAGGCCCTTGACAATTTTCCTACAGAGAAGTGCCTCTACAGTTTTCCATGGAGACCTCTTCCACAAAGACTCCCACTATATTTTCATCTCCTGTGGCCTCTCCTCTCAAAATCCAAATGCAGATTCTTAATACAGGCCTTCATCATTTTCTTTTTCTTATTGATTTAAACAACTCAAAATAGATTTTGAAGAGCTACTTCCTGCTTTCCTTTAAAAAGCTAATACTTAAATCAAGGGTAGCAAGTTACAAATACAAATAGCATTTTGAATCCAATTTAAATCCCTATAAGTGGTACTTTGCTGCTCCCTAACTTGCTATTGGCCTATGATCTCCCAGTTATACCTACATCAGACATTGCCCTTGGCCTGCCCCTGAAGTTTTAATGTGGAGTGGAATGAGAAGAAGAGAACTCAGTAACCTTCATGCCTCCTGGGCTTTGGCCATTAGAACCCATTGCCATTTTACTGGCAGTTTATCAGCTAGCCAGTTACTTGGCAAGCCAAGGATGTTTAATCCATGATGAAAGTATTTGGGGAGGAGGTGCATACCAGAAATTGATCCCGGGGGCACTCTAGCACTGAGCCACATCTACAATCCTTTTTAACATTTTTTATTTTGAGATAGGGTCTCCCTAAGTTGCTTAGGGCCCCACTAAATTGCTGAAGCTGGCCTTGAACTTGCCATTCTCCTGTCTCACACTCCTGAGTTGCTGGGATTACAAGTATGTATACCATCGCACCCAGCCCCATGATGGAAGTTTTAATGTGGAATGGAATGAGAAGAAGAGAAAGGGTTCTGATCACAGGTCTAGATGAGGTGGCATAGAGTAAGGAAACAGCCTAAACATAGGGTAAGGAAACTCCCATCTGGCCTTGATGGGAGGCCAGAGCAATGTTGCTAGGAGGAGTTTCACTAACTGAGAAACACCATTATAGGTCACTGCCTGTCATCACCCCAGTCAGTGCTCACCCCTGACAATAGACATTCTTTTGCCATGAGTCCCATGACACTGAAGAATTAGGAAGGACCTAAGGCTGCAGAGATGAGTTCCATCATTTCTTGCAGCCTTGAAATTAAGTGGATATTGCGAGGAGTTTGTTTTGGTGGTGGGTTTTTTGTTTTTTGGTTGGTGTTTATGACAAATGTAAATCCCAGGGCATTTGCCAATAAAGTTCATATTTTAAAATCCCAGCTTCCAAGAGGAAAAATTGGGAAAGAATTTGCCCTTCAATTGTTCCTCTGCCAAGATCATAGCTTCAGAGTCTTTATTAGGAGTGAATCGTGACTGACAATAATAATATCAATAATAAGTAATGATTAACAGAATAAGTACAAGCAGACTTCTGGTTTCTGGCTGCCAGTGATAAATATATATGATGATCAAAGTTTAATTTTGTATTTCAGGATGGATGTGTTGCTCCAGGGCCCTGCCTCACCCCCAATTCTATAACACCCCAGGCTTCGTCCCTCTCCAGGAGTCTTGTTTCTGTTAGCATAGGTGGCTAGCTAGAGACGAGCAGGAACAGGGGAAGGAAAAGGGTGGTAGGGGGAGCAACTAAAAGAGCCCCAACCAGTGATTGATCTAGAAATACCAATCTTCTGCCACATTACAAAAAGAAGCCCACGGCTGTAGCCTTGAAATCTATGGGAACACATCATGTTCCCAAGGTCAAGCATGCACAGAGAAGCTGCTCCAAGGGTCAGTTACATGAACCTCTGCTGGTGGCACTATGCCAGAAAGGGTAAAATGACCCCAGTGTGCAGATGCATACCCTCAATTTTAACAGTACAGGTGTGTGACTTCCCCCAAACAGGCAACAACTACACAAAGCATCAGGCCCAAAGAGATGTGGCCAAGGTTTTAAGCCAATACAAATACCCACCCCCTAGCCTAACAAAAGGCCAAAGCTTCATTATTTTGATGTATTTCAGTCCCTAACCCATCTGCCTCCCCTTCTCTCTGGAGTGTATTTCACTTTCTCTCTCCTTTCCCTTGTCTTGTAATAAACTGGCCCTAATTAGTATCTACTTCATTGTATACTTCTGTGTCTGCACCAGTGCAATTGTCTAAGCTTAGACAATTACACCCAAGGACCAAAAAACAAATCACTACGCTCCACAGTTAACTCCCAACTCTGGTCGCACTTTCTGCTGGCAGACGCGAGTGCCATCAGCCTCGGGACTATATGAAAAGGCTCAAAGAGCAGCAGAATATCTTAAAACCAAGGGGAACTGAGGTATGTAAAATGCATCTCTCCTGAGGAGGGGAGATCCTATCACATTGGTAGTAAATTCAACCAAAAACTGGTTCTGTAATTTCCTAAAGAATCAGATAATGTTTGGGGAATTGCTTATTTATACATTTATTTATTTTTGTTACTTGGGCCTGAATCCAGTGGTTCTTTGACACTGAGCTACATACCTAGCCTATTTTATTCTATGTTTTGAGACAGTATCTTCCTAAGTTGCCCAGGCCGGCCATGAACTTACAATCCTCCTGCCTCAGCCTCCCTGGTTGCTGGGATTATAGGCATGCACCACTAGCCTGGTAGGAAATTTGTATATCTGATTAAGTGTAACTTCTCAAGTACTAAAATAATACTACTAATTAGCCTGTGTCTATAGAGTCCCCTCTGCCAGGGCCCCAACAAAAATTATTAACCACCAACCCACTGCACATTCCTGTTTGCTTGGAGAAACTAGAATGTTGATGTGTCTTCAAGCCACATTCTTCTGCTGGTAAAAGAAGAGCTAACTGTCTAATAAACATTTCTAATTACTAAACAGACCCAGACAATAACACACCAGAACAACAACATTATGCAAATAATTCCTTTGGATATATGCCTAATGATGGCTAAGAAGATGGTCAAGAGAGAAAGCATCCAAAATAACCATCCTGGCTAAGAGACAAGCTTTACTTCTAAATCACACTCCATCTACCCAGAAGAGGATGCAGCCCAGCAAACTATTTGTGATGCAGATTTTTTTTT
>CM053405.1:36742193-36858379 GCA_028644305.1 Xerus rutilus | reverse complement strand
TTGGTACTGGGGATTGAACTCAGGGGCACTCGACCCCTGAGCCACATCCCCAGCCCTATTTTGTGTTGTATGTAGAGACAGGGTCTCACTGAGTTGCTTAGTGCCTCGCCATTGCTGAGGCTGGCTTTGAACTCGCAATTCTCCTGTCTCAGCCTCCCTAAGTGCTGGGATTACAAGCGTGAGCCACCGCGCCCGGCTTGTGATGCAGATTTGAGTCTCACCCAAATCCGTAAATCACTTGCTCAAGCTTTGGCTAACTGCTGCCAACCTCGATTTCGTCATATGTAAAATTAGAGCAATGTACCAACGTCTTCAGCAGTGCTGAGGTTTGGTAAACCACAGAGCACTAGATAAAAGCTCTAGATGGCTGTGATGTAAGGGTAGTGGATTCACCCAGGCTCACATCCGGGCTCCTATTCTAACCCATATTACATTACTGTGGCATGGCAATGTCTCGAAATATTAAGAGACATTGGGCTTGGGCTTGTTTTCCCTAGACTTTTTTCTTCTCAATGTCAAGGTAGTAGCCAAATTCTTGGCATTTAAGCTCTTCTGCCGGGTGGAACAAACAGAACAGATAGGAGGCCCTTTCTGTCTTTTAAAAAAATAAATACCATTATAGAGATTGCAGATGTTCCCAAGGAGAGATAAGAAATGTTTGGGGGACAAAATTGAGGGAAGAGAGATTTTCTGTAGATGTCAGAAAGCCAAAAGAGAAGGAAGAACTATAAACAAATGTGTGGCAGTAGCCCCCAGGCTGTGCTGTCCACTATATAGTAGTTGCTGTCCATGCATGATTTTAAAATTTTAAATTAATTTAAATGCAATAAAAATTTAGTTCCTCCATGGTATTAGCCACCTTCCAAGCACTTAGTAGCCATGTAAGACTAGTGACTACTGTATTAGATGGATAAGTTAAAGAACATTGCCTTTGATGTGGAAAGTAGTGATGGATTTTGAAAATGGGGCAAGACCTGAAAGGCTGTGTGGCAATGAGGGAGGTTGCACCCTTCCAGACTCACTCAAGGATCCCCTGCTCCAAGAAGGGGAAATGAGCAGCTGAGCTGCCCAGCATGAGACAGATGGGTTGGGACAATGGATCAGTGCTTTAGTGGAAAACAGTATGGTCCCACATTTGTTAGGGTGAGTTCTTCTAAGTCAGAGGGCTCAATAAGAATCAAGGACCTGCTGGGTGCAGTGGTGCATGCCTGTAATCCTAGCAACTTGGGAGGCTGAGGCAGGAGGATTGCAAGTCCAAAGCTAGCCTCAGCAACTTAGCCAGGACCTAAGCAACTTAGTGAAAGTCTGTCTCAAAATAAAAAATAAAAAGGGCTGGGGATGTAGCTCAGTGGCTAAGTGCTCCTGGGTTCAATCTCTGGTACCCTGATCCCCAGCAAAAAAAGAAAGAAAAAAGAAAAAAAGAAAAGAACTAAGGACCCTTACACAACTTGGAGGACTGGAAGCTGACACCTGTGGGAATCTGAACCTCCCATGAGCCTAGGAGGATGATCATTCAGGTCACTTGAAGGAAATAAATACAACTATCTCTGCACACTTGAATATAGGGAACTAAGATTCATATCTGTTTCATTCAAACACAAATCGTATACACACACAAACTCACCAGTCATTCTTCCTTCTTCAACTGAGTTTATTTCAACATTGATTGCACAATAGACAAAGAAAATTTAAACAGCTCAGGCTATTTCCATATTCTAATAAGTACTGTCAGTACACAAGCTGGTCACAACCCCATTATTTAAAAACCATGACTTCAATTAGAAAATGGGCAAGAGATATGAAGAGACATTTTACTGAAGAAGACATACAGGTTGGAAAGAAGCACATGAAAAAAAAAAAAAAGATCAATACCACTGGCCAGTAGAGGAAGGCAAAATAAAAACAGCTTTAGAAAAGCTGAAATAAAAATAGTAATAACACCAAATGCTGGTGAAGACAGAGAGAAACTGGATCACTCACATGGTACTGGTAGAATGTCAAAGGGCACTTCTCTGGAAAGTAGCTGGGCAGTTTCTCAAAACAAATAAGCAAGCATGTGGTAAATACCACATGACCCAGCAATTGTACACGTAGGCATTTTTCCCTGAGAAATGAAAATCTATGTTCACACAAAAGCCCTCACCTGAAGTTCACAGATGTTCTATTCATATGAGCTAAAATCTGTAAAAGACCAAAATGTCCTTTGACAAATAAATGGTTAAACAAATTGTGAAACAGACACCATGACTACTCTTCAGCAAATGAAAGGAGACAGCTATCAATACCTGCAACTCAACTGAGGATTCTGGGAGTTCCACTGCCGTGGCCATCCTGGAGGAGTAGGATTCCTGCCCATAAGTTAGTTTGGATGTCAGTACTGATGACATTACATTCACATCCAGAGGGAACAGAAAGATTTGTTACTCATATAATGAGGTTTTCAGCAGAGAGCTGGGCAGGCTTCCCAACCAGGTTCAAAAATGGCTCTCAAGAGCAGGAAAAGGAAACAGACTTAAGTTTTTCACTGTGGTTAGGAGCTGGGACATGGGCTCACAAGGTTTGCATTTCCCACCGATGCTGAAGGAAGGAGAACACAGGCTTCCTTATTAGTTTGTCCAGATGTGGGGCAGAAGGCAAAGCGAGAAAAGTGATGCTTAAATGTGATTAAAAAATATTTTAAAATAGAGTCAGGCTCTATTACCTATGGTGAGCAAAAAAGGCCTATCTCAAAAAGACAAAACTGCATGCATTTATGTGACATTTTTACAATGACAAAATTTTAGAAATGGAGGGCATATTTATTAGAAGTTGCTAGAGAATGGGGTGGAGTGAGAGAGGTGGAGTGGTTATAAATGGGCAATATGGGGGATACTTGTATTTGTTGGAATGGTGGTAGATACACAAGCCCACACAGGTGATAAATTACATAGAACATAATACATGAAACACACACAAGTACAGTTAAAATTGGAAATCTGAAAAGGATGGATGAATTGTGTCAATGTAATGTCCTGGCTTTAAGAATATACTATGGTTTTGGCACTGGCAGAAACTAAATAAAAGATATATAGGATACCTCTATTGTTTCTTAAAATTGCATGTGAATCTACAAATTATGTAAATTAAAATTTTCCTCTTAGAAAAATGCTTATATCAGGAAAAGGGAGTTGATTTTGTATTACACAACACCCTGGGGTGAGAGAAAGAGCAAGAGTGAGTGAATGACTCTGGGCTGAGCCAGCTGGCCCATTGCTACCTCCTGATTCCATGAAGTCATCTTCAACAATGTAATGACCAGCCACGGGCCAGACATCATAATTACCATTAAGACCAAAAACTTAATGGTTAATTATGTTCAGGAGTACTAACTTAAAAGCATGGAGTCAAGTAAGATAAAATTCAGAAAAATCCTTCTAGTAATTTGAAAACCAATCATGTTTATGATATATGGATCAATAGCAAAAGAAGGCTCCCATAGGAATGATCTGATAATGATCTATGTGGGGATGTCATCTATAATTCAGTCATTCTCAAACTTTTTCAGTGAAATATTACCTAATAACAGGGGAAAGTAAGTACACATATATATGGATAGAGCTTTAGTGTGTAGCCAAAGGCAGCTATCTAGAACCTGAAATACCTGGAAAATCTATACAAATGCTACATTATACTAAATAGACATCTACATTTATTGCAATATAAACATGCTGTTTTCAATGTATTTATTTTATATATTTTTAATATGTAAATTTTTTAGACATATTTTACTACAATTCACAAAAAGGAGAGGAAAAAGAGGAGGAATAGGAGAAGGAGATAAAACAAGAACAAGAAGAGGGGCAGGAGGAGACTTAGTGATTGAGCAAAAAAGTGTCAAAAATTTCAATTTATACATTGATTACATGTTAAATGACAGTATTCTAAATATCTTGGCTTAAAAATATATCATTGAGGTTTTAAAAATGTTATTTTCAATTAAAAATTTTAGGTACAATTATGTGAAAACTTTAATTTGAGAAAAACTGACATTCAGTAAAATGACTCCTCTGGGTTGATGTGTCACTGGTACCTAGCACCCTGATATGAGAAGCATGGCTCTGTAGTTTCTAAGAACTTCAAATTACATTTTCCTTTATAAAAAAGACGTTTAAACTTGGAACTGTCTTTGCTCACGCTCCTCCTACTCCCACCTGGAACAATTTTGCTGGCTTTCCTCCCCGGGAGACTTAGGTACCGGTGAAATGCTACCTCCATGAATCCATCTAAAATTTCTCAAATCTAAATAAAGTCCTTCTTCTCTGTCTCTTAAATCTCTAGTTTAGTCGTCGTCCTCCTGCTCAGTTGTGTCACTCCATCCAAGATGGAATGTATGTAGTGTCTAATGACTTAGAAACATGGTGGGAGGGCCCCAGGTTTGGTTCATCTGCACTTGTCCCTGCTGGTGATGTCATTCACCCCATCTTTTAAGTAAATATCATTCAAATGGTATGGACTCTCCAAGGTGCAGCTTCATCCCTGTCCTCTACTCAAATTCCAAAATTCCATATCCAGCTGCTTGCTCAACACATCCACTTACTTACCTAATTTCAAAATTCACCTGGTCAAAATAGAGTTCTTGATTTCTCACCCTGCCTCAAACGTGCCCCTCATCTTAACGTCTCAATCGACAGTGCCATGATCTACCATGCTTGGAAACATCAAGGATCAATCCTCGATTCTTTTTTCCCCACACATTCAACTAACTCTTAGCAAGTCTTGTCAATTCCTCCTCCTAACCTATCCCAAAGTCACTCTGGGCCCAGTCACCATTACTGTGTATCCACACTACGAGAATAGCTTCCAAACTAGCTTTCAGCATTAGTTTCACTTCTTACTAATCTGTCATCTTTGCAGCCCCCTATGATCTTGTGAACCAAATTATGTTACTTGCTTTAAAATGCTCCAGTGAACTTTTATCCAAACCCTCACCCTGACTTCAGAAGTCCCCTGCTTACAACCAAGGTTTCATCTTGACCCCTGGCCCCCTCACACTTTCTCCACCATCTGGCTTTCTTTCTGTTCCTCTGGTCCAGCCTGTTCCTACCTTTTGGTCTTTGCTATAAAGGTCCCATCTTCTGAGAGTGCTTTTCCTTCTGATTTTCCATTACTTTCTTCTTATTCTTGACATTCAGATCTCAGCTTCGATGGCATCTCCTCAGAAAGGTTGTCTCTGGCCACCTAATATAACATCAATGTCCAGTCATCCTCCTACCCTCCTATAGTTATCATCAAGGCATTGTTTGTTTGTTGTGATAAAATATACATAACATAAAATTAACCATTTTAACCATTTTTAAGTATATAATTCAGTAACTTTAAGCACATTTACCATCTTGTTCAGTCATCATTACTATCTATTCTCGGGAGTCTTTTAGCTTCCCATCCTGGAACCCTGGACCCATGAAACAAGATTAACTTCCCCTTCCCCCAACCCCTGGGGGCCTCTATTATGTATCCTGTCTCTATGAATTTGCCTATTCTAGGTTCCTCATGTAAGTGCAAACATACAGCATGTATCCTTTTGTATCTGGCTTATTTAACTTAGAATAATGTTTTCAAAGTTCATCTTTGTTATAGGATGTATAAAAACTGCATTCCTTTTAAAGATAGAACAATATTCCATTCTATGAACATACTACATTTTATTTATCCATTCACAAAGTCAATAGATACTTGAGTGATGTCCACCTTTTGGCTATGTTGAATAATGCTGCTGCTGTGAACATGAGCTCAGAAATATGTGTTTGAATCCCTGCTTTCAATTTTGGGGTTATATACCTGGAAATGGGATCGCTGGTTTATATGGCAATTCTGTTTAACTTTTTGAGAAAGCATCATACTATATTGATAGCATTCTAACAATGCTTTGTCTGCTTCACTAGAATGAAAGCTTCATGAGAGCAAGTACCACACCTGTTTTTTCAATTTTTGTATCAATATCTAAAATAATATTTGCACCTAATGAAGGCTTCAGAAACTTCTCATAGATGAATGAAGTAGATCCTCAGTTATTGTTAATGTTCCTTCCCCTTTATAGTTTCTTCTCCTTAAACAGATTGCAAACTCCTTGAGGGGAGACATAGGTCTCATTCACCTGTGTAAACCCAGCCCTTAGCACACTGAAGGTACTCAGTAAGTCCTTGCTGAGTCGAAGAAAATTCCCATTCTTTGCTTGGAGTCTGGTTTACTCTGCTGAGTGTGGTAGGATCGGCCTGATGATTATTCCTTAATAAGAATGGAAGGATTTCCTCTGGTTTTTCAGTAATCAAAGAAAAATGCCCAATAAATTCCACAAGACAGTTACCTCCAGGCATCTCTACTTTTTTTCTCTTATCCTTTTCCCCCTTGGTTTCTGGATTCTAGTATTTGCTCAGATCAAACCTGAAAGAAGCACAGCCAGCTGAAAAACCTGTTACATTACATCATTTGCCTCTGGGATTTGAGGCATGTTCTCCGGGTTTGACCAAAAAGCAATCAGATTCAGATAAAAGGCAAGTTCTGATCTCTTGAATCTTCTTAAAATTTTAGGTCAATAGATGGCAAGCTAAGCTCCTTCATTGTGAAATCTGGATTAAATTTTAAATGACTCCCAGATTGCTTTGAGTCTGATAATTCTGGTCCAACATGCCTGTATAAGGTAAAAAATATATATTTACCACCATATATCACATATAATAGTGACATTATTTACCACCATATATCACATATAATAATTATATACACACACTACACAGGGCATTTTAAGTGCAATAAATTGGCAGCTGAATGGAGATGGTAAACCCCAGATAAAGCATGCCCCAATGGCACTTGGAATGACTTCCATGAGTTTTCTCCCCCAGTCCTGTCAGTCTCCTTTACAATTAGGAAAGCGCTTTATTTTAGCCAACAGTGTTTGAAGCAAAGGAGAGTGAGAAGAACCTCCTCGAATCTCAGCATTGGCAAGCTTCTAAAACCTACCAGACTACAGGCAGTGATTCCTGTCACTCATTTTTCCCAGTGGCCCTCACCTATCTTCCCAGACATTGCCTTCCCTCTCTATTGGAAACCCAATTTCAACACAGCTCCTGCCTCCATATTCTTCCACTGTGTGATTCTCAGACCAGCTGCCTCAGGTCTTCAGCTTTTGATTATGGAGCCCCAATGACCCCTCATGTCCATATGTCCCTGCATTTAAAGATATTTCAAGACTTTATCACTGCCAGAGCTCTGCCTCAGGTGAAGGCCATTCCAGTAGGATTATGATCTTTGGAGGGCTTTGCTCACTTCAGGAATACTATCTGACTCTTGGGTGTAAGGAGATGTGGTGAGAGTATTGTCTATCAAAAAGAAACACTAATTTCAGAAAGCTCTCAAATAGTGAAACACATAGAATATTGTGGAAAAACTCCAGACATGCCTTAAAACTATACCCCAAATCTGTCACCTAGTTGACAATGTACTCTCATTTCTTTAAAAATTAGTTGGCAACTTTTCCCCAATCGTGATATTTTTATTACTTCATGGAGCAAAGCAGGCGGGTGAGAAGTGAGGGAAGAGGTGAGTGAACCACACTTCCACTCCCAGACCAAGGAGGAATTCAGCAAAACAAGAGAGAAGGGTCAAGAGGAGTGGAAGGTACAGACAGAAACCTTGTTAAGATGATAAGCCCAGGCGAAACTTCATGTGCCACCCCTCCTCCCCAAGCAATCCTGATCATACCTGGCCCGCAGCCTTGCTCTGGGTGCTGCTGCTGGTTACCAACTGTCCTAGAGCAAAGGCTATCTAATGTGAATAGATCAAAAAGGTAGTCAGAGCTCTCCTGTGCAGACTAGATGGCTCCCTGCCCCAAGCCTCACATAGTTTCTGGTCTAATGATTAGGACATAAATATATCTCCCAGATCCTCCTAAAGAAAGGAGTAAAACAAAGACTATCCTCATGCTCTCTCACTGCTAGAGTTCAGCAGACACTCAGACCCAGCAAACAATAGCAAAGAGCCTCAAAATGCCTTGTGCATCCTGGGTGCCCAATTTATATGCATTGAGTGAATGCATAGGTATGCAAGTATATCCAGATGAATGAATGGGTAGACAAATGGACAGGCAGACAGATATCGAGGTGGGTATACAAAATCAGTGATAGGCTGATAAATGTGTAATAAACAACTCTCCAGAAGAAGAAGGGGGGCAGGGAGAAGAGGAGGAGAGGAAGGAGGAAGAGAAGAAAGGAGGAGGAGGAGAAGAAGAAACCTTAATTTGTAATGGTCGCAAATTGTTTTTCATGATGTTCAGGCTTATTGTTGTATCACCTCTCTGGGAGTCATGGACAATTTCAAGCTATTATTGGATGCAGAGTTGAGAAGAGGTGTTTTAGCACATTGGTTAGTCTGGATGGATGAATGGATGGATGCATAGATGATTGATGGATAAAGGAAAATCTCCATAGTTCATCTTTTTTTGATACACTCATTTGCATATGGTCTAGGGACCTCTGTGGTCACCAGTCCCAGTTATTCACTACATCCAAGAAGCCATTCTAGGAAAGGCATTGTACAAGCAATTATATCCAAGAAGCCATTCTAGGAAAGGCAGGAGAAAGGGGCATGGCCATTCTAACCAAGCTAAGCTCTTTCACTGTGAAATCTGTCAAGAAGATAGAGTAGGTATTATCTATATTGTTGACAAATAAGAAAACTGAGACACGAGAAGCAGAATGTGACTTTCTAAGGTCATAGAACAGCCAGCTGTGGAAGGCCTTAGAATCCAGCTCACCTGGTGCCTACACTGGAGCATTCTACTACACTGGCCTCCACTGCCACGGTACCAGAGCTAGCAGTTAGGGAAAACTTCACCTCTTCATTTATGAATCCTCTAGCTGACAATTTGGAAAGGCTCCCTCTGATGAGCTGAGGAAAAGCTCTTTACTGCTTATTTTCCTGAGGTTAGCAGATATCAATCATATTAGCCAAACAGACCAGTCCTGAACAAAATCTCAGTGAAAATGAACCCCGACAAACCAGCACACACACTTTTTATGCTTCTATCAGGGTTGCTCTCTTCATTCCCAGAGTCTAATGATGGGAGGAGAGAGCTTGAACACAGGCCCTCAGACAGGGGCATACCACCAATAACCTCATTCACGGTGTTATGCAATTCCTTCTTAAAGTAGGAACATCTGAAGAGGAGCCTTATACTGTATGTGTGATTTTATGTCCCTTTCACAGGTTTTGAATTTAAAAGGGGCAGACCAAGATTCTGGAACAATCGTCTCCAATAGTAGTGCTGTTGGCATTACCCCAGAATAAGAAGGGACTTTATAAACCAGAAGTTTTTCCAGCTGGTGGCTGTCACCTACTCTGATCACAAGGCCAAGTCTAGTACTGAGTAGAAATTTGGGAGTGAAGAAAGGGAAGAAGGCTCGTTCTTGTACCAGCCTCTCTGGGAGTCCTCTCATCTCATCTCTCTAACATGGATCCTGAATGGGGAGAAGAACCAAAGCAAAGAAGCAAAAGCAGTTCAAGGACATCGGAGGATCCATCACACTTCTCAAAATCAAAATTAAAGTTGAAGCTGGACACGGTGGCACATGCCTGTAATTTCAGCGGTTTTGGGATTGAACTCGCAAGAGGATCACAAGTTCAAAGCCAGCAAAAGTGAGGCACTAGGCAACTCAGTGAGACCCCGTCTCTAAATAAAATACAAAATAGGGCTGGTCAAGTGCCCCTGAATTCAATCCCTGGTACCCAAAACAAAACAAAACAAAACAAAAAAACTAAAGTTGATAACATTCAGCTAAGAGAAAATGTGAGCTGTGAGCAAATGATTTCTTCTGGATTGATACCAAGTGACAGATCCTTACTCCCTCAGCCTTCCAAGGCTGTTTGCTTGCATCTTATCTCTTCTCCCCACACCAGAGACTGGTTCCTTTTCACAATCCTTGGCTCCTGACCAAAGCTGGGTGGAAGCCCTAGTACTGAGAAAGTCCTCTCTCGGGACTGAGAACAATCCCTGCCAGATAGATGCCCATATGGGATGGTTTCTCTCCCCACCCATTGCCCATGCCCATCCTGAGACGTGCATGCCAGTGCCTCATGCCAGTGGCCATCTGGATGTCCCTTGTTGCCTGCTCCATAGGCCAATGTTCTCCTCTTTCTTCAAGTGCCTGGCAAGATTTGTTTTTAAATTTGCCATGATTTTAGTGCTATGTGCTGCCAACAAATATGAGACAGGGATAAATATTTCACTGGCATAAAGTTGGCTGCCAGCGTGGTCTGCGTCACTTAAATTTCAACCAGAGGTTTTATTAGGATAGTTTAGTCTTGAAAGCCGGCTAATTTGCCCAGCTGAAGAATTGACCCACTTATCTTCAGGAGTTAAGAAGCTGTAATTCTTGGAGACGCCCTTGAGTACCCAGCTGGGCTATATCCCAAAAATAACCTTGACTTCAAAGGAGCCCAGGAAGTCTGGCCAATCTGCCTCTGGATCTGTTGTAGACTCTGAGGTTTTCTGTCTCAACAGCCCAAATGCCAAAGCAGGGCACTGGTTCATTTCTTTTACTTTAAGTCCTTGGCAAATATATCTTAAAACAGTAGTGCCTAAATCTATGTAATTCAAAGCAATAAATACAATGTTAAAATGTGATTTGTACAGTGATTGGATAGAATGAGGAGCAGGGTATTAGAAGCCCTATAGTTTAGGAAAGAGTCAAGGTGTTGAGAGTTTCGTTACTGTTACATTAAATGGAACTACTATGAAGGGCCACACTTGTGTCTTTTCTCCACACACTATCTTCCTTAATGACATTACTGAGGTATAATTTATGCAACAAACAAAATTTCCCACTTCAAGGTCAGGGTGAGGAGGAGGAAAGACCTTCCCCACATTAAGAGATTGGCTAGAAGAGCTAAAGTTGAATTCCAAGCTAGGAACCTGATTATAGTAATCTAGTAAGGT
This sequence comes from Xerus rutilus, assembly GCA_028644305.1. NCBI lineage: Eukaryota > Metazoa > Chordata > Mammalia > Rodentia > Sciuridae > Xerus > Xerus rutilus. The sequence goes on along the minus strand of CM053405.1, from coordinate 36,847,410 downwards.
GCACAGCTGGATCAGAAAAGAAAAAAAAAAGCAGGAAGAATCTGGAGGAATCTGTGTGCAGCCTTGGCCTTTTCTTCCTTTCTCTCTCTCTCTCTCTCTTTCTCTTTTTTTCTCTCAAACTCTGCTATGCTCTCTCACTCCCAGGAGTCATCACATACTGCACACTCTTCCCCAGCAACAAAAATACAGCAATATATGTGTAATGTGTAGTATGTGTGAATATGTGACCCTCAAAATCCATGTCCAAATCTCTGGAATTTGTGATAATATTTGTAAAAAGTGTCTTTGTAGGGCTGGGGTTGTAGCTCAGTGGTAGAGTGGTTTGCCTAGCATGTGCGAGGAACTGGGTTCAATCCACAGCACTGCACAAAATTAAATAAGTATTGTGTCCATCTACAACTAAAGAAATATTTTTTTTTTAAAAAGGGTCTTTGTAGATGCAATTAACTCTATCAAGATGAAAAGGTCATCCTGAATTATGAGGATGGCATCCAAATGCCATGACAAATGTCCTCATAAGTCATGTACAAGAGAGACAGGCTCAGAGAGGAGGAGGAAATGTGGCCAGTGAACACAGTTTGGAGTGATACAGCCACAGGCTCAGGAAACTGCCAGAAGCTGGAAGGGGCAAGGAACAGAATCTATCCTAGAGCCTCTGGACGGAGCTCAGCACTACCAATACCTTTATTTGGGACTTCTGGCCTCCAAAACTGTGTGAGAATAAATCTCTATTGTTCTAAGCCACTCTGTTTGTGGTAATTTATTACAGCAGCCCTAGGACACAAATATAATATGACATATAGGCACATCTGCCTAATGTACCAACATTCCAGACTCCTAGAAGGAAAGCAAGTGTTCAGCATAAAGCATATTGTTTGCACCAAAAGCCTAGGCCCAGCAAACCACCCTGCTCAGTTAGAAAATAGTGAGAACTTTCCAGAAACCCAAATTCCCAGGTTTCTTGCAAACTGATCTTTTTGAGAATAGCTCTTAGGCTGCTTTGCTAATTCTTATCTGTATATAAGGGTACTGTTTGATGAATTTTAACAAATGCCTATGATCTTGTAATCACTACCACAATAAAAACATATTTTCAAAAAGTTTCTCTGTGCCCCTTTGGAGTCAGTCCTCTTGCCCTGGACCCAGAAAAACTGATCTGCTTTCAATTACAATAATTTTGCCTTTTTCAAAATTTCATATAAATGGAATAGCATAACCTGTAATCTTTCATACTTGGTGTCTTTCACTTGGTATCATAATTTTGAGATTTATCATAATGTTGCGTGTCTCAATAGTTTGTTCCTTGGCCATGCTCAGCAGTATTTTTTTGCATAAACATGCAACAATTTGTGTAACCAATTTATCTTTTCTTTTTTAATGTTTCAAGCTTCTATTGTCTATATAAGAAATCTTTGCCTAACCAAATATCATAGGTTTTTCTGCTATCTTTTCTTCTTGAATTGTTATAGTTTTAACTGATAGTTGGATCTATGATCCACTTCAAGGTGATTCTTGTATAATAGAAAAAGATTGTGATTCATTTTTCCCAGATAAATATCCATTTGTTTCTGTACCATTTCATGGGAACACTCTGTCTTCCCTTGGCATCTTAGTCAAATCAATTAACAATATATGAATAGGCCTGAGTTAATAATAGCCTTTTCAGTAGTCCACATGTGTCTATCCCTTCACCAATAGCACATTCTCCCGATTACTAGAGATTAAAGTCTTGAAATCAGGCATATAATTCCAACTCTGTTTATCCATCTCAAATTTGCTTTGGCTCTTCTAGGTTCTTTCTATTTTCATATACATTTTAGAATATAATTGTCAATTTCTACAAAAGGACCTATGGAAATTTTGATAAGACATTTGTAAGATCATTTTGTAGAGAACTGGCTTCTTAACAACATGATGTCCTCCAATCTATGAACATAGTGTATCTCTTCATTTATTAAGACCCAGACTCTATTCTTAACTTGCTGTGGTTTTTCCCCACTCCAAAATCAGTCAAGCAAAATCTTTTATACAGTGAATTATAGAACAAAATATTGGTGATGTGATGTAAACAAAAATGTCAGTGACTAAAATTTATTCTCGAGCAGATTGCAGGTTGAATTATTGACTCACCATAAATTAGCTTTATCATGTTGTTTGCACTGAGCCGCATAATCACCATCTTGGTAATTCTAGCAGTGAAAGTGACTATGGCTCCAGAATAAGCCAATGCCAAGCAGCCATTAAGGATTAGATCTCTTCTGCACATTCAGGAAAGTCAGGCATCCAACAAGGGAGGGCAGTTTATCTTCTAGGGACTTTAAACTCACAAGTGCTAGGAATTTGCTTATTTACATCTAGAGGAAATCCTGGCACGTCTCCATCATCTCTAGATCTCTAGCTGAAAAGAATGTGCTGAGGTGGAGGCAAATCAGACAGGATGAGAAAATGAAGGGGAAGAGTGATTATGGAGTTTCTGAGGCCAATATTAGTGGATCCCACATCAGGTGCTCTGGACAACCAGGTGCAGGAGGGCCTAAACCTGAAGTGGGAGGCAAGGTTAAAGTTGGGGGCAGATCAAAGAAAACAACTATTCCCCTGTGAAGCTTTTTCCCAAGTGAAGCTTTTTAAATACTTCTGAAAGTAATATGTTGTCATGATACTTGTTAAGATCATAATTAAAAAGCCATTAGTCTAGCTGTGGCGCACGCCTGTAATCCCAGCAGCAGGAGGATCGAGAGTTCAAAGCCAGCCTCAGCAAAAGCGAGGTGCTAAGCAACTCAGTGAGATCCTGTCCAAATAAAATACAAAAATAGGGCTGAGGATGTGGCTCAGTGGCCAAGTGCCCCTGAATTTAATCTCTGGTAACCCGCCCCCCCCAAAAAGCCTGTAGTCTAACTTTTGTTTTCAAAAGACATCTTGTGTTTAATAAGCAATCAAAAAATGGTTAGTCTGAGAAAAGCATAGAAGGTAGTTATATCAGTCAGACTAGGCCAAGATAAGATTCCACAACAAATAAACCCCCAATTTCTAGCAGCTTAAAAGAGCTAATATTTATTTCTTAGACATATAAAGTTTGTTGTGGATCTAGGTGGCTCTCCTTATATGACAGCTTAATACTCCAGACTTTTCACAAAATTGTGGCAACCCTATCAAAACACATTCTTCTACACATGGCCATAGTAATCATAATTGGGGAAAAGTGTGTGGAAAATTACATACCAGCTCTTAATATTTATGCTCCACATTTTATTGGCCAACATAAATCAAATGGCCACACCCAACTTCAAGAGGGCAGGAAAAGATAATTCCTGTGTACCAGGAAGTCATTGGAAACATTGGCAATGCCTATTCTACCACAGTAGCCAAAGGGAGCCATCTTTTTCATGCTTACAACTCTACCAAAATTGGCATAAGCCTTACTTCTCACTTTACCCTGTGCCCAGCACCTGGTAGCTAAAGGTCTAGATCAAATCTACCTCCAAGGTAGCCAAGGATAGCAAGTTTAGGTGTTTATTCTGTTTACTGTACAAGTTAGCTATTGCCTCTGAGACGGGAAGGGAAATGACACCAAGAGAAGGAAGAAGAAACAGGAAGTGAGGGGGGCTGGGAGGTAACTCACTTCACTGTTTCTCTAGCTATCATTGACCCAGGTCAACGAGAGGAACATCCACGTCAAATGAACATGTGCTGATCACTCACCAAGTGCCATTGGGCAAATGACAACTGTGACAGCCCTTATGGAACTCAGGATCTGGAGAGGAAGTTAGGCTAATCAAAAACAAAACAAAACAGAACATAAAGACAGCTCATTGCTAGCTGTGTGCACTGGTTGACCACAGGAGAGTCTCTGAAAAAAAGAACTTGAATTTGAAATATATCATCATAACTTCAAAAAAATTTGAGGGAGGAGGTTATTGGGGATCAAACCCAGGGCCTCCTGCATACTGACCATGTGCTCTACCACTGAGGCCATCATAATTTTTTTAAAAGTGTGTCTTCTACTACAGAACACTAAAGAAAGAAATTAAAGAAGATCTTAGAAGATGGAAAGATCTCTCTTGCTCTTGGATAGGCAGAATTAATATTGTCAAAATGTCCATACTACCAAAAGCATTATACAGATTTAATGCAATCCCTATGAAAAATCCCAATGACATTCTTCATAGAACTAGAAAAAAGCAACCATGAAATTCATTTGGAGAAATAAGGGACCCAGAATAGCCAAAGCAATCTTTAGCAAGAAAAGTGAAGCAGGAGGCATCACAATACCAGACCTTAAACTATACTACTGAGCCACAGTAACAAAAACAGCATGGTATTGACATCAAAAACAGACATGTAGGGGGCTGGGGTTATGGCGCAGTGGTAGCGTGCTTGCCTCGCACGCGGGAGGCCCTGGGTTCGATCCTCAGCACCACATAAAAATTTAAAAAAACAAAGATATTTAAAAAAAAACAAACAGACATGTAGACCAATGGTACAGAATAGAAGACACAGAAACAAACCCACATAACTACAATTATCTCATACTAGACAAAGGTACCAAAAACATTCATTGGAGAAAAAAATAACCTCTTCAATAACTGGTACTGGGAAAACTGGAAATCCATATATAACAAAATGAAATTAAATCTCTATCTCTCACCCTGCACAAAACTCAACTCAAGTGGATCAAAGACTCAGGTACTAGAGCCAGGTGTGATGGTGCTTGCTTGTGATCCCAGAGGCTCAGGAGGTTGAGACAGGAGGATCATGAGTTCAAAGCCAGCCTTAGCAAAAGCAAGGCACTAAGCAACTCAGTGAGACCTTGTTTCTAAATAAAATACAAAATAGGGCTGGGGATGTGACTCAGTGGTGGAGTACCCCTGAGTTCAATCCCCGGTACTCCTCTACTGCCAAAAAAAAAAAAAAAAGACAGGCACTAGGACAGAGACCCTGCACATAATAAAAGAAAAGTAAGCCCAAATATTCACCATGTCAGCTTAGGAACTGATTTCCTTAACAAGATTCCTAAAGTGCAAAAAGTAAAATCAAGAATCAGTCAAACTAAAAAGCTTTTTCTCAGCAAAGGAAACAATCAATAATGTGGAGAGAGAGTCTACAGAATTGGAGAAAATCTTTGCCACATGCTCTTCAGATAGAGCATTAATCTTCAAGATATACAAAGAATTCAAAAAGCTTAACACCAAAAAAACAAATAACCCAATCTATAAATGAGCTAAGGAACTGAACAGACACTTCACAGAAGAAGAAATATAATCAATCAACAAATATATAAAAAAATGTTCAACATCTCTAGCAATTAGAGTAATGCAAATCAAAACTACACTAAGATTTCATCTCACTCCAGTCAGAATGGCAATCATCAAGAATACAGGCAACAATAAATGTTGGTGAGGATGTGGGGGAAAAGGTACACTCATACATTGCTGGTGGGACTGCAAATTGGTGCAACCAATCTGGAAAGAAGTATGGATATTACTCAGAAAATTTTGAATGGAACCACCATTTGACTCAGCTATCTCACTCCTCGGTTTATACCCAAAGGACTTAAATCAGCATACTACAGTGACACAGCCACACCAACGTTTATAGCAGCTCAATTCACAATAGCTAAACTATGGAACCAACCTACGTGCCCTTCAACAGATGAATGGATAAAGAAATTGTGGTATATATACATAATAGAATATTACTCAGCCATAAAGAAGAATGACTTTATGCTATTTGCCAGTAAATGGATAGAACTGGAGAAATAAGCTAATAAGTGAAATAAGCCAGTCTCAAAGAACCAAAAGCCAAATGTTTTCTCTGATAGGCAGATGCTAATTCACAATAATGGTGTGGGGGCTAGGGAAGAATAGATATACTTTGGGTTAGACAGAGGGGAGTAAAGGGAGGAGAGGGGATATGAGCATAGGAAGGATAGCAGAATTAATTGGACATTATTACCCTATATGCATATATGATTACACAACCAGTGTGATTTTACATCGTGTACAACTAAAAGTATGAGAAGTTGTACTCCATCTATGTATGATGTGTTAAAATGCATTCTACTGTCAATGTATAACTAATTAGAACAAATTTTAAAAAGTGTGCTTTCCTTCTCATTTAGTATCTTCTTAGCTTGTTACTTAAATAGGTTTACCTTTTTGAGATAAAGACCAGAGATTGGCAGTGGAGGTGGGGAACAGCTAGCCAGATATAAGCAGAAGATTGTTACTAGCCAAGGAGAAAACCGCATTACCTACACTCCTGCAGTAACCGAGGTGACCTGCATTACCTACACTCCTGCAGTAACCGAGGGGTCAATGGTAATGATCATATGCAGTTCTCAGCTGCTGCAGTTTCTAGTATTCCCTGCTTCTAGAACTGTGTGGGTGACAGCTCTGCTAGACTCACCTTCTGCACAGAAGCTGGCACACCTGAAGGCATCAGAAACACCCTGTTGGGCATTAATAGCTAGCGTCTGGGGGACCGGGTTACTATCCCATTGAATTTCTAACTGCACGAATGGAGGAAGCCAACTAGAAAAGACCATGTGAATTTGACCTCAAAAGGAAAGTGAAATAAGCCAGACTCAGAATGTCGAGTCCAGTGCTTTCTCTCATATATGGAAGTGAGTGAGAGAGAGAGAGAAAGACAGAGGGAGAGGAGGAATAAAAAGTGTAGGGGGGGGGTGGATCTCAAGAAAACAGAAGGGAGGCCAAAAGAATTAAAGAAGGGAATCAAGGGGGAAGGAGAATGGGGAGGATGGGGAAGTACTGAGGAACCAAATCTATCAAATTGTGCTGTCAGCCGGGCGCGGTGGCGCACACCTGTAATCCCAGCACTTAGGGAAGCTGAGACAGGAGAACCGCGAGTTCAAAGCCAGCCTCAGCAATGGCGAGGCACTAAGCAACTCAGTGAGACCCTGTCTCTACATAAAGCACAAAATAGAGCTGGGGATGTGGCTCAGTGGTCGAGTGCCCCTGAGTTCAATCCCTGGAACCAAAAAACAAAAAAAACAACAACAAAAAAACTGTGCTATGTCCATATACAAATATACCACAATGAATCCTGCTTATATATGTAATTATAGTGCACTAATTTTAATAATAATAATAATAGAGGGGCGATCAGTAGAGTAAAACAAGCGGATCAGAGGAGGGTGGAAGGGAGGGAAGAAGAATGAGGTTGATCAAATTATGTGAATATATGTATATGACATAATCCCACAATTATGTGTAATCATAATGCACCAATAATTTAAAAATAAAAAGGAAAGAGGTGATCATTGCAGTTTGCAATGAGTTGCTGAAGTCTGCTGAGTTGCTGGAGAGAAAAGCTCCGGCAGGTCTTGGGGGGAATCCAGAGCATGAGACTTTGTTATACCCTGGTTGTGGAGTCTGCTGAGAGGGCATGTTTCCCCTCTAGCTGTGCAGTGGGGGATGAGGGGACAATGGAGGAGCAGCCTCTTCTACCTGAAAGGGCAACACGAGGAGGAAGAGCCTTCTCCAAACTTCAAACTCCAGTTGTTGGGCTTGGCTTTGGGCGTTCTTATCTGAAGTTTCTCGTGCTCAACTAATGCTTCAGACATTAGTTTGAATTTTGGGAATACAGACCATAGACTTGGGGTGGAGGTGGCGATGAGCTGGCAGGGGATCACTGCACCTCTTAAGGAAGCTTAGAGGATGTACCTGTTGTGGAACCAAATGCCTTGCTTTGTAACTATCATTCAAACACTTTAATTTCTCCCTGAAGAAAAATTCCTGAAGGAATTTTTAAAATTTTTAAAAAATTTTTGAAGTGAGGGAAGCACTGTTTCTCTGGTAGTGAGGAGAGGAACCCAGTCACTGTACTTCAGGGCTGGCCACACAATCTGTTGTGTTTTCCATACAAACCACTAAGGTCCTGCAAGGAACAAGGCCCCAAAGGTCCCTGGGAGAGAAGATGGCAAGGATCTTGGAAGGCAGCGGCCCCAGAGACAGCAGCTAGTGAAATGGAACAAAATACCATGGAGAAGGAAAAAAATTAGAAGGAAAGGGAAACAACTTATAAGAATGGTCCCAGGCAGTGGGGTCAGAAGGCAAGAGCAGGGCAGGAAGAGGAGGATGTGCACTTTCCAATGCCTCGTCACAGTTCTGTTTTTTTGGCTGTTGCTGTTTGTGTTGGGCTTGGTATTAAACCCAGGGCTCTGCTCATGCTAGGCAAATGCTTCACATTGAGATATGCTACCCCAGCCCTTTTTCTATTTTATTTTATTCTTGGGCAAGAGTCTTACTAAGTTGCCCAGGCTGGCCTGGAACTTCTGTTCTTGCTGCTTTCCAAGTAGCTGGTAGCGGTAGCCATGGCACCTGGCTTACATTCATGCCTTTTGTTTTAATAGTTAAAGCATTGATGCGGTAGGACCAATGTTTGCATGCTTTTGTAGATTTTAAATTGGAGTGGGTTAAATACAGTAGAAGCTCAATTTTCTCTTCTGTAAGAGGTATAAGCAGTTCAGGGCTAGCAGGGATGCTCCCTTGCAGTGGTTCCCAAACCACACACCAAGGCACCACAGGGTACCATCGCAAATGTGAAGAAAGCACCGCAATACTTAGACACTGAAGGAACTACTAGCTTGAAGTGATTCAGAATTAAACTTTAGATCTTGGGATGTTCTCTTGTGGTGTGATGGGTTTGATGGTTCTCTGACAAAAGGCAAGTAAACAACAGTATTGAGAAGGTTTGAGAAGTTGTGTGGTGTCCAATAGGTGCACAGATACCACTAGTAAGTGAGGTGGTAATTTAAGAATGGAAATTAATATTTTTTCTTTCAATTTATTTGTGTTAGTTTTCCAATGGCTTCTAAGTCATTAGGATTATTAAAAATGTTAAATGGTTTGGATACAACTACTTGAAAACATAATTTTTATACATTGCTGTTGACCTAGAGGCAATGTGAAAAAAAATTACATTATAGACATTTATTGTGTTGTGAACAAAAACATCTGGGAACTTCTGCCTTCTTCCAGACTTCTCCTTTTTCCATGAAAAGAGAAGGGGCAAAGAAGGCACTCTCCTTCTTTTTATGAGTACAGAAGATGGACTCATTGCATCTGTTCACAATCCACTGTGAACTCCGGGTGGCCATGCCTAACTGTAAGGAAGGAATTAAAATTCAAAATGTACCCTAAATGGCCACATGCCCAGAAAATGATTGAGGATTGTATTAGTGTTCACAAAATGGGAGAATGGCGGTAGGGGGGCGAATTGCAGCCTCTACCACAGGTCATATGATTCTTCCACTCTTTATAAGTTCTTGGTGTTATAAACATAATAACGTGGATTATCAAGTGAAATGAAGAACAGCAACAGACTCTGGGAGCTATGGGGAGTATGGTAAAGGGACTGGAGCACTGGCCACATTGAGGAGAGTGTGTGGTGTGCAGGTACATGTGCTCGGAAATCATAAGGCTATATGACATTAAGAGGTTTTTGTCGCTGTTGCTTGCTTGTTTGTTTTTCTCTGGGGGCGGTTATCTTTTGAAAGTTATTGGAGTTTCAAGCCTGTCCAGGCAGAAACATTAATTTCACCTCTAGAGCACAGGCTTTTTGTTCTGGTAGGAGCTAGTCTCTGTTTCAATGAAAAACAGTCATAGATTATATCTTCATCTTGGCCAGAGCTTAATATTTATATACTATCAATGTGCTTCCCTATCTTAGCCTTTTTTCCTCTGTAACTAAAAAATCTGATTGGCACAATTGTAGAGGAGGAAAAGTTTATTTGAGGGCTCACTGTTTCAGAGGTCTCAGTCCCCAAAAGCTGGCTCCATTCCTTGGGGCTCCAGGTGAGGCAGAGCATCATGGTAGAAGAGTGTGGCAGAGGGAAGCAGCTCACATGATGATCAGAGAGCAGAGAGAGAGAGACTCCACTTGCCAGATACAAATATACACCCCACAGCCACGCCCCAATGCCACCTCCTCCAGCCACACCCCACCTGCCTTCAGTTACCCCTCAGTTAATCCCACCAGGTGGTTAACTCACTGGTTGGGTTAAGGCTTTTATAACTCAATCATTTCCCCTCCAAATCTTGCATTTTCCACACATGAGCTTTTGGGAGACACTTCACATCCAAACCATACCTTTCCCTATCCCCTTTTTCTGCATGCCAGTTTTTATTTAAGAGCCAACACTTCCCTACATTTTTGTGATTCAAAATTATTGAAAGGCATTGGAGGGTCCAGGATATTGTGACCAAGACTCGACAGGGAAGGCAACAGCTTTCAGGTATAAATAATTCTCTGTGAGAGTAGAGGTTGACAGTTCCATGGAAGTTGGAGGATCCCAGGGCACATCCCTGTGGCCCTGTGAGGCATCAACTCTGCCATCTCAAGTGGGATTAATGGACTCTCTCCCCAGAAGAGAGGGTGTGCAGGAGACAATCGAAATAATTGGCCACTGGCCTTATGGAGTGCTGGCCTCTTTCCCCAGCAAGGATCGCTTCCTCTGCTATCTTCGTGACACACGTGTGCCTCTCCATGAGGCAGGCCATCCTCCTCTGTATTACATGCTCCCTCCTGCCGTGGGTGCCCTGCTGTCTTCGTGAAGTGGTGAGGGGACAAGCTATACCTCCTTCCACCAGCCCTGAGCCTCACTTCCCCACAGCATAACCACACAGGCTGCAGATGTACACAGTTGGTGGTGAGGATTTTGGGGGGTGGCTAAAGAACATTATAATGTAGGAGCAAAACTTAAAATCTAGCACTAAATTTGGGCATTTCCAGAGTCCAAGGGAAAGGAAACCATACCCTGGTTCCTAATTCCGCTCCCTGTCATGAGGGCCGTTTGCCTATTTTCTCAGAGAGGAAGCCTTAGAAGGTTTCTCTTTAGGAACAGCTTATCCTCTGTCCACAGAGTGTTGACTTCCCTTGGGCTCTGGAAACACACTGCTGTGTGTTACTGTGTCCCACGGATGGTGCTGCTGGGAAAGAAGCATCCAACCCACCAGCTGCCCAGCTGGGAGGCTCTGCTTGGCTGTCGGGCCTCTGTGCTGTGGCTACAGCCACCAACTCACTGCATTTGACTCTCACCATGCTCCTCCCCTGCCGACCCCACACAAACCAGGCCCAGCAAGTCAGTCCCAGTGTCTAACTCCAGGGAAGTCCATGCCCCTTTACTCAAGGTCACAGAGGCCAGTGGGACAAAAGACCAACATGGTAGGACCAGGACTCTGTGGCTCCCACCCCATCCCACCCACCCAGTTCAAAATTCTGCTCTAGAGGCCTGGAGCCCCCACCATGTAATTCTGCATTGCCAGTGTCCCACTCATCCCTCCCACACGGAGGCAGGAACTCTGTCAGGACATGCAAATCATGGTATTACATTTTGACCTTCATTTTATACTTTGTTCACAGAGAAAATAGCAGAGGCTTCAGGCACATAGTCAACGATATGTGTAGGCCCCCCCAAAATCCAATCTAGAATAACACTAAGGCATTTCCACAAGACAGCCAGAGGTAGGTCTTCCAACTCCAGGTTTGGTCCTCTTCCAAGACCACCCATCTGAGTGAGGCCAAGCTATGCCTTCTCATTCTCCCAGTGGTTAACACACTGGGACGCACACAAACCTCCTCGTTTGAAAGAAGAGAAATATCTTGCCTAAATGCCACATGATCTATCATGATTCTCTTACTTTCAATTAAGCCAGTTAGGCGTCGCTTTCTATTGTTCCTGTTTCTGAGTTCAAAACCTTCCACAGGCCTTCAGTGCGCAGAAAGCTGTCTTGTAAAACAAGGTCATGAACCCTAGGGCCACACTGGAGCTATGACCTGACTAAAGCCGTTTTACTTTGCATCAGGATGCATTTCTCCATCAGTCTCCATAAGCACACTGCGGGTGAGACCTAGACTTCTGATTCCTCTTCATCCCGAGTAAACCCAAGCAGTTAGAGGAAGTTCTATTACAGAGCTGTGATCCTGGCAAAGCAGAAACAGCCTCTTCATGAGCAGAGGAACCGCTGCCGGCTCCACAATGGCTGGGCAGGGGCTCAGTTTTGCTCTGTGTTCCCATGGTGCATGCAGCTATAACACTTGGCTTTGACAACAGTGTGACTGCTGCAGAATCCACTGGGCATCCTGGAACACCCAGCAAGATGAGAAGATCTGGACCTGACCCTGACACTGAGGACGCACTTCTAGGCTTCTGCTGGACACTGTAAAAGATCCACAAAGATCTCCTTTCTCTCGTTTAGGACAAGAACAGGATTATTTATGGATCTTCCTAGTGGAATTACATTACTTACCCAACTGAGCAAGTGGGAAAAAGTGTTCTGTATAATTTATTTTATTTCTTATTTAATTCTCAAAAAATTCTAGAAGGTTCCTGATTCCTACATGGAGAAACTAAGCTTTGGTAAAATAACTTCTCCAGGGCCACACAGCTAAGGGCGAAAAGTAAACTCTAGGCCCAGGTTCGCTGACACCAAAGCCCTTGTTCCTCAGCTACTCATGGCTGTCAACAAGTGATGGACGTCATGGGATCATGCAGAGCCTGAGCTCGTCCAGCAGTGAAGGGAAGACACAGAGCTAGAACTGGCTCCTGAAATGAGCCCTGACTAGATGCTTTCATTTAGTATGCGTTATCAATTACCTATCTTGGTTTCGCTTCTAGGAGATCACTGAAAAGCGTAGTAAGAGCCATGCTTTCTAAAATATCTTAACATCTGGGTGAGAAAAATATATAATGGTGGTGGATACAAGGTAGTCTCTCATGAACGACTAAATTGTATGGCATTATCTACAACTTTTATGGTAGTTCAGAAAGAAGGCAAATATAGACTGTATGAAAGCTGGGAAGGTGTTATAGGAAGACACTTGTTCAAACCCTTAGCAATGGGTAGGATTTAGATAAATGAAGAGACTTAAACACAGTTACAACCCCCACCTCCTAAACCAGTTACTGTGGTTTGTTGTTGTTGTTTTTTTCCCAAAGCCATTGATAGCAAATTACGTATTTAGCTTTTCTTTTTCTTTTCGAATTTCAAAAAGATTCTACATTTAGAAAAAAAGTAATATAAACACAAAATTTTAAAAACATGTTATCACTGAGAGTATCTAACATTAAGTCATCAATGCTCATAGAATGTGTTGTGATTCTCTGTGTTCTAGCACCATCACAGATAATTTGTTTAGGACACAGGCATCTGCCACCATCTGAGAGAGGTTTAGAAATATAAGAAAGGAAAAATTATCAAGATACCTGCTTTCAGATGATCGCAAACCATAATCTGCATCTTTCTCCTAATTTTTATTTTTTTTCTGTACCAGGGATTGAAGCCTGGGTGCTTAACCACTGAGCCACATCCCCAGGCATTTTATATTTCATTTTGAGTCAGAGCCTCACTAAGTTGCTGAGGCTGGCTTTGAACTAGTGATCCTTCTGCCTTAGCCTCCAGAGTCTCTGGGATTGGAGGTGTGCACCACACCTGGCTTCTGCTAATTTTTAACAAGATGACTTTTTAAGGACAACAGAGTTTTACTCATAAACTACGAATCTGCTTCAGGTTTCTAGGGAGATCCTCATCAAAGGACTAGAGATAAATTCTCCTAGACAACCTGAGCATGTTCACTATCTTAACACTTTGGTCCCCAAACAATGCTCTGCAAAGGCTGGAAATGACTGCCCCAAGCTCAGTCTGAACTACCTGAAGGGTACAGTTGTTCCTGTGTTTGTCCCTTCAGAGCAGGCTTAGCATTCTCAGATCTGAATCAGCGTTGGCAGTCAGATGCTTTGCAACATTGCAACAATCAACTAAACTGGAGACTGTGGTTAATAAAGCAGCCACCACCCACGTGGAGGACTTTGAAGGTGGATGGTTTCAGGGAGGTTCCCTCTGGACAAGAGATCAGGGAAATGATCAGAAGCCTGCAAGCCTTGCTAGCATTTGCTTAAGAGAAACCTCTCTTTGCTGGTTGTTAGCTGATGATAAACACTAAGCTCCAGTGCACAGAGCAAGAAAAGAGAAGGGAACCCTGGGGGCAGGTGGGCTGAATTTACAGGGAAGAACTGAGACCAGGGAGAAGTCAGATGAGAGCAGCAGATATCATTCAACCTCATTCACTCCCAAGTGAAACCCAGGCGTGGTCCTTTTTATTTTCTCTCTTCCATATTTTTATTTTTTTGGTACTGAGGATTGAACTCAGGAGTACTTGGGTACTCGACCACTGAGCCACATCCCCAGCCCTATTTTGTGTTTTATGTAGAGACAGGGTCTCACTGAGTTGTTTAGTGTCTCACGCTTGCTGAGGTCTTCCATATTTTAAAAAATCTTTCCAGCATTATGTTGTTTTGAAATCTAAAATCCTAGAGCAATAGCTGTCCCAGCTAAATTTCTTTTCCTTTTTTCTATAATCCCAGAGCAATAGCAATCCTAGCTACATTTCCTTTTTTCTTCTTCTTATTCTTTATGCGTGTGTGTGTGTGTGGTGTTGGGGATTGAGTCCAGGGGTGCATTACTACTAAGCTACAGGCCCAGCCCTTTATATTTTTTACTTTGAAACAGAGTCTCACTAAGTTGTCCAGGCTGTCCTCAAACTTGCCATCCTCCTGCCTCAGCCTCCCAAGTCACTGAGATAATAGGTGTACATCACCATGCCCAGCTCCCAGCTAAATCTCTAAAATACTCATTCCTCTCCTAGAAAATTGCTTCCTAACTTGGCCGTGCTCCCACCTCTACTTTATTCCTTTTTCTAATCTGTCCTACACAATGGACCCAAATTAATATTCCCAATTATAACTTGACATGCAACTATATTTATTCAGGATTGTTCACATTACCCTTGACACAGGAAGTAGAGGAGGACCAAAGTATGCTCCTGGTAATGGGATTCGAAGGCATGCTACAACCTGGCCAGATGGACCCCCCAATCATCTCCCACAAGGCTCTTGAGCTAGCCGTCTGCTCCTTAGAAGCTGAGGGTCAGCCTTTCCCCTTTCTTTCTGCCTTTCTAACTCCAATGCTTCCTTAGTATTATTTTCTATTCCCACTTCCTCCAGTAGACCACCTGGGGAACATGTGGCCCCAGCTTCAAGCCACTTATGATGGTCACTGCTCCTGTAAGAGTTTCCCCAGAGCACAGGTCAAAATCTCTCAGCTGTCTCCTACTGTGACATGTGCAGTTGATTTTTTAATTGATCCAAGAAATAGACCATGTTTCCATCTGACAGGAATACCTCTGCTTGGGAGTTCCTTGCCATCAGAGACTGACTACCTTGCTCTTCTCAGACTTGTCTTGGACCCATTGGTACTTAGTTCTTTCAATGGCTTATATTCAGAAAAAATGAAAATGGTGGCCATTTTCCCTTTTTCTGCACTTGTAATTTATTCATGATTCTATTTACACACACTTGCAAGGAGCCCTGAGGATTGTACATAGATTCAAAAAGTACTTTGCCAGTCTTCAGCTAAATAGAAGGTATATAATGCTTTGCCTAGTCATCAAATAAATTAAATAATTTAAGGCTCTCTTAAAATAATGAAAGTGAACAATAAAATTGTAAAAAAGAAAACATCTAAAAAAATGAGGGAGCAAGAAGAGAGAGCACAACCCCCTGAAAGGCTACTTGTTGATCTTCCTTCATCCATACATTCCATACATTTTTTAAAAAAAATACCATCAAAGCATAGCTTTCAAGCCATTATCCTAAATGTGACAATCCTACAGAAGCATATATAAAATATGGATAAAACATAAAACCAAGCTTCATAAGAGGAAATGACAGAGGCCACTACTTGCTAAGGTTGGTCTTTGAAAAGCTGTTCTGTAAATTCTTTTTACTTTATTGAACAGTTTTATAATCCCCATCAGGCAAGTGCCTAACTTGGAATTTTCTCTCCCAGCCTCTCCCTCTCCCTCTCTTTTCCAAGAAACTCTTAATATGTTTCAGCCAATGTAATCTGAGCCAGTCTATATGAACTCATTAAATGTGCCTGTATGTGGATCAATTATATATATATATATATATATAAAGAAATGCATTACCGACAGGCAGCTATTGAGTATGTCTGGCAAATGTAAATACCCACCGTCTTCCTGAGGAAAATATATTGCATTTCTTTAATTCCTATATTTAGAAACCACCAAAGAAAAAAAAGGAAAGAAAGGTTCCTTGAAAGGGAGGAAAATGTTCTTGGCGATATTCCTAAGGCCAGTCACACCCTCCAGGACCTTGCCAGGCGAGTCCTCCAGGGAACATACACAGATTCTTTCCCATCTTTGATTAACTTCTCTTTTCAGTCTCCAGTACTTCCGGTCACTGAATGCCCCTGAGTTTATTCGAAAAGACACATTCCTAACCACTGGGCCCTTATATCTCCTTAAACTTGGGTGAGTGCAAAGCTATACCAGCTTCTCACCAGCTCCAAGGGAACCAGAGACTCGATAAAAGAATGGATGGAGGTGGGAATAAAGGAAATTCACATTGATTAAAGTAAATAACTGAATTGGCTTCAGATTTGATATTCACTTTCTCTGCTATTTACCAAAACTAAATTATAATTATTGGTTACAGTACTTCTGGTACTATCCCAGACATTGTTAGGAGTTGCAGAAGATAGATAGGACATGGTTCTTGCCACTGTGGTGTTTTCAGACTAGTTAGAAAGAGCCAAGAAAGATTAGCATAATTTGAATCATTAGCTAATTATTAAGTGCTTACATAATCTGATAAGTGAAATGGAACATTGGATAGGTGTGGGTAGAAATTTGGGAGAACTAAAGACATGTGAGGATATTTCCAAAAGTAGCTACCTGATGTTGATTACTCTTGCCTTTTCTGCTCCTGCTCAACTTAGCATTGTGCACAGGTTTCTTAATCAAGAAAAGTGTTTGGTTACAAGAAAAAGAGACCCCTCAAGCTCAAGAGGAGTCTATTCCAGGGTCCAGGAGCATCTTGCAGAACCACAGCAGGAAATAACAACTGGCCTCATGTAGACAATAGGAAAGCTCTGCCTCTCCCTGGGACAGTGAAACATCTGTGACTGTTCTCCACCTGATTTATTCTGCACTCCTAGAGAGCATGCTACCGTGTCTCCCTATGACCCAGCTTTAGTGTCTTGCTCTTTGTGACCTTCAGCTAACCAACTCTGGCTGCCTATTCTCCAGTATGCAGTTGAGCTCAAGATGGACTGGCCACCTGCTTCCTTGGAGGCAGGGTTGCTTGGAGACAGGGCCTCTGCTGCTGGGCTGTGCATGGGTGGGGTCTCCAGACAGGGTTTGGGAACCCAGAGGAAATGATTGGCATCTCTACAACAGAAGACAGTGAACACACACTCAGATCCTAGTTTCTGTCTCTGGTTTTACAAAAGGAGAATGTCTTTAGAGAAAGACTTAATTCTCCTCTCTTTTCTGGAGGTGACTCCCCCGGCACTGGAGAGACAGGACTGTCCTAAAGGATCACATTGCAATTGTATGTTTCTGTCAACAATAAATTAAGTCTTCAGACATGATGAATGGGCTTAGGTTGAAGAGCCAAGGGTCATGAAGCTTACCACTCATCCAGAACTAGTGCATTGATTTACTCGGAGTCTTCTACAGCTCCAGGACAAGTCCCTCCTAGAGGACCAGAATTACAGATGGCAGGAACAGCAGGCTTGAGCAAAACAGTGCATCTGGGGTTATAAGGAACAGCCTCACTGAAACCCATAGCATCCTATAGTTTGGGTCAGGCTTGGATCTGCTTAGTTCACTTCTCCACATGGTGGATACCCAGTTGTTAGGCCTACCCACAGCCACACAGGGTGCTTCAGCTCCTCCCTCAGTTCCAGAACATTCCACTCAGAACTGAGGGAAGGAAAAGACTATGTGTCACTCTGACACCCCGCCCCCACTTCCTGTTGGCTTTTGCTATAGCCATCCCCTCTCAGTTTTTACACATCTTCAGGAGGATCCAGCCCTCAAAACTTAGTGGCATAGAGGGATGTGGAGGTACATGCTTGTAATTCCAGCTACGCGGAAGGCTGAGGTAGAAGGATCACAAGTTTGAGGCAAGCCTGGGCAACCTAGTGAGACCCTGTCTCAAAATAAAAAATAAGAGCCAGGGATATAGCTCAGTGGGAGAGCATTCGCCTAGCACACACAGGTCCTGGGTTCAACCTCTGGCACTGCAAAAAAAAAAAAATGGCATACACATGTTATGCTCACAGGTCAGGAATTATACAGACAGCCTTTGATGCTTGTTCTGGATGCACCTGGTCCAGTCTCCACTGGGGGCTCCTCGTGTGGAGTTGCGTTCACTTGGATGTCTGGCACCATGGCTAGCACTGGGGAGAGAAAAAGTTCTCCTTACTCCTTTGGGGATCTTTGGTTGAATCTAAGAATTAAATAGACAGACATGCAACAGATTAACAGGAGAAAAGCATACAAATTTTATTAATTTTTGCATATACAGGGAGGACCTTTACATGTGATCAAAGACCTGAAGAAACAACCAAAGCAAATAGCTTTTATAATTTTTAGATGAAGAAATGATACGTTTGTGAAAAAGAAAAGACAAAGCAGTTTGAGTTAGAGACAGCAAATTATGGGGAAGTCACTGGAAGATACATGAGGTTTGCATAAAACTAATGGAAGATAGGGGTTAGGTTAGTAAATGTATTTGTGCAGATCTAGTGCAGCATCGATTCTCAGGTTCTGGTGATGAGGATCTTCTTGTCCTGGCACAGGGAATTTAGGGTCTGCTTCAGATAAAAAGATGAGTCCAATGGTCTTCTCTGGACCTGCTTTTTTCTCAAGTGCCTTCAGCTCAAAATAATCTGCGTGCCATATTGGCATATTTTGGGGTAGTGTGTCCTAAACTCCTTCACTAAGGCTCAGAGGCTGAGGTTCCTTGGGCATCTCTCTTTCTCTTCAGCATGGTGGCTTTGGGTAGCTGCAGTCCTCACAGGACACCTCAAGACTCCAAAGTCATGTGTCCCAATAGATCCAGAGCCAGGTGGAAGCCAGCGCTCCTTTCTGACCCAGCCTCAGAAGTCACATAGTACCATTGTCACCACACTCTATTCATCGAGCAGTCACAAGGTCAAAAGGAGAGTGGCAAAGTGCTGGCAGAGTAGGGAGGGCTGAAACATTGCCATGGCCATTTTTAACAACTATAATCTGCTATACTGAAGTTCAAGATTCTTCTCGG
This sequence comes from Xerus rutilus, assembly GCA_028644305.1. Lineage (NCBI taxonomy): Eukaryota > Metazoa > Chordata > Mammalia > Rodentia > Sciuridae > Xerus > Xerus rutilus. Next base: position 36,828,257 of record CM053405.1, on the reverse strand, counting down.
TCTGGCCCAGCACGCTGGGAGGGTCACGTTGGCCTTTATTGATGTCTAAAATCTTAGTTGGTGCCAGATTGGCCTTGGAAAACAACAGTTTTTGACTGTCTGGCTAGAAGTTTCCTGATAGCCTCAGTAATTCAGTTCCTTCACGCTCGGGCACCTGCATGCATCTATACCCCACAGGCCACGTCATCCAGGTCCTGAGTCTCAGTCCCTAACATCTCTTGCACTCCCCTTTCTTGACATTTTCATACCTGCCACTCTAATTCCAGACTTTAAAGTCATCTGTGTTTTGCTGCAAGTAACACAGACTATTAATTATCCTTAATATTCATTTTCTCCTTTCTCCATAGTAATAAATCTCTCATTTGTAGTTGGGCATAGCACCTCCTGTCCAAGAAGAAAGATTACATTTTCCAGCGTCTCTTGCCAATAAAGGTGGTTCTGACACTGGGTTCTGTCTAAAGGCATGTATGGTGGTTTGAATTCATAACTCCAGAATCCTTGATGGTCCTGCCATTGGAAGGCAGGGTCGCCTGTGCCCCCAGCCCCTGAATACAGCCTCTGTGAGGACTTGATCCAATGTGTGCTATGCTTATTTCTGTATCTAAGTCTGAAGAAGTGGACAGCTTCTACTCTTTATGTCTTGAGCTGCTCCCTGAGCACCCAGCCACTAGGCTGTGAGGAAGCCAAGCAGCCTCGTGGAGCAGGTGCATGTGGGCATTTCCAATCACAGCCTGGCAAGGTCCCTGCTCGGAGCCAGCATTCACCAGGGGATGTGCACCTGACCACACCTATGGATGGTTCCAGACTCCAGCTATCAAGTTCTCCACAGCCTTTGGGCCACCAAACTGATGCTGCAGGGAACAGAGATGAGTCAACTCCACCATGGCTTGCCTCCATTCATGAGGAAGATAAACAATGGTGCTGTTTCCAACCACTATCTTTGGCTGGTTTATTAGGCCATCATTGATAATTAGAATAAATTGAAGTGGCCAAGTGCCATTTTTCCTGTGCTGGAGTTCCCAGCTGTTTCCTATGATTTCTTGAGTAAAAAGTAAAAACAATTTTGCTTAATATGTTACTTTGTCCCACATTGCTGAACTTAATCTACCTACTACACGATAACCAACTCTTCTCTGCTATTCCTGTGCCCTGTCTCACTCGGTTCCAATCCTACCACCACATTAATCTCCTGAAAATTTGACTTTGTATAATCTCCCCAGTGTTCTGTCTTCTGAGGTGTGTCCTATTTCTAAGGACACTTACCTTCAACTTCTTAGCCAAAGGCCATAGCTAACCCAGCTCTACCCACCTCTTTGTCTTCATCTCAGCTACTTCTTTTACTGATCCTTCTCAAATCATGGTATTGGTACCCCTGGGGGTATGGGCAGAGTGTTGGGATGCTCCAAGCCCCAGGGGGTGGGGGGAGCCTGCCGCTTCCCAGAACATCAATTTTATAATTAGGAGAATAAAGGATTTTAAACATTTTTTTCTTGATAACAATTTGAATATTTTTTATAAATTAAAATAAACATCCATATATTATGAAATAGAGTGTAACATCTATTTGTGTGCTACAGATAGAATCTGAAGTCATTTCTTGCTATGAAAGACTAACTTGAGCTTTGACCTACACATCAAGTCGCTGCACCTAGAGGTACAAAGGTGGACTTCCTTGTACTAAGTACACAGGACCTAGGTAATAGGAGGACAGTTGTATAAAATTAGCTGGGCGCAGTGGCACATGCCTGTAATCCCAGCACTTTGGGAGGCTGAGACAGGAGAATCCCGAGTTCAAAGCCAGCCTCAGCAATGGCGAGGAGCTAAGCAACTCAGTGAGACCCTGTCTCTACATAAAACACAAAATAGGGCTGGGGATGTGGCTTAGTGGTCGAGTGCCCCTGAGTTCAATCCCTGGTACCAAAAAAAAAATTGAAGTGCATGCATTTATTGATCAGAAATGCATTCAGCTCTGTGGTGATTCACAGAGTCAAGAGTAACTGAAACAGCAAGAAGTGAGGAGTAAGGCTGAGTGTGGTGATGCACACCCATCAGCCCTGCTACTCAGGAGGAAGTCTAAGGCGGGAAAAACATGAGTTTGAGCCAGCCTGCACAACTTAGTGAGATCCTGTTTCAAAATGAACAATGGTCTAGGATGTGTGAGGCCCCAGGTTCCATCTCCAGTAACACACACACACACACACACACACACACACACGAATGAATTAACTGCCTTTGAGTCAGGGGCTTCCAAACATCAGAGCCAGTGACTGTGAGACACCCTGAGCCCTTCCTTCATGCTTGCCATAGGCCATCCTCTTTACTTTTCCTTCTTGCTGTCACAAAATGGCTACCAAGGCTCCAGACATCAAGTTTGTAGTCAAGGCAGTTAAAAGACAGAAAAGAACAGTGTTGGCGGTCTCATATTTCATATTTATTGGGCAAAGTACAAGCCTTTTCCAAGCCCCCAGGAGACCTCAAATTAATTCTCACTGTTCAGAGCAGTCACATGGTCACCTCTAGATAAAAAGGAGGCTGGCACCTTGAGTAAATCAATCACTTAAGAGATTAGCAGCTTGACTCCCCCATAATAAAACAAACAAACAAAACAGAACAACAACAACAAAAACCTAAAACAATCAACCAAACAAAAATAAAAAAACAGGGTTCTCTTAACAAAGAGAAAGGGGACCAGATCCAGTAATGGCACTTAACATTGCAGCAGTGTCCTTTGCTTTGACCAGCTTGATTTTGCTGGTTGAGCCTAGAGATGACACAGAGCAGGTGCCCAAGAAACAATTTGTTATCACTTGTAAGGGAGCAGAAATGGCCATTGGGCAGTCTCCCACGGCCACCCAACGACACATGAGGTTTCTGAGTGGAACCCCCAGCTTGCAACCCTGAGCCCCAGGAACGACTCTGCCCACCCAGGCACAGGATCCAGCTCAGGGAGTGGCAAAAAACAACTCCATCCAGGGTACTCCAAGAGAAAGGAGGAAATCTCTTTGAGGGCACGTCCTGAAAACACCAGTTCCCAAATACTCAGAAAAATGTGAAGATCTCTGCCAATCCAACCACTAGTCTTCAGTGAGCACCCACTGGTGGAGCACAATTCCTTAGGATTTCCATATTAAACTCAAAACAAAGAGCAGTGTTTACCATGCTCCAAACTGATGTCTAGATAGGTGCCTCCAGAGCAGCAATGAGCCTTTGAAAATGGCAAAATACTGCTAATCATCTCAGAATTCAAATGGGCTTTATTTTTCCTATGGGTAATTTTTTAAAAATAAAACTCAGCACCTATGGGAGGCAAAGGGATAAGCCTAGAAGGGTTTCAGACTTGCCAGAACTTACAGAACTGACAGTTTCTCCAGCCATCGGGACTTCCCACCCTTGAGAAACAGGGAAGAGGACACTGGCTCCTCTCTATTGTCACCCCATGCTTGCCTTTTTGTGCAAAGGAGGTCACAAATGAGGTCGAGAAAAGAAAAGACAGACTTGAACTTGAGAAGGATCAGGAGGCCTCATCCAACCCAGTAACCATAAAGGAACAGCAGGAAAGGCCGAAGAGGCACAAGACCTATAATGCACGGGAATGTTTCCGTCGCTGTCTGCCAGGGTTACATTTCTGAATCATTTCTTAATACTTGGCCAAGAGGCTTGGATGTTTAAAAGTCCTTTTGTGGCTGGAGAATTGGAAGTGTTCCATCTGTGAACAGCAATGGATTTTAACCTTTTTATATTATCATCACTTTCATTGAAAATATTTCAAGTTTTATAGCCATGCTCTTCCTTAAGGTACCTAACCAAACCAAGTTTCCAGAAGGGATGAGACTTTAATTCCTTAATATCCTTAAGACTTGGAATCCTTTAGTGTGAAGGATATAGGCAATCAACTTCATATTTTCTGACACTCTCCTGTGGATGATGATGATGAGTTAAACAATATTTACTGAATGCTACCTCTGTAACTGTGCTTGGCCCCATGGAGGACAGGATGGAAGTGTATGAGAGTTCATGAGTCACCCACTTCATTTGTATAGATTATAATATCATGCTAATTATTGGGCTTTTATTTAAGATAGATTCCATACATGAAGATGAAGTATTCAATGGATACTGTACATCTATGAAATGCAGATGAAGATCTATATAGATATACAGATGTCCTGGGGTGCTGTGACCACAAGCTATGGCAACTTAAGGTGTCAGCAGGGCCACACTCCCTCTTAAGGCTGTAGGCAATGGCCCTTCTTTGTCTCTTGGCAGTTCCTGGTATTGCCAGCAATCATTGGTGTCTCCTGTTTTGTAGATGTATCATTCCAACATGCATCTTCGTCATCGCCTGGTACTCTTTCTCCCTGTGTGTCTGTGTCCAAATTTCTCTCTACTTATAAGGTCACCTGTCATTAGGTTAGGGGCCACCCTCATCCAGAATGACTGTATCTTAACTTTATTACATCTGCAAAGACCCTGTTTCTAAATAATGTCATATTAACAGATATTGAGGGTTAGGAATCAAACTTACATTTGAGAGGACACAATTCAATCAAGTACTCTGCCCATGTTATGTAAAAAATAATAAAAGACTGTCAAAGTTTTAAAACATAGTTTCAGTCTTTGGCACTCTTCTTATAGATGGTGGGATCTTGTCCCTCTCTCCTTTGAATTGGGGTGTGCTTATTACTGCTTTGATCAGTGGAATAGGGCAGAAGTGATGTTATATAATTTCCAAGTCAAAAATGGCCACACAACTTCTTGTTCACAGAAAACCCACTCTTAGAGTCTGGATCTACCATATAAGAAATCCAACTGCCCTGAGGCTACCATGTTGTAAGGAAGCCCAAGTCAAATGAAGAAGTCACATATAGGCACTCCAGGCAGTAATCCCAATTGCATTCAGAATTCCAATGAACCCAACCTACATGCCAGTCATATGTATAAAGAAAGAAGCCTCCAGATGTTTCCAGATCCTAGACATTCTAGTCATCCCCAGATATTTTAGTTTTCACAGATGTGACCCCAGTCTTCATGGAGCAGTGGCAAACTATGCCCCTACCCCGTATCTAAATTTTCATCCACAGAATTCATGTGATAAAATAAAATGGTTGCTTTTATTTCTCTGTTTTGGGCTGGTTTGTACAGCAATAGAAAAAGGTCACAAAACATCATGAATAGTGCTTTTCAAAAGCACGAATATATATGAATGCATAGGAAAAGTCTAGAAGGCTAGACCCCAAATGGAGGTTAGGTGAAGTTAACCCTCTATGCCTTTTATGTATTTTCTGAATTCTTTACAGTAAGTAAACATTACTTAAATAATTAGGACAAAAAGAAAGTCATTTACATTTGAAAAGACTGAATACGGTGGTATGTTTTCAGCCACAATGAAGGACTCCTAAGGTCGGTTAAGATCTCTCTGTGCTAGGACCATAATCAACACAAATGATTTTGTGGCCAAAGTTTTTCTTTAGCTAAATAAGGCCTCCTCAGAGGGCTGAGGCTGGTCTATTCAAGACTGGGTTCAACAAAGTAGCAATGGCTGACAAGAAGATTCAGGTACTTCCTTGGAACCAGAGGTCAGACAACCACTCCCTCCTTTGGAAGTGGGGACAACAGTGGTTGTGCAGCAGCTTAGGGAAGGGAGAAGGTGGTAAGGACAATGTTTTAGTCAGCTTTTTCACTGCTGGGATCCAAAGACCCAACAAGAACAACTTAGAGGAGGAAAAAGTTTATTTGGGGCTTATGGCTTCAGAAGTCTCAGTCCTAAGTGGCTGACTCCGTTGCTCAGGACCCAAGGTAAGGCAGGACATCAAGGTGGAAGAGTGTGCAAGAGAAAAGCAGCTCAGGACATGGAACCAGGAAGCAGAGTGAGACACTTCTCCTTCCACTGAAGACAAAATATATACCCCAAAGGTATGTCCCAATGACCCACCTCCTCAAGCCACATTCTGCCTGCCTATGGTTACCACCCAATTAATCCCTATTAGGGATTAATGTATTGATTAGGTTTAAAACTCTCATAACCCAATCATTTCATCTCTAAACCTTCTTGCATTGTGTACATGAGCTTTTGGGGGACACCTCAGCTCTAAATTATAACAGACGATGTGAAGGGAGAGGGTGTCCCCTGAGGGCCTAGAAGGTAGAGGCCAGGTGCAGTGGCCTCTTTTCCCTGGCAAGGATCAGGACAAATTACACTTCCCCACTCGGCTAAGGAGTGCCCTCCTGTACCATGGAATTGGGTGTGCATACTGCCAACATGTTTTCTATCATTGTTAGCAACATTCCTGACGTAAAGTGTGTCACTGGAGCACACCCTTTTCCTTCGGAGACATAGTATTCAAAGGTTAACAACATGTCCTGCCAAAAGCACAGGGCACAAATCTCAGCATGACAAGGAGGCCTTGGCCTCTTGAATGGTCACACTTTAGGAACCCAGGGAAAGCAGGAGGAAGAAAAAAGGCCACAACTGAAAAGAACAGACCTTGTGACTTTCACAGAAAAATGTGTCTAAATGGAGCCAAGGGCGAGTTGAGCTTTACACTCATGGTTTCTATGGAAACTTTAAAAGCAAACAGAGCATCAATGGGCAAGGCACTCATGAAAGGGAGTAGAAGTTCCCAAACCCTGGGACCGACACTTTCCCTTCCAGCAGCAGCTTTCCATTTCTATAGTACATTCCAAACCAGGGGCCCCAGGCACAGCAGGCACTCAGAGAAGTGAAGGGAGACCCCAGAGACCAGGCAAGAAGTGGGTGTCTCATACTCTGAGCAAAGCTGGGCCAAGGTGAGGTCATTTCTGAGCATCCTCCAGGGCACCATCACCCTGTTTACATCCCAGAGCCACATCTGCTAAGCCTGTCACCTTGTCTGTGCCCATGTGTCTATCAGCAGATATTCTGGATGCTTACAGCTAACTGCTTGTGCAGCTCTGGTTTTTATAAAGTAAGACATACTGTTCCTTCCAGCTCCCTACTTTTGTTCTTCCCATCACAAAATAAAAGATCTTTAATGCCCAGGCCCCAAACCTCCCCAAATCTCCCAATTTAAGATTTCTGCAATACCTTTGCCTGGTTCAGGTTCCTTCTGGTGGGCAGTCACTGTGCACACAGCTCTGTCAGGATTCTTCACACTCCCCTCCCTCACTCACCTTTTCTGGGCCAGAGAAATCTCACTCTAACACATCACTTTCTGATGTTTGTGCTCACACATGATTCCAGAGGTCTATGGCACACCAGCCCCTCTCCTGCACACACACACCACACACACACTGAAATACACACTCTGCTCCAAATGACTATATTTAACCTTAGGGGTAAAATTATCTTTGCTCTCCAGCTAGCAAAAATGGATTGCAATAGCACAGATTGGACAAATCTAAAGAAAGAATGGTAGGAGGGCATGTTTCCTCATACCCTAAAAAAGATGAGAAGAGAAGCCAAATCTGACCAAGTGTGGACAAAGAGGTAAGGCCCTATCAATGAACTTTAGTGGCTTCTGGGGCCTTAAGGTCCAATGGCAAGACCTCCCTCAAGTGGAGATGGGGAGCAGCAATGGCCTTAGAATAATCTCTAGTTCTGTAGCAAGACAGCTATAGAGGAGAAATCTAGCTGTCCACCAACACCAGCTTCTCTTGCTCCACAGTGATGGGCCCCTAGCTGGGGAACTTGAGGTGAAGACTCTGTTTTCAGGCATCCCTATAGCTAGGTGAGGCCATGTGCGTTGGTCCTCAACACAAGACTAGAGGAAGTGTCCCAATTTCAGCCTAGCCCCTAAAACCACATACCACACTGCAGTTTTTCCTCCCCAGGAACCTGGGAATCAACTTCAACCTCCAAATGAAGGCACTACCCCATGGCAGAGGGGTATAAATCACATATTTATGTGTATATATGCCATGTTGACATATCCTTTGCCTAATTTTCTTTTGAGTTGTCATTTTCTTAATAAAACGTAGAAATCATTTATGAATAAAAATAAAAGATTATTACCAGTAATATGTTGCAAATTTTTTTTCCCAACTTTGTCATTGTTTTTCAAGTTTGTTTATAGTGATCTTACCATATATCAAATTTTAATTTTTAGACATTCAATGCAATCACACTTTTTTCTTGCGTGAGTTCTTTGATCATTTTGTGGTTAGAAAGACCTTTTTTATTTTTTCCCCCAAGGTGTAAAAGATTATAATCTTTTCCCAGGATTAGCAACACATTCTAGCAAATTTTTCTCTTAAGAGTTTATGGTTTTATGTTTGTAAGCAAACCTGACCTATGAGGATTTACTATTTTGTTGTAGAATTCTAATTTGTTTTATTTTCTAACAGGAAACTAACTGGCTCAAATTTATTTACATCATTCCTGCAAGGATATAAAGATTGTCTTTTCCATCAATTGTGCTTCTGCACAGATTTAAGTTCATTTCTGGATTCCATTGGTCTTTTTGGTTCTGCCCCAGCATCATACTATTTTAATTATTATAAATTTATAACATGGCTTAAGACACCTGAAAAGCAAAAGGTAAATTCCATTTGTCACTTTTCTTTTCTAAAATAGCACATTTGAATTGCCAGATAAAACTTAGCATCAGTTTTGTAATTCCCTACAAAAATTTCCATAGTATTTTTATTTTTTGTCTTAAATTTACAGATGAGGGAAGATTTATATCTTTTTAAATGTTATATCTACTTGTTTAAAAAGAAGTCTCTCCTTTTATGTTCCTTTCAATATTCTTATACAATTCCATAGCTTGTTCTCTGTGTTTACATTTCTTGTTAAATCTATTCCCAAGTGATCAATTTTACTACTGCTGTGAATGATGGCTTTTTTCCCCCTTAACATTTTATAACTGTTCATTGTTTGAATATATGAAAGCTGGTTGAATTTATTCATCATGGGTTGTTTATTTGATTTTCCAATTACATCTATTATCTTTCAGGACACAGTGGGAGAATACTACAAATCCAGAAAGCGACTATTAGATATGGTGACAGTGAAATTCTTTATGAAAATATTAATTTATAGTAGTAAAATCTGCTTTATGTTGCAGCTTTATATATTACACTGTTTTTCTCAGCTAGAAATAGCTAGTTTTACTACAGAACACACCATCCATCTTCATAGCGTAAATATAATATTGATCTCTAGTGATGGAGTCATGTATATCTCTTCTAAGACTGAAGTTGTTTCAATATGCCTTTGCACACTGAAACTTAGATGCTACAAAAAGTAGAGTCCCAGGGCTGGGATGTAAAGTCCCAAAGCATTCATGCTTTTAAGTAAAATATGAGAAAGTCTATATATATGGTCTATCATTAACAAAAGTAAAATAAATCATAATGCATTGTGGCTATTTTATAATAAATAGAACTTCTAGAGTAGAGATAATATCTTCATTTTTTCTACATCAACTATATTTTAAAAGCCAAAAAAGGATATCAGAATAATGTGTTTAATATAGTACCACTGTGTACAAAGGAGGGACACATCCATATGTATGCTTCTATAAGCACAGATTATCTCCATGGTGATATCTAAAACCTGGCAGCCTCTTGGGAGAGCTTGAAGAAGACAGGTAAGTAGGAGACTTTCCACTGGGTACTCTTTTGTACTCTAAATTTTCTATTATATGCAGATATTGGATTAATAATCTTCTAGGCCAGAAAAATATTGAGAAATAGTAATATTCAGTGCTACCACTGGTGTGGTGTGAATGGAATGGGAATTTTTTAAAAATTTTCAAATGGGATGTAAATTGTTACAATTATATTTGGCATGTCAGAGCCTTAAAAAACATTCTGGCCAGGTGCAGTGGTGCATGCCTGTAATCCCAGCAAACTGGGAGGCTAAAGCAGGAGGATTGAGAATTCAAAGCCAGCCTCAGCAGCTTAGCAAGACCCTGTCTCGAAATTAAAAAAACAAAAAGGGCTGGACATGTGGCTCAGTGGTTAAGCACTCTGGGTTCAATCCCCAGTACTGAAAAGAAAAACCATCCTGTATCTGTACCTCTAGCTGCTTCTGCAGAATGACTCCTACAAGCAGAATTATTGTGTGTGGTTTGCAGAGTAATAGTCACCCCAATAGTCCCCCAGTCCTAATCCCTAGAACCTGTGAACTTTTTATGTTACATGTCAAGAAAAAAATTAGGCTGCATGGAATAGAGGTGGCTAATCAGGTGGCATCAAGATATGGAGATTGTCCTGGATTATCCAGGTAGACCCTATATAATTGCCAGGAGAATCAAGATCAGAGTAATGCGGAGGACTCAACCAACCATTGCTGGCTTTGGAGATGGAAGGCAGCCCTGAGTGGAGCAACATGGGTAGCCTCAAGATGCCGGAAAGACAAGGAAATTCATGTCCTCTCAGACCCTGCAGCATGAATGCAGTCTTATCAACATCTTGATTTTAGCCCTGTGAGAGCCATTACAGACTTCTGGTTTCCAAAACAGTAGATAATGAATTTATACAGCTTTAAGCCACCATGTATGTAGTTATCTGTTATGGCAATAATTGAAAACTAATACACTGTGTTAAAAAAGTATTATCTATACACACACAAAAAAATTCTAAGCATCTAATAATAAGGGAATAGAAAATAAGTGATGCTACATACATGTGAAGAAACATACAATCAGTAAACATTTGCTTTTAAAATTTGTAAAATGTTGATAAGAAAATATGTTGTCAAAAGCAGTTTATAATCTTGTATCTGATTTTAATTATAAAATTATATGAACATATACTCATTTTATAGATACATTTCATATTTTATATACATATGTAATAATTTCAGTCAGGGTTCTGCTGCAGAAAAGAGGAACCACTTAAGCTATTTCAAATAGAAAGGGGAATACAAGAATCAAATCCATGTAAAATCATGAGAAAACTGTAGGGGTGGGCTTTCAAGGGGCTGCCAGCTCATAGCTACCTCTACCTGGATCAGAAAGGGGGAATGTCTGAATGTAAGGTGGAGTCACTAGTCTGAGGCCATGCATTAAAAAGGAGTGAAAATTAGATGGGCCCTTTCCTTCCCAAGCTCTTTCTCACAGCCATTATACTTGCATGGTATAAAGAATATATAAATCTAACAACCACATTTATCTCCCTCTATATTTGTAATATATTTAGAGAAAACTCCAGAAACAAACATCAAAAAATCCATCACCACCAAAAGCCAAGACTGGAGTTAGGCTACCTGGATTTAAATCCACCTCCACTTCTTCCAAGTGGCCCTCTGGCAAGTGAATGCTTGAGCACCTTCCTCAGTAACAGGAAGTAATATTAGTGCCTGCCCCAAGGGCTGCTTGAGGATAGAAAGAATGGAGGTCAGGCACTTAGTAGGGAGTCTCATAAAGCAAACAGCTCAATATACCACAGCAATTGGTCTCATAACATTTTCCTATACTATCAAGTATTACTTATCACATATTAATTTTCTTTTCTTTTTTTTTAGAGTTAACTTTTTTTTATTTGATTTAATTTATTTATTCTATTTAGGTTTACATGATAGCAGAGTGCAATTTGATTCATTGTACACAGATGGAGCACAACTTTTCATTTCTCTGGTTGTATGTGATGTAGAATCACAACATACATACAGTCATACATAAAGCTAGGGCTATGATGTCCACCACATATTAATTTTCTATCAGAAAAACAAAAACTTCATTTTAGAATACCCCAGTTGGATGTTAACCTTTCCCCCCAAAATAAAATAATCATGGTCGGATGAAAAAAATTCAAATGCAAAGTCTTATTGCCTTGCATCAGATTCTATCAGTTATATATCTACTTCCTGTTGATAAGAGGAATAATAAACACATACAAGGTCTATTTAGAAGTTGAAAGTTCAAAGGTCCTAAGTATTTTGACTCTCAAGCCCATAAATTCTGTACAAGCACCATCACCCTCCATCTGTCACATAAAAATCACCTTATTTTGGTTAACAATGAATAAGATGGCACTTCCATAGTTTTGGGGGCAAATGGGAGCATTTTGATAATAAGAGGGTTGTAAGAGAGGATGGTTCTCAGTGAATTCTGATTTATAGGTTGATACTTTATCTGACTATAGCATCATTTAAATATGGACATTTACAACTGATTCAATATACAGGTCTCATCCTTTTGGTGATGGCTACTCAATTTCCAGCCTGGTGCCCTTGTGAGCAGAGATCTAGGTGCCCTCATCTCCCCTGCTGGAGACACTGAAAAGAACCTGCTTGGTGTTGCTGGGGCACTTTCACACAGAGGATTGTGGTGCCACTGCCTCCCTTTAGGACAGGCAGCTCTGGCTTCTGTTGACAAAATGAGAATACCAATCCAGTGCTGTCTTCCTTGCCCCATACTCCCTAGTGCCACAGAAAGAACCCTTGAGTTTATAACAACCATCCTTTTAAATCAGTTTGAAAACTTCCATAACTATGAGTCAGGTTTTATTTATTTCAAATCTTCAGCAAGTTTGTGGGTTGGAAATACATTTACCAGAAGACGGTAGTCAGTAAACCCTGACTCTCACTGAATTTCAGCTTGGAATATTTTATGACTGGTTTATTTTCTACATCAAACAACGTTTTAGTCCCCAGAGAAAGAAAAATCCTCCAAGTACATGACCTCTAAGGGACCTATGGATAAACCTCAATAGGAAGTGATTTTACTTTTATTCACAAATTCCATACACACAAATAAAGGAAGTAAGACCATTAATTTAGTCAGCAGTAGAGATAAGGACCAGGCAGGAAATGACTTTTTATATGATGTCATCCAGGGCTGTGTCAGAGGAGACAGGCGGGGTATGTCCCTTGTCTGATTTCTTACAGATCTCTCCCAGCCCTCTAAATGAAAACATGGCATGGCCAGGGGCCAATTTAATTATAAGTTACGTCAACACGAGTTGCTCCACTGTGTGAATCTGATGTAGACAGCACTCCGATATTGAAGAAAAAAGGATTGAGAAAGGATCGAAGGGAGAAAAGACAAGGAAGGAGGAAGGGAGAGAGGAAGAAGGAAAATCCTAGTAATTTAGTAAGATAAACTTCTACTTCAGAAGTTGGTAAATATTTCTAGGAATTTCATATTTACATATAGCTGGATAATCCTGTCCTTGAGTCATTTTTTAATGTGCTCATTTTTACTTTAGAGCATATGTGGGGTGATAGTCACAATGGAAATCACTTGGATGTCACTGGGCCTCCTTTAATTATCAGGCCTGATAATTAAATGGAGAATGGTAAATTGGGCTCAGATCCTAGTTTATGTGCCTCTGAGAAAGTTATAAGGGTTATAAAGTCCTTTTCTCTTGTAAGATAGGCCTCCTAATCTGGAGGGTCCAATGTAATCCCCAACGGTTCTTCGGATATGAGAGGTTTTTATAGCTCACCGTTCTGGAAGCTGAATGTTGAAGATTGGGTGATCCCACCTGTTTAGTCCCTGTGAGGGCCTTGTGGTGAATGGCATCATAAGGACAAGAACAAGTATGGAAGAGATCACAGTAATACAGGAAGCCAGAGAGAGATTCAGGGGCCATGTTTACTCCTTTTGGAACTCACTTTCATGAGAATTAACTGGAGCCCCTTAAAAACATTAATTTCCTCCAAGGGTAATGCCCCTAGTGACATAACCACCTTCCATGAAGCCCTACCTCTAGAAGATTCCACTACCTCTCTACAACACCACCCTGAGGACCAAGCCATACCCAAACCATAGCAGCCACCTACACACCTAACAACGGGAGCCTGACAAAACAGTGTTACCGCTATGGATGTTGAAGACAGGCTTTTGTTCAAGAGAGAGCTGCAGGGGTGACCTTTCTGCCTTGGCTAGGACTTACCAGCCAAGGTAAAACAGTAGCCAGGGAAATGATAGCAAAGAAACCCACTGAGTTAATAAGTTGTTCTCCTTATAAATACACAGCAAATGTAATACAAAAGTGAAACAGTAGTACTTTCAAGTCACCTGATCGTGATTTCACTTTTATGATAAATCTATAAATATTCTAGATACTGTGCTAATCACTGGAAAACAGAGAGCAAAAAATCCAAATGATCTGGTTTGCAACCAGAGAATTGGAAAAACAGAGTTCTATATATGTACTACGACTTGAAATGCAACTAAATAAACTAATAATAAAAAAAGATGTTTTGAAAACAAATTCCCATATGAAATTTCACAGGTATTCTCATCAATATACAGTTGATCCATGTTAAAAAAAAATCCAAATGAATGGAGAGGGAGAGAAAGAGGTGGGCAAGGGAATTACACAGTGTAATAGATGTCAAGGCCAAGGAGAGATGGGAACCATGGCAACAAAGGGACAGACACCTAACCAGGCAGGGTGGGAAGACAGGGCAGGGACAGCTGCCAGTAGGAGGTAATGCCTGAACTTGGTCCCAGAGGAGGAGCAGGATTCAGCCAGACAAAGAAGTTTTGGAAGGCCAAAGAAGCAGAGGAAACAGCCCACAAAGGCCAGTTGGCAGGAGGGCTAATATGGGTATCTGGGTGGGGTGGCATCTGAGAAGCCAGGAAACTCTAAAATGCTACATAATGGATTTGTACATAATTAACTTTGCACAATTCTCTGGTTCTTACTTTCCCCACCTTTGTAATAGGAGAATCATAAAAACTTTCCGGAGGGGATTAAGGGATCTTCTCAGTCTCAGGGCCAGAAAAGGACATTCAGTTTCAGAAGTCTCTGTCCTATGCTCCTTCCTGCAGACCATGGCTGCTTCCAGAAAGGTCCCTCTGCCCAGGGAGGCTGGGGCCACTTATTTTAAAGCCCCAAGGCATTAAAGAATAAAAAACATTTTATAGTATATTGTAATCATTCATATTTAACAAATCACTTCTGACACATCCACTTAAAATACAACAACATATAATTATGCTATTCAAAATGGATTACACACTAAGACTATTAATTCATCATTCACTACAGACCATGTGTTCTGGTAATAGAACAGAGAGTTAAATTTATATAATGAATATTTTCTTCTTTCAGTCTCTTCACTGACTCTCTCTGATTCTCTATAAGGCCTCATTTAGAGAGATCCTTAGAGCAACAGGGTGAATAAGTCTAAACAGTGGGCAGTGCTAGGCCCTGTTTATATTTACTTGAAAAAAAGTGAAATTGTATATCAGAATCATCTGGCAAGCTTTTAAAACATTTGGAAGTCTGGGTCCTACCCTCTAGATACTGGGTCAGTTGGTCTACAATGGAGTCCAGGGATCATAATATTTGTAAAAACTCTCTAGGTGATGCATATAAAGCTAGGGTCCAGAAATCTAAAACCAAAAGTAGGAGAGACTGAAAAAGAATCCTTTAATATTTACCAGCTCATTTACAGATGTTTTTTAAGAAGACAAACCATGGTAAAAATAGATGAATGGATAGTATCAAAGGTGCTAGGCAAGCCTCACCAAAGGACGGTCTGGTTGTAAAAGAAGTCCTGGCAAGCTGGCAGACTGTGAAAGCTCAATAGAGGCCCTACCACAAAGAGCATCGATTCCCATGTTTGTATGTTAGAGAGTGGGAAGGAATCCAGAAGATTTGTGAATGTTCCATTGAAGTTTGCTAATTTGGTTTGAAAATGTCAAGTGATAGCCTTCTGACCAGGAAGGCTGAGATCCTGGAATGGATGGCAAGGCAATCATTGGGCCTCAACCCCTGCTTTGGAGACCCCAGAACAGAACAGAGGAGGCACCTACCAGGTGGACTTAACAGCAAGGTCCTAGACCACAAACAGGACGGCCAAGCTTCTGCTGAAACACAGATGGGTGCACCTAGGAACTGACAATCTAAGCAGTTTTCTGTCTCCTAGTTAGGATATTATGTCTGGGGACTTACAAATAAAATGATTCTCTAAGAGCTGACTTCCAAAATCAGTGCTTAAGAGATCACAGCTAAGGAGAACGGATGACTTGAGTCAGGCAAAATGACTTCTAAACTACAAAGGAAGAAGTTAATCAAAAGGGGCAGCTGCTGTGATGGAAGCATAGAATACACAGGAGGGGACTGTCCCTGTGCTTTCCAAGTTCCTTACTAAGGACACAGTGACCTGGTCAAGGAAATCAACTCAACCGACTTCAGCTCCCACTACACATGCCACTCTTATGTCCAAGAATGGTCATAGAGCCTCTGAACTGGTCTTCCTGCCACTGCCTTTGCCCACCCACTCAGAGCAGCCAAAAGGCTCCTGCCATAAAATAAGGCAGATCGTACTGTTACGATCTTAACCTCCAGGGACTCTCCATCTCACTCTGAGGAAAAGCTTACATCCTCCTAACAGCTCAAGTTGCCCTCTCTGGTCTCTCCCCACTCACTTGAGTAGGAGGGCTCAGCTTCATAGCCCACAGGTTGAACCTGCTGTTGATGTTCTGGAATGTTCTTCCCCTAGTTATCCACATGGCTCACTCTCAAATATTTCTGGTCTTTACTTCAGGTTGGAAGCCCTGGCCTGACTACTTCTTTCAAAATAACGAATTCCCTCATCCCTCACTACTCAAACTCCCTCTGGTCTTCCCTATTTTATTTTTCCTCACAGCACTGTCATCTATTTTACTAATTTATGTATGTCTCCCCACACACATACACTAGATGTAAATTTTCATTTGTTGAATGAAGGAAGAAAACTACCAGGCCCCAGGGTCCAGGATACCTCTACTGTGCTGGTGGCTTCATCAAGAGGTTGAAACCAGATTACTCAAATATGTACTTGATGAGGACGGTTTGGTTTCCCACAGGGTTCATCCTCAGGAGAGAATGGCAGAAGTCTGGTCTTGTTCAAAGTGTCTGTACTGAAAGAAGTAAGAGAATCAGCATGGTGAGGAATTGCTTTTTTATGGAATTTAAGGCTTTAGACTTCCAAAGTGCTGATGGTGGTGAGTTCTCCGGTCCTGACCTCTTGGGGGACAGGCCACTCATTCAGAGGCCAGCCTTCCTCACTGACTCCTGGAGCCCACCTTTCAGGGCCTTTCTTCTGAACTCTTAGTTGCATTTAGGAGGAACAAACAGTAGCACCTTGGCCCACGTGGATTTGACAGTCAAAACGAGAGCCGTTCACAAATGGCTCAGAAGGGCATGACGTGCAGTAAATGGTCACGAAGCCGGGGCACAAATTTGCATCCTGCAGGCTGGTGCACAGAGGCCAGCTGAACAAAGCCGCACTGTGGCTGTTCGCTCCTCCTGTAGCCGCCGACCCCGCTGTTCTCCTGGAACTAGAACAGAGGTCTGTCTTTGTGAAAGACTGCCCTCATAGGCAGCAACTGCCTGTGCTGGTGATGCCAATGCCAAGGGCTCGCATTTCTCCATTTTATTTCCTTCATAAAGTGCAATTTAGTATTATTCGCAAACCTGGCGAGTCACAAAGATCTTTCTGTCCTTGAAACTATATTTACTGCTGTATTTATTGCTCTGTGCCTGGGTGCTGCTGGGATCCCGAGGAAAGCATAGATAGGGATGGGCCTTGTCCTTAGGAAACACATCACCTCCCGATCATGCCGTGTGTCTGCCTTGTGTTCTCAAGTGAGTTGGAAAGTGCCTAAGAACACAAGCCATGGAATCGGGTGACCTGTACTAGAATTCCAGCTCAGTCTCTTTCTGGCTATGTGATAAGCCTCAGTTTCCTGTTTACAAAATGGCTTAGTAGGGGAGTTCTGTAGATAAAGCAATGGAAGTAATGGCAGGAAACAGAATCATACCTATAATAAACACTCCACATATAAGTGGTAAGAAAAAGAAATCGATATTAGCTCTGGATCTATAGGCAATTAGTTACTAAATGCCATCATGAAAGTGACCAGAGGGACGAGACACTGGGAAGAAAGGATTGTGAAAGGCTTCACAGGTCAGGGAGACAGAGAAACGTTTTGATTCAGAAGGCACAAGAATAACCCGTATCATATAAAACAAGAGACCATGTTCTGCTCATACCTGCCTTGACTGCTGACTTTGCACATTCTCTTAACAGGCACTTCTAATACTGCTGAGCTTCGACAAGGGGCAAATACAATGAAGACTGATGTGGTAACTGTTCTGAGTCCACTGTTTCTGTGCCTTGTACAATTTACTTCCAGGTCTCAGGGCAGCTGGTGGAGAGCTGTAGTTTCACCCACCTTTATACAACCTTATTTATTTTGTTAGTCCCTCTGTCAATTTCAAATTTTATCTTCAGCTATTTTTTAAGTAGCATATACATTCCATCATTCAAATACAAAAGCTATACTACACATTGAGAAGTCTCCCTCCCGCCCTGACCTCCAGTTTCTAGCCCCAGAAGCAAACAGTGAAATTACCTTGTGACCAATTTTTCTTGGCATTTACCTTCATAAATAATCTACAATAAGCAAACAATTTGTTTTACTCAAAGTATAGCATATGAAATATTGCTCTTTTTTTCCATTTAATTTTTCTTGGGAAACTGTTGGTGTAGTTTTTCTCCTTTCTTTTTAAATAAGTGATATCCATAGTTTTTAATCCTTTAGATGACTATGCAATTTGTCATGAGACCACCTGTCAAACCACCTCAAAGGCAAATTTCCTTCCTATAGACTCTAGAATTAGAGCATTAAAAAGCACCATCTGGGTTGGTGGTGTAGTTCAGTGGGTAGAGTGCTTGTCTAGTATTTGTGAGGCTCTGGATTTGATCCCCAGCACTACACACACACAGAGCACAATTTGTCAAGAAAGCCCCTTTTCTCTGGAATTACAGGGTTTACTTTCCTCAAAGGCATTGTGGTTCACACAAAGAACACAGACACACAGACTTGACAATCCCACACAGTTACAAACCTTACACTGAAGATGTCATTAGCACCTTGCTACTCTAGTTAGCTTACAAGAGAATTCACAGGCAGAGGCCAGGTGTTAAAAGAAAGTGACTGAAATTAGATTCTGACATCAACAGATACACTGAAGCAGTGTCAGTTTTAAATGGAATCTAATTTGCTAAATTCTAAACTGCACTTTATTTTTTTAGATTTTTCTTCCCAAGAGAAGTACTTTAAATCAAAAACAAAACTACACTTTCTACAATGCTTAGGTTGAATGTAAGTAGAATAAACAAGCTGACTGAATCTCAACTACACTAATATTTTATTTCATTCAAGGCATGGCTGCTCTGAAAGCCACTCAGAGGCAGTAAACTCAACCTCCCAGAGGAAAAGCATAGACCATTTCAAAACTCCTGTGTGTGCCATGAGGTCAGAGCTTAACTACTGAACACAGAGCAGGCATTCCCCTTTTGTCTTAGGGCTCAATATTGCTAACATTTAATATTTTTGAACATGTATTTTAAGATATTTTTAAGGTATGAAGGAAAAATTCAATAAAATTACTATTTGGTGAATCAAAACAGAATTGAGTTGTCTTCAAATATTCCTGGTTAGAGCTTCCGGCCAGCACTTAGCTCTTGAAGAACAAGGAGAGGTGTCTGAAAAGGATTCTCTGGAGAGCCGAATCCATCCCTACCCCATCAGGAGGAGCTTGGTGAGTCTGAGAAGCAGGGAACTAGGCTACTGGGCAGGAGTCTGGGAGGAGGCTGTGCTGAGGTTCTAGCAGAAAGGAGGCTAGAATGAGGTTTGGTCTCATGGCCTGGAAAGCAGGCAGGAAGCTGGCTGAAGCAGGAACCCCTGCCTGACAAAGACCCACCTGTGGATTCCTTTATTTTCCATTTCAAAGCTGACATAATATTCTGATTTAAATCCTTCATCTCATCCCTTCTCACATAATCAAAGAGAACTTTATAGTGTCACTACTTTTGTCAAGCTTTGGGTTCAGGGCTTATCATTTGCAGGTCTCTGAAGGGGATACTATAACCCACTACAAATGAGAAATTTGGCTCCAAAAGGTCAAGTCATTAGCTCGAGTTTACATAATGTTCAGGATCAGAACTATCATTTATAAAGAACCTGTTATGGTTTAGATATGAGGTGTCTCCCCCAAAGCTCAAGTGATAATGAAAGCATATTCAGAGGTCAAATGATTCTGAATGCTATAACTTAATTAGTGGATTGATCCATTTGATGAAATAATCTGAATGCAATTGCAGGCAGGTGGGGCATGCCCTTGAGATTATATATCATGTATCTGGCTCCTAGCTGTTTCCCAGCTGCCAAGAGCTGAGTAGCTTTCCTCTACCACACCCTTATGCTATGTTTTGCCTCACTTGGGCCCAGAGGAATGGAACGGCCAACCATGGACTGAACCCTTGACACTGTGAGCCCCAAATAAACTTTTTCTCCTCTTAAGTTGTTCTTGTCAACTATTTTGGTAACAGTGATGAAAAGCTAATATAGTACCTAATCCTGAAATTTTTATCAATCCCATGTTTTCTGTTTAAGAAAGGAGTATTGAAAAGTGGCCAAGGATTTTACATAGTATTTAATCTAATACCCTCAGTAATTCAATAAAATCTAAATAGGCCTACTGCACAACTGAGAGATGGGTTAGTGAGCTGTCCGAGGTCATGCAGAGTGGGGAAGCTAGGATCTGACCCAGGTCTCTGGCTCCAAAGCACTGCCTTTCTCCCTGATGTGCTGGGTCAGCTTGCAGAGAAGCCTGACAACACAGCAATTATTAAGTCCTGAGAGCCATTTCCTGGGGTGACTAGAAATTTAAACCACAGGAAAAACGAAGTCTGATGTATCTGACCACTTCAAACTTGAGACATTTCCAGTGTAGGCTGGCAGAACACAGCAACAGAACACCACACATGCTTGGTGTTTCTAAGTCCTCTTGAAGGTAGCCCCATATGGTATGGCCTTGTCCTTGGCACAGTACTGGAACAAGTTCACCAGAGAAGTTGGACTGTCCTTTAAGACAAGCATCCAAGGTGGCATTTTGGAAGCTCCATGTCTGCCACAGGAATGATGAGATTGGGACATTCAGGGATCAGAGTTAAGGCTGTTCCCTGATTAACCATCCCTGCCCTCACCTCAGAGGACTGGGATGAGGCAGGCAGGCTGGCTTCTGCTGCTGTGTATTTCAGATTTCTGTCCCCCAAGCCCTAGCACAACATCCTTCCCATATAACCACTGAAGACTCATCAGAGCTTAACACTCAGAAACTCTGTTGCTCCCACCTGTGACCAAGAGGCTTGCTATGGCTAACTGCAACTGACAAATGGATTAAACATTTGACCTGTGGTTAAGGCCACTCTTATGGCAACTGAAATGTGTTTATATTCACATGGAGGTAGGAGCTGAACAATGTCAGAAGGCCCCACCTGATACATTTCCCATCTATGTCAGACTAGTCAGCCCTTCTTACTAAGACACAGCAGCACAGCAGACTCTGCTCTTGCCCAACAGAAATGGGTGGCAAGAGCAGATTTTGAGAGGTTCCTTTTGTGTCATGCCCAGCGTCCAAGGAATGATACAATTCCTATCAATATAGCAGCGGGGACTTGGGAAGGTCTAAAGATATCTCAAAAGTAAAGAAATGGCATCCAGTGAAATCCAATTTAAGAAAAATAGGCTTGACTCAGATTCCAATTTGAATCTCAGCCCTATCACTTAGTTCATGTGATCTGATCTTTTTTTTTTTAGTTGTCAATGGACCTTTATTTTATTTATATGTGGTACTGAGAATTATCAAACCCAGTACCTCACACATACCAGGCAAGTGCTGTACCACTGAGTCACAACCCCAGCCCAACTCATCTATGAAATGGAGATGGAATCTTCCTTAGAGGTCTGTTGTGAAGAACATTAGAAAAAGTTCATATCGAGAGGTACCAACCATTTCGTTTCCCCACTTCCACATCCTTTGAGTGAGCCTTTCCTCAGTCTCCCCAGGTCATGGGTGATTTGTCCAGCTTGGAAAAGGTGTCTACCACTGATCCAAGTAGACCTTTGAGCATATTAGAGGATCCTAAGAAATCCAGTCCTTGGAGGAAAAAACGAAGAAAATGCATGAAAAGATAAGCAGACACCAGATTATAAAGTCCCACAAAGATGGCAAGATTATTTACAAGAGACTTTGGCCCCTTTGGCCCCAAGATTATCTACATGAGATTTTTTGTTTTTATTTTTGGCTTAGATGGGTGGCCTATTTCTGACAATCAACCAAGATAGCATGTGAAGTGCTTTATTTAGTGCTATGTGTCTGATATTTGGCCCACAGCAGCTATTACTTCAAAACCTCTTGCTCACAATTTACTGCTATATGCTTAGCTATTGATATTACTAATAAGCAAATTCCCCATGGAACCAATTCCCCATGGGATTGAACCCAGGGATGTTCTGCCACTGAACTACATCATTCTGCCTTTTTAAATTTTTTGAGACAGGGTCTCACTAATTTGCCTAGGCTGGTACTGAACTTGTGATCTTTCTTCCTCAGTCTCCCAAATAGCTAGGACCATAGTCACGTACCATCATTACCACCTATGGCTTTAAATAAATCCAATTTGCTAGAGTTTCATGGACAACTTACATGGCAACAACAGATGAAAGCTTAAGACAGAGAATATGCTCTTCCATTTCTCTTTGTTAAAGTCTCACATTAATAAATGCCTCTGTGATGGATGCAGAAAAAATAATTATAACATTCCATTGAAGCTGAGAAATAAAGCAACTTTTGTTTATTTTTTAAAAGATAAACATGGCTGATCTGCACTACTCATAACATTTTGAAGGAAATAAAATATTCAACATGTCTAGTCTATAAATAAATAATACCCTGTTTTACTTATTCTTTTAACCAAAGATAAAATTGGAAATGAGAAAAAAATGGATAATGCTTATGAATTTAAAGATATCAGAATCAGACATGGTATTTCATTCTGAGAAAATAAAGACAAATGGAAAAAACGGCTATAGCAATGAACTTAGTAAAGAATAACATTTAAAGGTTTATGCATAAACTTTCCATGCTTGACTTGACAGACTACAACATTTTTCAAGTCCTTAAGAACAGCAGCAAAATTTAAGACAATCAAAAAATAACATTTAAGAATCTGTTGTATTGTTATGAATAAATGCAAGACAATGGTGTAAGTGAAGCCCAAGAACATTCCAATGACTACATTATTCTAGCCAACTTGCGCTGGTTTACATTTCACTTTCAAATGTGTTCCCCCATTTCTGGTGTGAACCATCCCTTCAGATACACGGGCCAGGAAGGCTTCGGGGTGACAACATGTGGCTGCTGGACCAGTCTCACTGCATTACAGCTACAGTACAGAAGCAACTCTCTCTGTAATTACAATACCAAAACAGGCTCGAGTGCACACCCCCTCCTATTATGAACACATCACATGTCAGGATTACAAATGCTAGAAATAAAGACAAATAATGGCTTGAAGGGCATGATAGTTTATTTTAAAAAACTGTACCACACTGATCACGATGACCAGCATACACATGATAATGGCTTTCTCTTGGGTATCAACATTGCAGTATTTAGGTATACTGAAATGTTTCTATAGGACCAAGAACGTTAAGAGAATAAAGATCTTAGATGAAAATGGACACTAATAACTCTGGTATTCTAACCCACAGAATTAATTTAAACCCCCTATGAATCAGTGACATAATGTTATCTAGTTATGAAGAACAAAAGTCCTCTTAGAAATAGGCAGCATGAACTTATACTTTTTTGTACTTTAATCTTTAGTTTTTATAATTTAAGCTATGTCCACCCTGGCTAAAGCACAATCATACAAAGATACCTCAGATAATTTCCATGCTACCATTGCACAAGTTTAGTGATTTTACTTTAAAAAAAAAAAAATCAAACCACCATCAAAATAAACAGGCAAATAAATGTGATTTTCAAATCATTTGAAAAGCATAGTGCTTATTTGTCCAATACAGACTCAAATGCTATAATTATAACTTTCAAACTTCTGCAATAAAATTAATTTATGTATATATTTATATATGGGTTTTGTTTATAAGAAGTGTATTTTTCAATCAAGAGAAAGTTACTCTTTAGAGAACAATATATTTGGTGGCATTTCCACATATCTGTAGTAGACAAAGCTACATGATGTTAAATCTGGCTCTAAGTACTATAAGATACAAAATTTTGACCAAAGATCAAAATTATGATAATCTGATCTTAAAAATCCAACCCATATGAGACTACTTTTGAGAGAGTAAATGTGCTGTTGAGTAACTATTCCAATAACCTTTTCTTCTTATGCCTTTCTGCAAACCAATCTTTTTTTTTAATCATTGTGACTCACCACTATTTCATACCAATCTCTTTACTTCCATGTTACCATTTCAGTACCGGATTTCTGAGGCAGCATTAAGTTTGATATCATAACAACAATAGATACTTTAACCTTTCAGTGACAGTTTTTAAATCTGTAAACTCAAGAAACACATTATTTAGCTCAACAACTATAAAAACATTTGAGATTTTGGCATTTAAAGCCAAAATCTTTGTGCTTTTTAAATTAAGCTGCTTTTGAATCGTTTTGGTATTTATCAGCCATTTGTATTTCCCTTATAATAAAATACATTTAAAATAGTTTTTAAGGTTAAATGCCGGGCAGGGGGGCTTTAATCAATACTTTCTTCTTTTCAGCACAGTATAAATCAGTAATTTTTTTCCTTCAGTATTGGAATAGTAGAAATTATTTCTGGTCCCTCCTTACATCAACCAACACCACTTTTATCACGTATAACACTGAAATTTACAGACATCCCTGAAAAGTTTTTGATTAAGTAAACGAGTGAATCACAGTGGAGTCTCAATCAGTTAACAGTGTAGATCCATTTAAAAGCAAACAAACACAAAAAAACCCTGAATATTAAAAGAAAACCTTCAAGCTAAAAAAAGAAAACCCTCCCAGGAACTGAAACCAAGTGTGTGTTGTCACTGATTCTGTACTTGTCCCCCTGATTAATCAGACTCCTTCTCCACATTATAAGACGTGTTTGCTGAAATCCTCATGCCCGGTTTCAGGACACTTGCGTGAAGAGGCTATGCTACTGTAGCATCTAAGGAAATACAGTGCTCCGTATCTTCCCTAATAGACTTCATATCGAGAGATGAGTATCGGGTCTCACTCCTCTGCATTCAGCAGCATCTTATCAGGAGATAATACTTGCTGTGCAGACTGATAACAGCTGATCCTCCCACTCCACCCCCACCCCCGCCCCCGCCAATATGAGGTTATAACCAGTTTGTCATCATGTACACTGGCCTTTCACTCTTTCAATCAGAAAAGCTGTGGCTTCCTTTGGGGGGGTCGGGGGGCGCAAAATGAAAAACCAAGAGTCTAAAGGCACAAAGTCGCATAGCTGCTCTAGTTGGAGTTTGTAAACAGAGAACAGGTTGAATTTAGGTAATCCCAATCTGAGAGTGAAAAGGCATCCACAGCAGGCTTTTATCCAGCCAGCTTCTTTGAGACCCTTCATGGGTTTTGAGGTCTACAAAGTATGCACTAAAATACCCATACTTCAAAAAGCAATAAGGCAAATAGTATAATCATTATTCCAAAAGTTACAATGGTAGTGTAGGCATACATAGTATAATTTAGTTACAATGTGTGGTACTGTTTCTATGATATAGCCATATTAACAGTTTCTCTCCTACATAATTATATCATCAGCTGGCTTTCAGTTGAACACAAAACCATCCTTGTACCACCGATAGTTGGCAATAGCTCTTTGACAGCAGTTTTTATTCTGCTGTAGAAATTATTCTTGAACTGAAAAAAGTTCACAATCCAATGTCCAGTCATTAAACACTATCATATTTGTGAAGAGCTTCTTCCAACTTCTGGGTCACTTTTTGGAAAAATATTATTTGTTGTTGTAAGAAATGCTGCATCTGTGATTTAAAGTCTCTTACTCGAATTTGATGAAAGTGATGAATTTCAGCCAAAGTGGCAAAAGAAATAGTGTTACAGCGATCCTGAATGCCATCAGCCTTTTGGACCTCCATCTTCCCTTCTTCCACGTGTCGCCTACTCTCCTTTACTTTGGTAAGAGCTCCTGTGATTAAAAAGAACAATAATTGGTTAATTAAAATACACGTACACATATCCCAATGATATGGCTACATGTTACACAGAATCTTAGGTGTTGTAAATACTCGCCTAAAGTCCTTTAGAATTTAAAGTGGTGACTATAATTAATCATTTTAAAAAGAAAGGAATCTGATAATGTTTTTGAATATTATCATTGCTATAATTTCACTTCATTGAAAACTAGCACTTGCCATATTAATCAGGTACCTTTAGCAGTTCTTGAGAGATGCTACACTTAACAACTAATAAAAGTACAAGGAACTGTCCTTAAAAAGACAAACCAAGAAACTGCAGTTTTCACTTTCTTAAAAGGTGTGGCACCGTTATATCCATTCAAGAGAATTATGTTATGAAAACAATACCTCATAGAGGATGCAAACCTACTTCAGGAAGTTTCACTAAAGCATTACTGTATCAGACTTTAGGACCAGTCTCTGAAATGTGTTCATACCAATTCGGGCTGTTTTTGCAATTCATACCACAGCCATGGAGGTGCTTGGCAACATTACCAGTGTACAGTTAAAGGCCACTCATACTGGGGCTGGCAAGGCCACACCCTGTTCATCTAGAGTACATGCCTAGCTGAAGTGCCTGATGGTAAGGGGCATGCATGCCTCATCCTGACTACTTCTACCTGGAGATCCATAACTGGAGTATCAGGGACTTAATCAACTAGAATTCATTACTTTTTTTTTTTTAAGGGACTATAGCCATCAGTAAGTTTTAAGTCTGTCCTAATGATGACCCAGGAATGATGCCTAGAGGTACTATACATAGCTTCTTGTCAAGAAATAACACCAGGGGGTGTGCTAGTGTGAGGACATGGGAATCAATCACTTTGATAGGTGCCATGTAAGAGTGGATCCTCCCCTCCAAGCACAGTCATGTGAACACACAAAAGGTCGGGGATGTTTAGTGGTGGAAAATACAGGATATTCATGGATTCTTGGGAACAAGTAATTGTTAAAAGTCCAAAGCACCTGGGCACAGCCAGTTTAAGAATTCAGATTTTCCTGTGGAAATCAGTATGGACATTCCTCCAAAGACTAGAAATGGAACTACCACATGACCCAGCTATACTGCTCCTTGGTATTTATTCTAAAGAATTAAAGTCATCATACCATAGCAATGCATGCATACCCATGTTTATAGCAATACAATTCACACTATCCAAACTATGGAACCAGCCTAGGAGTCCATCAACAGAAGAATGGATAAAGAAAATATGATATATATAAACCAATGGAGTTTTACTCAGTCATAAGAAAAATGAGATGATGTCATTTCCAGGAAAATGGATGCAACTTGAGATCATAATGTTAAGTGAATAAGCCAAACTCAGAAGGTCAAGGATCACATGTTTTCTCTCATATGTGGAAGTGAGAGAGGAAAAAAAAAAGATATATGTGTGTGTGTCTTTGGGGTGGGGAGTGTCTCATGTAAATCAAAGGGAGATCAGTAAGTAGAGTAAAGAGACCAGGGGGAGGGAAGAGAGAAGGGAAAGGGGAAATACTGGGGAATGATACTGGCCAAATTATCCTGTTACATTGTGTGTATGTACCAACATGTAACAACAAATGCCACCATTATGTTCAACTATAATGCACCAATAAAAAATATGGAGAAAAATAATACATAAAAGCTCTCTTAGTAAAATAAAGAGCTTAAAAGTTTTAAGTGGGCAGGGGAGGAAAAAATGAATTCAGATTTCCCAACTGTAGCCAGCACTCCTACTAAAGCATACTGAAAGATGAAAGAGAACATGGAGAGAAACTCAGAGCCTGATGGTCTGAGAACTTGGCACTCCTGAGGGGAAAAAAAAAAGAGACAGCCTTAGTTTAGGAGGTCAGAAGCTGACAGACTGCTTCAGAAACATTCAGTTGTACCCATGAGGACACCTACAAGAAAAGTTACCCTGTTTGTAAATTTCCTCAAATCTACTACAAAATAATACAGAATAAACTGGTAATAAATAAAATTCTTAAAGGTAAAAGAGTTTGCTTTTCTTTGTACACGTCAAGTAGCTGAGAAATGAAAAACCACTGATAACAAATTTTATACAGATAAATATATGTAGGTGCATACCCACACATTTATTTTCATTCATGAATTCTAAAAGACATCTAAATGAGTAAAGGCCTTCAGCATGGAGGACATGCTGGCATGGCAAGGGCACAGCCGCCCCCACGCCCACCACATCTGCCTCTCTGCCTGGTGGAAAGAAGTGAGCTCTGCTAGATGGAGAGGACTCACCCAAGTCAACAGGGCCTCAGGAAGACCCCTGCCCTAAAGACCAAGAAGCCACCACCCTGAAAGTACAGCGCTTTTAACATTTCTTCTTCATCTGGCAGTACCAATAAAGCACTAAAATTTGCCTGTTGTATATAAAAAAAGAGAAAGGCCACTCCACACCAAAAGAAAAAAGAAAAAAAATTCTTTTAACGCATTACCTCTGATATATTTATACAGGTTTCACATTTTATATACAGAAATTGAAGTTGAAAAGATCAAGAAAGTTATAGGAGATAGAAATCAAGGGAAAAAAATTTTTAAAACGTCAGCTGAGAATATGAAATCATGAAACACAAGCTCTAAAATGGCTTAAAAGATAGAGAAAGAAAATTAAGAGAAGTGTCTCAGGTGAACTGACTCTGGCTTTTTACCAGAGTCTGGCCATAAGAAGCTCTGAAGCTTGGCCAGAGTTGTGTGAACGTTGACAGAGTTGCAGCCTGTCAAACTCCAAATTAGATCACCATAATTTTTAGAAACAACTTCTATTATATAGAATTGCAGGTATGCATCTACAACCACCAATTTAGACATGAACAAATCTGAGGTTTCCAAACCATATCATATCAGTATGCTTTTTCAAAACCCCTGGATATAAGTATTATAATATCTGTTAGGCCTAAAGACCTTCTAGTATTTAAAAACTTTAAACTCTCTAAGAGTGCATACTAAAGGAGCCAAGAAAAAAGCTAAGACTCATTTTTCTTCCAAGTACAGATCTATTGGTAAATAACTCAATGCTGCTATTCTTAAAGCCCCCAAAAGTTTGGGCTCTGAGGCAAGAGTTTTAATTACCTTATGGAACATTTTCAGAAGGCCTGCCATGAATAGTACACACTGACAGGACAGGGAGAATCAAACATGTATAACTAGTTCCCATCCTCCAAACCTCACAAAAGAAGCCATATGGCAAGGCACTCAGCAAAGGCTTACTACATGAACACAAAGTGGAACAGGACCACAATGGTGGAATTCCACATGGGAGTTGGATGTGGCTTTCCCCAAGATCACATATGAACTATGTCACAAGAGAAAATACTCAGAGGGACAACTATATACCGTGCCCTGTGCTGAGGATGGCAAAGAGGCATAGGGAATAGGAACAGACAGACAGTAAATGGCAGCTGACCCAAATAATCTTAATATATACTAGGCACTTTCCAGACTGTCTGGAACTCTCACTGTAGCTTGCAACAGACAGTTCTCCTATTTGTATAAGGAAATTGAGGCAGTTACTCAGCATCTGGAGCCTGAAAGTCACCCAGGAAACCCAGTAAGAGGATGGGATCTGAATGCATAACTAACTTCAAAACACACACTTCAAATATACAGAAAAGAAAATCATAACTGAGCAGGTAATGAAGCAAGGTGAGCCAGGGTGGGAGCAGGGTGCAAGGGATAAAAACCAGGGGACCTGGGAGTCAGCTGCTTCCTCTCCTCCTGGTCACAGCCGCCCACTCCCCCTGGCGCCTGGACTTCGCCAATGTCTCCTTTCTCACCTTCCTTAAAATGGCCCCAGTTTTTGTTTTAACATATAATTCAGAAAACACTGTGAGTGTATAAATTGTTTAAATTTGAAAATTTACCTCTGGAATTCTTACTTAACTCAATTCACTAATTGCACCTGTAAAGTTCCTTAATTTGTCTAAGATACATGCTTTTCTTACCTTTGTAACAACTCAATTAGGGTACCTAAGAAAATATTGAACAAGAAACACAAACTTATTTTGAAAGTCTACACCCGAACTTAAGACCGAGCAGGGGAGTGCCTTCTCTTTTCCTTTTCTTCCCTTTCACTCCTCCCTCTTTTCCTTCCTCCCTCCCCTCTATCTACTTAGATCCTACTGGAGGATGACAGAAATTCTGAACTACCACCAAAATTATTATATGTAATTCCTTTAGGGCTTTGGGCTTTGTCTCCATTTTGGTACAATTGAACACTCAGCAAAAAAATTATTTTGCAAATTAGGAAAGACAAATGATTTGGAAGAGTAAGTGTTCACAAGTCAATTCCATTTCAAATTTCAGTTTGACCCATTGAATGCAATTCAAATCCACTAGCATTACATGTCAGGACTGCAGGAACAGTGGGACAAGGAGGAAATGTGTGTGTGTGTGTGTAAAAAAATAGGTGTCACTTCTGTTTAAGGGGCTCAAATTATTTTCTGAGGTGATCAGGCAAATATGAATAAATAACTAATGACCTATATAACATAGCATATAAAGGCATTAAATAGCATACTATAAATGTACAACTCATAGACTATGGAGAGCTGCAAGTAATCAAGGACAATTATGTCTCCACAAAATTGTACCCATGATTTAGAACAAATTTTTTAAAAAGAAAAAATAAACTCCTTTAACTATAGCTGAACTTATCTTCTCCTAGATCCATCCTCAAAAGAAAGCAAGATGATTAGCTATAAAACAAATTGACAAATATACTAAAAAACTAAAATAAAAACCACAAGCATTCTAGAACACATCTTAAGCAAGAGACAGTAGCCTGGTTCCTTCTATAAGAAAACAACTGGGTACAAACACTCCAATGGAATCAAAACCCCAAAGGCCTTCAACATTGTAAACTAAGTAAAGTTCATCTTTTTTTTTTCTTTTCAAATTTTTTCTAGTTGTAGATGGACACAATGTCTTTATTTTATTGCTTTTGTATGTGGTGCTGAGGATCGAACCCAGGGCCTCACGCATGCGAGGCAAGCGCTCTACCGCTGAGCTACAATCCCAGCCCTTTATACAATATTCTGCCAAGTTTTAAAAAATAATTCTTTTCATAAAAGAATCATTTAAAAAAATTAATTTTATAACCTCCAAGTCGTTTTTCCTAAACATTCGAACAAAACAGTAAGAGTTGTCTTTTCTATGAAAAAGATAAGCTAATTGTTATAGAAGCTAATTTACTAGTTTACTGACTGAGAATTAACAGAAATAAATGTAGCAAATTTTAAACGGCCAACCCACACATATGGACAAATGGCAAGGATGCTTAAACATGTGGGGGGTGACACACAGAACTGCTTTGTGGGAGTCCCAGAAAGCTTCCCTCAGCTCCATCTGTCTCTGTTAACCACTGAGCTCCTAGACTCTGAGTTCACACCAGAGCAAAGCAGAAATGTTTTTCTAGTAGAAGTGCTATCACAGGCATCAGTGAGAAGTGAAATGGTATTTTTAGAGAATTTGGGGTTGTTTATTGTAATCAATTGTTTTCCCAGTTGATCTGACAATTCTCAAGCTGGAAATTATCGTACATACTTCTATGCTTCACATCTTTCATATTTAAAATTTCAAATATAACAAGAAATGCAGAGGTTGCAAAGTTTTCAGTGAGATCTAGCATTTAAGGAATGGGAGGTTAGAGAAGAAAACTATTGGGGCAGAGTTAGATCATTATAGGCTTGGTACTTCTAGGATAGCTTTTAAAATTCAAGTAATTTGTAGTGGCTTAAGAAACAACTGCAGAGGTACAATCCAACCAGCTGCAGGGCTGTAACAGACATTACAGCATCTTTGAAGCATTCTCTCAACATTTTTTGCCACACCCAAAAGGAGAGTAAAATAAAAGCTAAAAATCCAAAATCTAAGGAAAGGGACCACACATTTTTATTATAGAATTTATATTAAAAAAAGCGCAATAATTTCAAAAGCTCTATCTCTTAAGTGGCTAATTTAAGAGGAACCAGCCTCTGGCCAGCCCCACCACCAAACATTATCATCACTACCCTGCTTTCAAAATCAAAAAGGGAAAGGAAAGAATAGGGGAAGAGTGACACAATGAAGCCTAAGGTCAAAAGTAGCACTGCTAAAATAAAATTTTTTTAAAAATCACATAAACATAAAGGTCATGGTTAGGGGAATAGTTTAATCTCCACTTAGAAGCGCAATCATCAAGAATACAAATAATAAATGCCAGTGAGGATGTGTGGGAAAAGATATACTCATATATTATTGGTTATACTATAAATGAGTACAAAATAGAACCACCTTATAACCCAGCTATCCCACTCCTCGGTATTTATACCAAAGAAGTAAAATCAGCATACTACAGTGATACATGCATACCAAGGTTTACAGCAACACAACTCACAATAGCCAAGTTATGGAACCAGCCCAGGTGCCCATACACAGAATAATGGATAAAGAAAATATGATATAAATATACTATGGAGTTCTACTCAGTCCTAAAGAAGAATGAAATTATGGCATTCGTGGATAAATGGATGGAATTGGAGAACATCAAGCTAAGCAAAATAAGCTAGACTTAGTCAAGGGCTAAATGTTTTCTCTCACATGCAAAAGGTAGAGAGAAAAAAGGAATAAGAAAGGGGGGTCATCTTATGAAAAACAGAAGGGAGACAAAGTAGAAGGGGGTGCAGAGGGAGGAAGAAGTACTGAAGAACAAAATCTACCAAATTATGCTATGTCCATGCACATGATGGATCCTGCTTAGACATCATGATAATGCACTAACTAAAATAATGGTAAAAATTACAGAAGGGGGAGCAGGTGGATTGGGGAGGGTGGACGGGAGGGAAAGGAAAGGTACTGAGGAAGGAGAATGAGCAAATTATGTTATGTGCATATAGAAATATGACATAATGAATCCCACAATTATGTACAAATATAAGGCACCAATACGGAAATACTAAGTGGGGTGATCAGAGGCAAAACTTTATAATGGGATATAGCATATAGCTGTGATGCTATATCCTGGGCTAACAGACATTCCTTGGCTACATCTGGAACAACGTAGTCATGTGAAGATTTTCTTATGAAGCAGAAATGACTGACAACACCGGGCAGTGTGACTATGTACTTTTTAAAAAATATAGGGATTTTCAGAAATTCCTGGTTCAGAAGAATTAGTGGTTCAGAGGTAACATATGAAGTAGTGCAGTCTCCCCCAGTTACATGACTGGAATTAAATTCTTGAAATGTACACAGAGTACAGGAGAAAGTATTACTGAAAGTTACTGGAAGTGAGGCAATGTACTTCACAACATCCTGACCAGGCACAACTACTGCAGGTTGTGGCCTTGAACACATTCCAACTGTCCCTTCCCCAGGGAAGTCAGCAAAGGAGGAAAAAGAGACAAAGAAAATGCCCTCATACATTTCACATGTGGAGAATGATATTTGAGTTGAACATTCAATTTAATTATTAAATTAGTTTGGTGAATTATTAGGATTCTTCACAGAACAGAAAGTTCACTCAGGAATAACCCTGGGGCCTCATTCCTAAAAGAGAAGCAGGAGCCCTGAGGTCCTTCAGATCACTCCAGGCCCAGGGAAGGCCAGCCACAGCTGATCCACAAGTGTGACCGGCAGAGCTAGTGCCAGATTGACTGATTTCAGCTAAAAGGGCCTCAGGAAAAATTTTTGGTATAATTCTCTCAATCTTACAAACAGGAGGTGGAGTCATCTGTCTAAAGTCTCACTGCCAATTCTTGGCAAAGAAGCCACCATTCCTAGCTGCCTGCCAGCTCTGCCCTTTCCACTGTCCATTCCTTGCAGGGTGTCACTTTGAAGAGATCATCTGTCCAGCCTGTGATCACAGACTGAGAGGAAGTGAGAATGAGACTTGAGATGGAGATTAACTCTGCTACACTGCTGCAAAGGGCCCTTCCTTTTACACATTTTGAGAGTGAAAAGAAAAACTAATGTTTTTATCTTGCTGTTGGACCTGTTACTAACAAAACTTCGAAGACTCTGATGCAGACACTCTGTCCATGCAAAGTTCCTAACAGGGTTCAATCTCATACTTATCGCAATTGCCTAGTCCCAAAGAAAGGCACTTTGCCCCACTTCTTTTTCACCAAATCCAGCTCCAAAGAAATCTGTAGTCCTAAATACACTTCTATCCATCTCCTACCTTTATATGTCAGCAGTGCAAACCATCCTGCATAATTTTAAAATATGTTCATGATCAAAGAGCAAAGCAAGAAATAACTTCCTTTATAATACAATATGTACTGAATTTTGTATTATTTGTGTCTGCCATGAATGTAAAACAAAATAATTTAATTATTTGGCAATGCTCATTCTCTTAAAGGTCTCAAACTAAAACCAACAACCACTCTCATTTTATGCTAATGTTCAAGAAGCATGGCAATGTTGCTGTCTTTTTTCTAAAATGAGAGTAGGTTAGCTCTGGTGTCATCTAGCCCCTTAGCACATATTAAAAACCCACTGCAAGTTTAACTAAATAAACAAGCACAGAAACAAATGCATCTGCACTTCACTGAACTATACTGTTCCACGTTCCTCCGCTTCTGATTTGTGGAAAGAAACAACTTTCCTGGCAACTTCTGACCTAGCAAAACTGGGAAAAACTCCTCATTCACTGTTCTGCCTCGGGAATTTTAACCAAGGCCAGCCCCGTACTCCCTTTAAGAAGTTGCCTAGTCCCTTCCAATTTCCCCTCTTCATGCCCAGCAGAGCTTCTCTGCTCCAAGCACTCAACCCCGTGGTCCCCCTGTGCACCTCAACTTTGTTCCTTTTCTCACCCAAATTTCTTCTCAGTATGTTTTGTCCCTCCCTAAACCACTTACACAAAAGGCCCAGTCACTAAGCAACAAGGATCCAAAGGCTGGTTTTTCTTTTCCTTAAAAGACAGAAAGAGAGCACCTTATTTAATTTTTAAATCTTGAATGTGCCGAAAACATTAAGTAGCTTTTCAGTCTTCCTCCAACCTTCCCCCAGGAAACTGAAGCCAAGGTGTGGGGCACAGAACAAGACAGGCTGTGGGGCACAAGGACAGCTGAGTGGAGACTGGACTCAGCCTGTTTTTCTTCATTCCTGTCAACATGTAAGATGTTGCAGAAAATGCTAATTTGGTCAATGTGACCTATTTTATTTTTAGGGCTCCTCACTGGTATCCACACCCATTTGAGGTCCCTGATAACTTAACTTCTTCCTGTCCCCTTTCCTTCCTTCCTCTCTTTTGGTCACACTCACTTATTAATTACTGTTTTCTCTCTCTATTCCAGTATTTATTTTGTGAGTCTTTTGAATAAAACATCTCAAAAGAAAGAAAGAAAGAAAGAAAGAAAGAGAAAAAAAAAGGTTGACCTAACACACAGAGATGGGTGGCTATATGCCAGGAAGCAGTCACACAAGAGTACCTCCTCTGTGCAAACCTGAGAGTCTTGCACTTCATGTGTCTCATTTTCTCTTCTTCAACTCCAAAAGGAAAGCACTCATCACTCCCATTTTTAAGGGTGCAGAGTAAAGCTTAGGAAAACTAAATAATGTTACTAAGGGTGGCTGGCTGAGTGTGAACCTGATCTGCTCTACTCAGGCAGTTCCCTTGAACCGGGCCTGCTGAGGCTACCTCATTCATGGCCATCTCAAACCCCACAGAGCAGCCTCAACACACACAGTGCATGCCAAACCCCCTTGGAAGCCTACATCTCAGGGATAAGTGACCCACAACCATCTCTAGGCCCTTGAAATTCTATTCCTGAATCAAATCATACCAAGTGGGCTCTAAGTACAGACCATGCTAAATAAACTCTGAAGAGTGCAAATATGAGTTCTAGCCAGTGAAAGCAATTTTTGAAGGGACTGAAAGTCCCTAAAGCCAAGAACTATCAAAATTCAAAGATAAATTTAAACTTTACCTTCAATTTAAAAATGTAATAAACAACAAATAACTTTACAGCCATTTTATTTACTTTTTCTTTTTTTGGGGGGGGCAGTGTTGGGGATCAAACTCAGGGCCTTGAGTATGCTAGGCAAGTGCTTTACCATTGAGCTATACCCCAAACCCAAGAGCCATTTCAAAAATGGAGGGAATGTCAAGACAAGGAGTATAAATTGCAGAAAAATTAGTCTAGTTCCTTGTTAATGAAAAATTAAAGAATTCAGGTTTTTAAGTCTGGTTTGGTACTTAAGATATAAGTAATTTGTGCTAGGTAAAAGTCTTGCTACCAGCAGCTCTGGAGGCTAAGACAGAAGGATCACAAGTTCAAAGCCAACTTCAGCTGGCTTCAAGTTCAAACCCTGTCTCAAAATAAAAAATAAATATGGCTGAGGATGTGGCTCAGTGGTTAAGCACCCTTGGATTCAATTCCTGATACCAAAAAGGGGGGGGGGGGGAGGCGGCGAAGCCTTGCCAGATCCTAAATAAGTAGCTCTTTGAGCTTCATTCATCACCTAATGTCTAAGGGCAGAAGAACATTCAGCATGAACAACAAAAACATTAATTTCAGTGTAAATGTCTTAAAACATGTTACTCACTATGCACACAGTTCACTTTGTTTCAAAAATGAAGAGAGAAATCACATGATTAGATCTCTTATGGCTCTTTTTTTTTTTTTTAGTAAAATAAGCTGTTCACTGCTGGAAACTGTTATTTACATATATAAAGATTATTATGTTTCAGCTTATAATAAATATTAAATAAGTAGCTGGGGGTATAGCTCAGTGATAGAGCTTGTGCCCAGTATGCACAAGGCCCTAGGTTTAATCCTTGGCACCCTCTTCCAAATAAAGAGTACTTGGATAAAATGGTGAAAACACTGATTTGCTGATGGCTAACCACATATGAAGCCTTTAAAATCTGAGAATAGAAACAGTTTCTCTTCTTAAATATATACATGGAATCTTACTAAAGCAGCATTAGATATGCAAACAAGCTGCTAGTACTTTGGGTTTAGTAGATCCTTCACTTTTAACAAATGTAGTTGTATCAAAAAGAAGAGTAAACTTTGAAAACTACTCTTAATTAAAGGTAAAACCTTTATTTCTTTTGTTCTAGGAAGATAAAGGGAAGTCCAGGCTAATACAAAACCAAATAGAAGCTGCTGAACAGAGAAGCTCCTGCACATTGGGCTAGGAAGAGTGTGAAGTGGCACCAGCTCTAGACAAAAGCCACCAGGGGAGCCCTGACCCACAGGTCAGGAGCAAGGGCCTTTCAGGAGCCTGAGTCGTATAAAGGCTTCTGAAAACGCTATGGTTAACACTGCGTTAGTGTTAGAAGAATATTTCCAATGAATATATTAATTCTTCCAAGGGCTTTTCTTAAATAATGTCTGCTTTGTAACTTAAATGCTAATCCCTGCAGCAGACCATAGGGGATGGTGGTACCAGCTGAGGGGCAACTCAAGCACTGTCGTCTTCCTTAGTGCCGCCTGCTGTGCACCAATGGCTGGCACCTCACACTGCTTGATCACTGAGATTTGGGAATAACTCCTACAACAATTGTTTTAGACTCATGACCCCTCACCCATGGATTTCCTGCTTCCCTGGGCTGGCAGAGACCAGGTGTCCAGTGCTATGAGTCTTTAGTCCCGCCACATCTGGATTTCCTTAAAAGTGATCATAAAAATAACTAACTAAAGGTAACAAAAGATCTAGAAATACATTTGAGTTAAAATATACTCAAATACAAGTACTAAAACATGAAAACTTGGAGATGACTCATGCTGGCATCTATCAATATTTAGTTAAAATGTCATGCTGTAGACCACAGCATATATAGTTAATTACATGTAAATACAAAGCACAGGACCAAGGCTCTTGGAAGGCCCTGGTTTAGGGATTCTGGGTGCTACTGGGTAGATCTTGTCAAGAGCTGATGCCACTTCACACTCTTCCTGCTCCATGTGGAGGGGCTTCTCTGCTTAGCAGATTCTGTTCATATTTTAGCCTAGGCCTCTAAGTTCCTAGAACAAAAGAAACTAAGGTTTTACCTTCCAATAAAAGGCCTGGGAAATAGGATCTCCTAAGATTCCCTTCAGCAGCATTCCTTGTCTTTCCTTCTAATCCTTCTGCTCTTTTTACCCTGCCTATTTCTATTACTGGCTTCACTATTTTCTATCACTCAAAGGTAACCCAAGACTCCTTCAAACAGCCAGCACCTCACCAAGTCCTTCCATACTACCTAACAGGGGTCTCAAGTTCACCAGCTCCTTTCTGAAGCCACCTTGGCCTGCACTCCTCTAATAGCCTCATCTCTATGCACATTCAGTAGGAAGAACTTCCAAAAGGCCTGCCCCAGGAAGCCAGGCCACACACCCATGATGCCTAATTTAAACCCATGAGGTTTAAATTTCTGTGGCTAAGCTCCTGTCTGCAGAGTAGGAAAAATGAGAGTATTTACCTTAAAAGCATCCGTGAAGTTTAAATGGATATAATGAGTATAAAACATGAAGCACCACGAAAATTCTCAAAATGTTAGCTATTTTAAATAATATTAAGATATCACTCTTTAATTTAAAATCTTTAGTGGCTGCTGACTGCCTGAAGACCAAAACTCAATTTTCTAGTAAGTATGCTGGTTACTGCAGTGTAAAGAACACTAGTCTCAAGGGAAAAAACGAACTACAGTCCTGGCACTCCTTATCAGCTGTGTGAACCTAGAAATCTAACTTCCCTCAGCCTCAGTTTTCACTGTCACCAAAAGGGGATAATACCCCTTTGGGGAAGCTAATAACTGTACTGGGTTGAGTGGCATTCCCCAAAATTCATATCCACCTGGAAACTGTGACTGAAACTTTATTTGGAAATAGAGACTTTGCATATGTCATTAGTTGAGGTGAGGTCATACCAGATCTATGGTGGGCTCTAAATCCAATCTGACTGGTGTCCCTAAAAAAGGAGAAGGGAGAGTCAGATCCACAGTGAGAATCCATGTGACCATCGAGAGAGATGGAAGCAGAGACAGGAACTCCAAGGATGGCCAGCAACCATCAGAAGCTCCAAGAGTCTCCGGAGGGAGCACGGCCCTGCCAACACCTTCATTTCAGACCACCAGTCTCTAGAACCACAAAAGACTAAATTTCTGTTGTTTTAAATCATCTAGTTTGTGTTAACTTGTTACAGCTGTAACTTGTTACAGCATAACTTGTTATGGCCTCCTCTAGCTAGGAAATGAATGCAATAGCTAATAAATAATGCTTAAAAATGTGAGGCACTAACACCATAAAAGGTATCTGTTCCACATTACACATGAGGAAACTGAAGCTGAGAGAAGATGAGTTGGCGAGGGAAGCTAGCAGGCACACAAACCCATCTGGTTCTGGTGTGGACTCACAACCACTCTGCTATCATACCCACTCCTGCATGGAATTAAGACAACATATACCTCATGCCTAGAATACTGACAGTCACAGAGTAAGTACTCAATAAGCAGTGGCTGAATGGGAATATGAGTGGAAATTTCACTTACCTGTCTGTCCTCCATGTCAAAAGGTCAACAAACATTTTCTTTAAGGGCTGGATAGTAATTATTTAAGGCTTTGCAAGTCAACGGGCAAAACTGAGGCTATTATGTCGGTACTTACATAATCACTAAAACCAGAATTATTTAAAAATATAAAAATCACCCTTAGCTCAAGTGCCATCCACAAGCATGTACCTTGGTAGATGTGGCCAGTGGGCTACCATTTGCAGACCTCTGCCTCAAACTATCTCCAGTCATCTCTCCACTGGTGGCTCCACAGTCCTGCTCTGCAGGTCATCTTATAATCCTCCCTGTCCCCTTTCCCCACTCCTGCAGACAAGTAGATCTCTAACTCCTTCTCCTCCCACCCCTACCACACTGCCTTCATTTAGGATTTTATCAAGTCTTGCCTGAATTATTGCAGAGCTGCCCATTTCACTTCACCCCAAGCCACCTATCATACTTGCTATCAGGACCTGTCCACGAGAAGTATAACTCTAGCCACATCAATACCTCACGGTTCTTCCATAATGGCTCCTCCATCACCTCCAATAGCAGCTATAAAATCAGAAGCACCTCCAAAGTACCTGAGGCACTTTTTGAAGACCATCAATACCCAGACAACATGATACTGACGTTCAGATTCAATAGATCCAGGTTGGGCCCAATTTACACTTGTAACTATTCAGCCACCAGTTGATTCTGAGGCAACCAGGATTGAGCCTGACTTCTGTGCACATGGTTCTTTGGATCTGAGGTGTCTTCCCCTATTCTCAACACAACTACTAAAGGTAGTCTATTAAAATGTCCAGCTGGATGACATCCCTTGGCTCAAAACCCTGCAATGTCTTCTCTCTCACTTGAACTTTTATTCCAAATCCTGATAATGACCTACAAAGCCTTACAAATTTGACCTTCTATGGCCTCCTCTCCTACTGGAATACACTTAGATACAAACAATTCACCTCCTTACTGCTCCTCACCCTGTCCCTTCTACATCCACCCTAGGGAGACTATTGTGGTTGCACCCTCTGCTGAAAAGCTTTCCACCCAGTTATCTGCTTAGGAAAGTTCCCTCTCCCTTCAAGTTTCCACTTAAATCTCACCTTCTCAATGAGATCTACTTTGGTCATCCTTTTAAATACTTCATCCTGCCCTCCAA
The DNA here is from genome assembly GCA_028644305.1 of Xerus rutilus. NCBI lineage: Eukaryota > Metazoa > Chordata > Mammalia > Rodentia > Sciuridae > Xerus > Xerus rutilus. The sequence goes on along the minus strand of CM053405.1, from coordinate 36,787,649 downwards.
GCCCTCTTGCCCCACTCCACTTTTATCCCCTGTCCTGAACACATACCATATTCCAACATACATTATAATTTATTTACTGTGTTTATTTTTCATTATATGTCCTCCTCCTACTAGGGTGGCAATCTTTATGCCACTGGTGCAACTCCACCATCTTTAATAGTGCCTGGACTATGATGGGTATTTAAATATTTGTTCAATGAAATATTTTATCTTTTAGAGGGTCCTATTAATAAATCTAATGATTTTAGCTCCTCTCTCTCTCTAATCTATCTTCCTATCCACTGAGTAATACATAAAAATTTCTTTGGCAGAAGAGGCAAGTCAAATCAGAGATAAAAAATTCTAAGAAATGAGAGTCAAGCATAGTGGCACATACCTATAATCCCAGCTATTCAGGAGGCTAAAGCAGAAGGATCTTGAGTTTGAGATCCTACTGGGCAACTTATAAAGACCCTGCTCCAAAATGTAAAAAATAAAAAGGTCTGGGGATATAGCTCAATGGTACAGCACCCCTGGGTTCAAACCCAGAACTTCAAAAACCAAACCAAACCAAGAAAAAGGATGAAAATGACATATTGGCTAAATCTTATTTACCCTAAAGTTTAATTGAGCTACAGAGGTAAAATCAACTTCAGATTATTTTTACTTTTGGAGAGGAGACAGCATTCAGAACTCAAAATGAAGTTCACTTTGCAGAAGAGAACCATCATCACAATCTCTCTATCTTCAGTGGCCCCACTAAAGACCTTCTCATTAGGGTCACAGAGAAGTTTCTCCAGCTGTCCACCATACACTGTAGCTTCAGAATGCTGGGACACCTCACATACTGCTAAAAGTCAGGTATCAATCACATTCACATGGAAACACCTGGGGTAAGCCTGGGATGCACGTATGCTAATCTGAACTAAATGTGCATAAATGTTCTTTCACATCAGTTGGTAAAGGATTTTTTGGGGGGCAAGGAGGGTAACCAAGATTGAATTCAGAGGCACTTGACTGCTGAGTCACATCTCCAGCCCTATTTTTTGTATTTTATTTAGAGACAAGTAGTGCCTCACCATTGCTAAGCTGGCTTCAAACTCATGATCCTCCTGCCTCAACCTTCTAAGCCACTGGGATTACAGACATGTACCACCACTTCCAGCAGGATATTCATGGTCCTACCTCACCGAATCTTGTACTGGGACAAAACACTGTGAAAACCAGCCTGAAACAATATCTACAATGTTTACTGAACGCTTGAGTTATTTTATTTTCAATGTAGAAATGATGCTATTCTTTTAAAAAGCAACCAAGAAAATGGTGAACCTCATTATTTGCAAATGTGAGAAATAAAGTTCAGAAATATTAAAGTGATTTGCTCCAGAACAAAATGAATTTGGAGGGGGAGAAGAACTGGAAAGAGACAATCTACATAAACTCTTTAATATGTACAACAACAAACTGGCCACTCCAAATAACATCTGCATCTATCCCTCTGTTACCATTAATCACTTCTGATGTGCAATACAGGACAATCTGATTAAAATATAACATCTCATTGCTACAGTAATGACTCCTTGGGCTTTTGTATTTTTGCCTCCAATTCTGGTGGCAATATGTAGGCTTCTGGGAGGGATAAGATTACTGGAATTTTTTTTTAAGACAATTTTAGCATTTTAAAAGCACCATTTTACATTTTCAAAATCAGACATTTAATAGTCACTACTATGAACTGTAACACTCAATCCTCATGACACTCTTGTGAGGAAGTGCTCCCACTGGGCCATGTGAGAACTGAAGCTTACAGGGAGGCTGGAGTAACTTGTTCAAAGCTACTCCCAACCTGCATCCACCTGACCACGATGCTCCACACCGGTCCAAACACAGGCCTGCTCCTACAGTGCTGAGACTCTGCACATGTGACATTTTGTCTTGGCTAATTCAGCTCCCTTGTCAAACTCAAGCCACCCCATCTCCACTGTTCAGCCTCTTTTCTGGAGACTGTCCCCTCCTCCAATCTCCCAGCTTCTCGGCAACCTGGCACACCACATCATCTTGGTTGGTTGATCAGCCTGTTATCACTAGTCTACAAACTCTCCAAGGATCAGTGCTAACCATCCCTCCCTCCTGATAACTAGAATCTAGTCTGTGCTGTCTTTAAATGTGGGATGAAAAATGGTACAGGTCTGTCTTCTGGATATGATCTCATCAAGTGGAGCTAAACATTAGTGTGCCATTTTATTGGTGATAATCATTTAGTTAATAATGTTAAGGAGCTTCATAAATAGATGGCACATTAAATTTAATTTGCTATTAAGCTTTGAGTTAAAAATACTTAGAGATAACAAATTGATTTTTATTCAGCCCAAAGAAAACACGTAAGGGAAGAGTCATGTTTGCAAGTGAATCTCAGAATTTCTTAATTGTCTGAATTACACCACTGGCATCATGTTTCAAAATCCAAAGAGGACGAGAGAAAATGACATTTCTGAATAAAGAGGAAAGTCCAATGGAGCCCACAGGCACCAAGAGTTCCTGGGAGAACTGGAAAAGGACTACAGGTCCCCAGTCTCCTTTCAGTTCTGCTGTGATGGGTGTAACGGGCTTCCACATGTGATTTGGAGGCCAACATAGTTCAAAAAAGAGGTCTAAAAACCATTGGCGTGTTGAAAGGAGCAGCATCCTCCTAGCCTCTTGACCAAGATGGCATGGCCCGTGGCCAGTCACATTTATACTTTAACTAAGGAACTAGGTCATCTATTTCAAAAGCCCCAAAGATTTTACCTGAGTTCCATTAAGAAAATACAAAGTGGGCCAAAGGTTAAGGCAAGAAGTGAAGTCTCTCTAGAAAATAACAGATGGATACTAGGGAGAGGAGAAATGAGTGAGACAAAGATGATCTCAAACAAAAGGGATGACTGGCCTCAGTCTCTAGCCCAGAGGTTTCAAAATAAGGATGAGTTTGCAAATAAGGATGAGTTTGCTAACAGCCTGAATTCTCAGCCTTTTTCTTTTCTTCTGGGCACTATCATCTCTCAGGGCTATTTTTAGCTACAGGAGAATGGGGAGCACTGCAAAGCCTCAGTGCAGCCCGGCCTTACCTTGCATGCCCTACAGGGACTCAGGCTATCTTTAATTAATGTCGGAAGGACTGAAGACCAACCCTCCTGGGCATAAAAGGAAGCACAATGGTGAAATTCTACTCTGCAGGACTGACAGGCCCACTACTGGTATACCATTCCTGAGGGCCTGAAGGTATTTTTTGTTGAAAAAGGGGCTCCATCTGGAACATTCTGAAAGCAAAGAAATAGATTCTGCATATTTAAGTGTACAGAAAACAGCACTGTCTGTTTATCTAGTACTGCCTCTCTGTTTCACAGAGCTCAAATTAGGTTTTACCAACAAATAAATTTAACATGATTTTATACCTTGTCTTCAGAATAAAGAAATTTTACTCTAAGCCATCTAGCCATCTAGTCCATATTTTAAAACAAAGATGAAAACATTTCTCATAATTTAACTTTTACAGTCTTTCCCTTTTGCAATATGCCCCAAGAGATGTAAAACTACCAAAACCACAATTTGTTGCCATCCAGATTTATCTTTATTAAACTTTAGAGCCTAACTGTATCTTCGGAAACAAAACAATATATTATGAAATGCAGGATAATGACATGTATTCTATAAACTACCACAAACTCACCAGCATCACCATTATAAAGCACATTGAAGGCAGTGATGTTAAAGAAGGAGAAGACAGAATGCTACCATTTCAAGAAAAGAAAATCAAAACCAAAGGGGTTACAGGTTAGTAACAGACCTGTGTACACTGCTGACTCAGGAATCAATGAGCTGCCTATGTACAAAGAAAGTAAGGGACTCCAGTTAGGTCAGGCAAAATTCAAGATTCAAACAAATTCTGAATTCACATCCAATGAACTGCAGACTACAGTCAACTATCTTCTTCCTTCACTCCATTAACCTAAATAGGTCTGTTTAGCTAATACTCCATTGTTGCTTTTAAAAAACAATTCTGAATTCTCTTTTAGCTGAAGGAACCAAATATGGCTTTCTTCACTTTTGCTGACCAGTACACTGCACTAAAACCTAGGAGAGTTTAAGCAATGGTTTCAGGTTTGAATCAAGTCAGGCAAAAGAGAGTCCACCACATTTAAAAGTATTTGAGTTTCCCACCCTCATTCTGTATCTGGGTCTTCACCAGGATGGTACTGGTCACCAGACCCAAGACCAGTGTGTGTTGTGAGCGAGCCAGGAAGGCCAGCTGCAAGCAGATGGACATGCTCATGCCACTGGACACTGCTCACAGGGGGAGTGCCTGGGAAGCTGTCACCAGGGATCCAGCAGAACCTGCTTCCCCTCCCAGTTTTTATTAATTAAGCCTACTTGGGAAAGATGCCATGAAATGACCCAGTAAAAAGAAACTATCAGGAAAACACATTAAAAGATAATCAATCTGCTGGAGAAACTCAGGACAGGGCTGCAGTTAAATGCCAGCCCCACACAGGTGACTACTCCAGTGAGACTAAAACAAATGAACGGATTGATGCCAACCCACAGTAGACAGTCACCTGCAGAGGGCTGTTAGCCAAGTGGAACAGTGCTGTCCCACAGAACTTTCAGCAACAATGAACACATTCCATATCCCTGTTGTCCAATGCACTCATCATCAGCTATTTAAGCAGTTGATACCTGGCCAGAGTGATACAGAGAAACTGAATTTTTCATCCCATTTAATTCTAACTTAACATATGTGGCTCCCGGGTGCAGCACTGACTAGCACGAATCCAGAACACTTTAAAAGCTGACTGACCACAGTAGTCTCTTGCATAAGCAAGAGGTTTAGAGGAGCCTAATGTCACTTTCTGTTCCCCCAAAAATTAAGGGGAAAAAAAATAATCTCTTTCCTTAACCACTTTAGTAATTACAAAGCACTTTAGAATCATGTTGTAGCTCACTGAAGTACAGACCTCCTAATTATGATTAGAACACAAAATGTACAAGCAGCAAAAAACTGCCTTTCTCTTACTTTAAATGATGAGAACTGAGGAAGCGAAACAATTATTCTGAAATTTTTTTGAATTTTAAAATTTCTCCTAAGGTGAAATATAAACTTTCTAACAAACACAACAAAATACTGGCTAAACTGCTTACAGATTGTCATTTTTGTCACTGCCGTTCTCAAAAAGTCACAGTTAAGACCTCTGATGTGATTGTGCTTTGGGACCTTAGTTGGGGTGGGGGTGGGGGAAATCAACCAGTAAACAAACTCCCCAAGTGCTCAATGGCAGTTCCAATAGCAACTGCGTAGTTAAGGGGTGGGGAGAGGAGTCCAGCTGCTCTTCTAGCCACAAGTCCTGAACATGCTTAAAAAGCTCTCCCCTGGCCTGTGATCTGCATCTCATTTGTACTCCTAAAAATCGCCGACCCTGGCATCCTTTATAAATACTGGTTATAAGCTTCTAGCTTTACATATGGCACGCTACAGCTTTAAATGGCAGTACGTTCTAAAGACATTTCATCTAGGGACAGAGGCTCCCTGTACATTACACACCAAGGCAACAGCAGAAACAAACTATATTGAATGTCAACCTGTATTCTTTCAGAAGTTCCTACAGATTATGTTTAGTGACCTTGAACCTGTTTAAACCACATAAAATGACACCAATTTTGATGAAGGAAATTTTTCAAATCCCAAACAACAGGAGAAAATTCCAACTGTAGGATTATGAATATGCCACAATGAAATCCACTATTCTGTATAATCAAAATGCATAAAAAATAAATAAACTAGATAGTTTAATAGACTAAGTGGACTACTAGTATAACTTTAAAACAGATAAACACCATACCTTTTCTAATGCATTATTTTGACAGCAGGGCACTGACAAAGGCTGACTTTGAGGCCTGAGTGACAGTCAAATGAGCAAATGAACAGATGCCAATCTGGAGTACACAAGTCAGTCACCTGCATGGGGCTGCAGTACTGATTCCACCCCCTTTCAATTATTTACTAACAATTTGCATAAACTCACAGAAATGTGTAAATAAGCAGCCAGCATGAATCCAGAATGATGCAGTAAATGGAATTTAAATGTTAAAGTGCCACATGAAAGAGTTAAAAAGTCAGTTCCACCAGCACTAGCCAAAAAGGATTTATAACAACTGATGCAAAAAATAGAGTACAAACGCAGGATTGCTATACTTCAATAGCAGTATTATTACTCAAAAAGCTAATTCTACCTTAGATTGCATTTACAAATTGGAAACTGCCAAGAAAGTTACTATTCCCTACTAAAATTAGTACTGCAATGTTCAGGGTACTGCATCTGACAAGCAGCAACAGCAGTTTCAAGACCACTTCTAGATGTTTTCACCTCCTCCTTCCCCTATGTTAAGAGTCAGAAGTCCATCTAGTCACACTTGGAAGGGGAAGGAGAGATCCAGAGAGGAAGGAAGTGGAAAGGAGTCTGCTATCTCCAAATGTCTAAAGGCCTGACATGTCAAGGAATTAGATGTATTAAGTGTGGTTCCATGGTACAGAAAGACAATCAGAAGAAAGGAACTTCAGTTCAAAACACAAAAGAACATTTCAAGGATCAGTTGTTCATAAACAGACTGGCCCACTTGGAAAAGCAGTGAGAACCTCATCACTGAAGGCCACAGCTGGTTACCCAAGGAGGTTTCTGCCAGCCAGAGATGCTAGATTAGATGTCTCTTTCCACCCTACTCCTGCACAGGACTCTCACAGTAAAGATGGCCTCCCTAACTACAACACCTCTCCATTCTACCAATCTAGACACTATATGAGAATGTGAATTAGTACGCAATGTTAGGACAGGCAATACAGCTACAAGTCACAAAAAAAAAAAATGCAAATCCCAGTGTATTAACAAAAGTTGGGAATGCTAGGAACACTGACAACTAACTACTAAAACATACTGACAGTGAGACAGCCAGCTCACTGGGATACCAGAAGCACTGCTCCCAAATATAGTGTTCATATTCTATGAATTCTATGTAGTTCCCCTAAGCCATTTTCGTAAACATTCTTAATTTCAGTAGGTTAATAGGTTCCAAACTCAAAAACACCAAGTTGGTTTCCTGAAATTAGAGTGAGCCTCTTACTTTAATTTAAAAGGTTGCAAATAAGAATCCTATGCAAGGGGCTGGGATTGTAGCTCAGTGGTAGAGCGCTTGCCTCGCATGCGTGAGGCCCTGGGTTCGATCCTCAGCACCACATACAAAGCAATAAAATAAAAACATTGTGTCCATCTACAACTAAAAAAATATTAAAAAAAAAAAAAAAGAATCCTATGCAAAAAGTTTTTATACAGCCCCAGTTCAAGAGAAATGATCCTAATTCCCCTAACAACACAGACTGAGGTGTAGAGAGTGAAAGCAGGACTTACCTTTATCTGCAGGCATCCAATTCGGCCCCATTATTTCTTCACATACTAAGTGACACTGCAGTGTTCAAATGGATGCCTAACATGGTTTGGGTCCCCTGCTAATTCCATCCCAGTCACAAGATTACAGATCTGAGCAGCTTATTACCCAACTATTCAAATTCTAAATGATAGCATTGCCATAAAAAGTACTTTCAGAAGTTTCTCTGCAAAGTACTTACTCCCTGACCTGTCTCACAATCCACTAAAAGCTCTAGAAAAAGGTCTAGGCAGACATATCCCAGTTACTGATTCCCGGACCTGTGGAATAAATATAAGTCTGAAGCCTACAGCTGTCAAAGTCACAGCTTTTAGCCTGAAGGATACATTCCATACCAGTTGTTCTACCCGCCAGGCTTTACCTTTCTGAACGTGGATGATATCCGGGAAGTTGGCCAGGTGCCCTTGATACAGCGCTAACAGGTCCATAACTGGGTCCAGGTCCTGCCTGGGCTGCTCGGCAAAGAGCTCGCCGATGGCATCATAGGCATCTCCGGTAAAGGCAATGGCCTGATTCAGGCCTGCTGAGAAAGCCTGCTGGTCCAGCTCAAAGGCTTGGCTCAGGCCACGGAAAGATTGGCCCACTTTCTGATACTCCTTCTTGAACCCCGTCACCTGCTTGCGCGCGAACTCATTGGCAGTGTGGTTGAGCTGTAGCGTGCTGTCGTCCATCTTCTTGGTGAAGCACTTGAAGCCATCTATCTTGCTCTCCACTTCCTGCAGGTCCAGAGCTGCTGCGGGCGGTGTGCTCAGGGTCAAGAAGAAGTTGGCGCCCACCATCTCATCCTTCTCGGCCTTCCTCTTACCCTGTTTCCAGGCCTTCTCATCTGTGCTACTGGGGCAGGTCAGGAAGTGCTGGAAGACGTCACACTGTGCCAGCACTGGGTGGCTGGCCATGTGGTTCATCCACCAGATCAGGCCTTTCCTGCGCTTGGAGATGAAGTCCTCTTCAAAGCGGCCTGTGGCCTGCTTCTCAGGCAGATGGGGCACAGAGATGACAGGGAACTTTTCAGCCAGGCGCGCATACAGCCAGTCGAAGTGCTTGTAGCGCCTGTGCACCGGCACCTGTGTGTGTGTGGGCACCAGCTTGTAGGAGATGTAGCTCTTCATACCCTTGAACTTGGTCTGCTTGGTGGGGTCGTCGATGGTGCACTGGAAGGGGTAGGGGTTCTCTTGCCATTCGGGGCCGTAGGGCCCTAGCACCACGCATAGCTTGTCCCCATCCTTCACGAAGCCCGACGCCTCGCCCAACACGAAGGCCTCCCCACCTGACTTGACAAAAGTGGAGAAGCGGTTGAGGTTGCGGCTCACCGTGGCAGAGCTTTTGGCTCCCGACGGGTGGTGCTGTGGCGGTGCCGATCCACCGCGGGAGCCCAGCGACAAGTCGGAGCGGGTGGACAAGCGGTAGCGGCCAGCCGCGCCGCCGCCCGCCGACGAAGAACCGTCGAGGTCCGGGTAGGCGCCGCTGCCCAGCACGCCAGGCTCGTCGGCCACCGTGGAGCTGTCGTCCCACTCGTCGTCCCAGTCATCGTCGCTGCCCTGGCTGGCCTGGTAGCCGCCGTAGAGCTGCTGAGGCGACGGCTGCAGGACGCCCCCACCGTATGGAAAGCCAGCGCTGGGCGGCTGGAAGGTGCTCGGCAGCGGCGCCTGCTGAGGCTGCAACAGCGGCTGGAAGGCATCGGGTGGCGGCTTGAAGGAGGCGGGCGGCGGAGTCGGCAGGGGCTCGAAGCCGCCGGGCGGCACGTTAGCGTAGCGAGCCGGGGCGCCCGGGCCGCCGTCGCCCGCCGGGCCGGGTTCGGGGGCTCGGATCACCTGCACATACGAGGCCGGGAAGAGGCCGCGGTCGCCGCGGCTGTTGACCCCCTCGAGCCAGCCCTCGATGTCCTGCTCGCTGCACAGGCTCAGCACCTCGTGCTCCCGCAGCGAGATCTCGCCCGGGTTCTCCGACCTGAAGTCGTACAGCGCCCGGGCGCGCAGCGCCATGGTCCTGGCGCCCCGGCTGGAGGTCCGATACCGGCACCCCGAGCCCGGGCCCCGCCCAAGGGGCTCACGGTGCTACCTGCGCCCTGGAGCACCAACTAAAGCCCTGAAGGCAGCGCGCAGCCCGCCTCTCCAGCCCGCCAGTCGCGCCCTCCGCGCCTCTCCGCTCGCAGCCCCGACTGCCGCTCAGGGCCGCCGCCGGCCGGGGGCGGGGCCCGCGGCCTCCCACGTCCCCAGCTGCGCTAATCCATGGCCGAGAGCCACGTGCCAGGCGAGAGCAAGCGATGGCCGAGCTGTCGCGCACGCCGGCCCACCCGATTTCGTGGCGCCGCTGCCCCCTTGTGGTTGCAGCTGCGACTTGAGGCCCGGGGGATAAGAGGATGGCGGGTGGAGGAGGTGCTTTCTATTCAAAAGTAAATTATTTGATGTTTTTTTTAGGATTAAAATCATGATTTTTTAAGTTAAAAGTTAAAAAGTTCTTCCTAGAAGTAAGATTGTATTTGCATGCCTGAGCGCGCAGTGAAGGTTCCTAGATGAGTTAACCCATGCAGGTTATGAAGGAGTTTTCAAGGAAGCTTAGCAATTGCAGGACAGGATGCCTATGCCAGGGGGTTGTTCACTGATGGAGCTTCCCTTCCCTTTTGTGTGCTCTGGAGCTTTTTGGTGTAGGGAGGAGGATATTGACAGAGCAAAGTAAGAGCTAGGGGAGGTGTTATGTTTGACAAAATCAGAGGCAAAGAGTGTTGTAAGGAGAAAGGAGCTGGAGAGTTGCCAATAAAATAAGTATCTGCAGAAAGCTAATGTTTTGTATATGTCCCCTCTCCTCTCGGCAAGTTCCAATCTGTGTTCCTATACAAACTAGCTCTATGACCTTGAGCAAGTCACTTATATTGTATCTACCTCCTAGGGTTGTAGTGGGGATTCATTGATAATGTCATACTGATGAAACATTAATATATGGCATACATTGCACGTGGTAAGCACAGTTCCAGTATTTACTGCTGCTATTATTGTTATGGGAAGCCAAATCCCTGGCCTTTTTCATAAAGAGAATAAAAGTCCTATAATAGCAATTGCAGAATGTACGCACTAAGAAAGGTCTCAACTTTCAGGCCTCTTCTCTTGGTCTGAGGTCAGTGACTATCCCTCTCCAGGTCATCTCTGCCTACTAAATTTATGTTATTTTAAGGACAAGTAGGGGCTGGGGTTATGGCGCAGTGGTAGCGTGCTGGCCTAGCATGCATGAGGCACTGGGTTCGATCCTCAGCACCACATAAAAATAAAATAAAGATATTCTGTCCACCTACAACTAAAAAAAAAATTTTAAAAAAGACAAGTAGATCATAAATCACTTTCTGAAATATTAATCAACTCCAATCTCCTACAGTTACTTTGTTTCATATCTTCTTTCCTTTCAGTGTATAATTTGCCCAAAGCTTTTTCTTCACATAATCCCCTCTTATTAAGTCTAGCTAATTATTCCTTTGAAGACACCTCTAATTGGTGTTCAGCATTCATACGTCATTAATTTCAGCCTGTCCTCTGACCCTTTTCCAGAAAATCTGGGAAACAAACCAGAGGAGCATACCATTTTTGTAAGGGCTGTGGTGCTCTAAGCATCCTGCCCAAACTCACCAACATAGTACAGCAGAATTACTCCTACAGGGAATGCCATAATGCAAAATCTTAATTCAGTTCAGCAAATAAATTCTGAATTACAACATTTTTAGCTGAAAACTCTGAATATGACTATTCTCACAGTAACAGAGACCATACAATTTCTTTCTTTTTTCCATATTTTTAATTGATGTATTAAAGTTGTACATTATGATGGGATTTGTTGTTATGTATTCAAACATGCACACAATATAACAACATAATTTGGCCAATATCATTCCCCAGCATTTCCCCTTTCCTTTCTTTTTCTCCCGCCTCCTGGTCCCTTTCCTCTATCATACTGATCTAGGATCACTGAATTTCAATGACAATACTTTATGTGGCCAGAAATATGAAGTCAACATTAATCATTTCAAATACAGATTATTTTATTAACTCATGAGAAGCTAACCTAGAATATTTAAGATAAACATTTAATTTCACTGTTCATTTGGTGGTTATTCTTTAGATTTAAGAGTCAATTACAGTAACTTCAGACTTATTTCAGGTATGCCAAATCCAGTTCAAGGTGATGGTTTTTACAGAAGGCTGAGCTTCTGTGGAAGCAGTAGTTGAGGAACTCCTGAGTGTCTGAGGTTGTTTGTAGCACAGGTGCAAAGGCATCTGCCGGTGCTCAGCTTGTGAGAGTCAAGTTCAAGCACTTTGTGCTTGTGAGGCATCTAGCTTCCAGAAAGATGGAAACAGGCTATCATGGTGCTTTCCATTATGGACTGAGTGGCAAGAAACAGCCTACCCCTAAAGGGTCTTGAACATGTAGAAAATATGCTCTAGTATTAACAACTTGTAACTATTCACTCAGGGAAGTAGGTTCAGTAATGCATTTCTAAAAGATTTCTCTAGAAAATGAGGGTATTATTCATAATTTAGTTCACAGTCATTAACAATTTCTATTTCATTATTCCTCTATAAAAAGTCTTTAGGTGACTCTAAATGGCCCCCAAACAACTGGATTTTCTCACTTTTTCCTTTTGCTAGAGACCCCGAGGTCTGGCTGTTGGCTGTCTCTTCCACTGAGAGAGGCCACAGTAATTCCTTTGCTATTACTGGAATAATACAACCACATTTCTGCTTCAGAATTTTCCTTTGCTGTTTTCTCTGCCTGGAACTGTATTCCCCCAGAGATCCACCATGCTCACCTTCACTTCATTCAGAATTGACCTGGCTCCTCCAAGCTTCCTATGTTCTCCTTCCTTGGAGAACCAAGAAGTAAGACGGAAGGATCTTGGGTCCCTGAGTGATGGACCTCAATCACATTTTGTGGGAGAAAAATTCTGCATTGGGATAAGCCCCTGAAATTGCAGCTTTTATTTGTTGAGACAGCTGGCATCAATTATCCTGACTAATACAGTTTCCCTCCCTCCCATCCCACTATCCATCGGCCAGTTTCATTTTTGTTAGCAGTGCTTACTGCCTAATCTTAACATATGTACACATTAGTTGTCTACTAGAGTGTAAACCTCTTCCAGGCAGCAGGTTTGTTCTGGGCACTAAGGATCTAGCAATGAACAAAATATTTCTTCAATAGAATGAATGAGAGAATGTCTGTTATTTCCTAGATGATGTCAGCTCCTAGAAGTAGCTCTTACTGTCTGGGTCTATTGGCCTGGGCCCCTCTGCTGCCTCTTTTTTTTTAACAACCTTAAAACTAACTCAATTACCCAGAATACAACTGCGAACTTTCTGAGATTGTTGGAAATTTCATCAATTGCCAAGTGAGTCATTGTTTTTAAAATAACACTAAATGATACTTGAAAACTATTCATATGTGCCGAGGATTACTCAAATGTATGCATATGATTTTATAAGCACTTCCATCTTTATCCTCATTCCCTGCTGTTCACAGCAGCTCCTCTATACACAGAGCAGACATCGTCACCTCTGTTATCACACACCAGGGCACCTGACCACAGAGAGGGCTGTCTGCTGAGGTCACATCGCTGTCAAGTGACCTAATAACTATTCCACTGTCCTAATAACTTCCATCTACTGAGTCACAGGTCTGCACTCTGCTAATTCCACAAAATTACTTTTATTATTAAAGAGCACTGGCCACCTACCAGAAACTTTGTAACTGAGGTTTAATAGGAGGCCTGGATTCAGAAATAGTGCTGCCTTTGAAAGGAAGGCTGTTGTGTCCCTTTGTCCAATGAATGAATAAATGGATGAAATTTTCCAAACCTTAGTCTGTAAAATGGGAATAAAAACCTACTTCATAGGGTCATATCAGAATTCAATGAAATAATTAGCTTATATAATGTTTTACAGTACTCAGGTAAAAAGTAATTTTAATATAATTAAAAGCAGTACAGTTTTAATTTAAAATCAGTTTCCCAAATTATGTGATTCATTCTTGAGGTAAATTATTAAGGTGTTGATTTAGATAAATTTCCATATTTAGATTCTATAATGTTAGCTTCCTCTGCAATGCTAGTTATGAATGATAGTTATGAATGTACAATTATCTAAGAAGTTATTCACTGCTATTAAAGAAATCCCTCATTTTTCATTACTGTACATTTTTCATACACAGCTCATTTATGCTCCAAAATAAAATAAAGGATATGATTCAATATTTATAATTATCCTCTTCTCTCAAACATGTGTTTCACTAAATTAACTCAGCTATTGACTGATGAGTATGTTCTTGTAGATACATTGCCCTATTTCTAACTGCCCTATTTTGAATTGTGGTCTGTTTTCTTCCATTTTTCAGTATATTTACATTTTAAGTTTACAAGGCAATATTCTTCAATATATTGAACCAAAGTCACAAACTGTCAAACCAGGGCCTGAATCTGGCCTATTGTTTGGTTGGATTGGCATGTAAAATACCGAGGTTCCCTGAATACAACAGTTTGACTTAAGACTTTTCAATGGTGCAAAACCAAAATGCATTCAGTAGAAACCATCTCATGAATTTTGAATGTTGATCTGTTGCTTTTTGTGGCATGATGCTCTTGTGCAATGCTGGGCGGCAGCAGGGAAGCCAAACTGTGAGTCAGCCATGTGATTACGAGGAGAAGCAACCAGCACTCTGCAGTGCACCCTGTGACTCAGTTATGATGTTCTATAGTTTAGGTATATTAAATGAATCTTCAACTTACAATATTTTCAGTTTGTGATGAGTTTATCTTGACCCCATCATAAACTGAGGAGCAACTGTGTTGAATATTTCTCATTCAAAAATATGGATTCTAGCTTCCTTTTAGAAAAAGAATAACTAGAATGTCTGGCCACACTGAGCCAGCATTTCTATGTAGCAATTATGAACTTGTCCCTGTTAGGCAGGGCATGTTCATCTCAAGTACACCATGGTCTCCACTACTCTTTTTTTTTTTTATTTTAAATATTTATTTTTTAGTTGTAGGTGGACAGAATATTTTTATTTTTTTATTTTTATGTGGTGCTGAGAATCGAACTCAGTGCCTCAGGTGTGCTAGGTGAGCATGCTACCACTGCGCCATAATCCCAGCCCCTCCACTACTCTTTGGTGTCTTGAACCAAGACTATCTTCCATTCCTGCCCCTGTAGACATAGGAGGGGTTTGTCCCTCTCACATATCAAGGCAAAAATAATTACCCCTGTGACATCACCTTGAGCATTTCACATCTCTCTCTGAGCTCCTCACTCACTGCCATGTATCTTTTGGGTACCTCTTGCAGGATATTTGCTGGAATATCTGCCCTTGTTCCACTAAACAAGTGGGTACCAGAATATACACTATATCTGCTCCATCCTTTGAGGAGCTATCGAGTAAAATTGACATGGTCAGGGAGGGCTTTCTGAAGTAAATGTGCCTAATTTGATCAATTCAGGCCACAACGGGATGAGAAAGAGGTAGAAGATGAATTTTATCTCCTGATGATTAGCAGATTACCATCCTGCTTCTTTCATTTATTGTACCATCATTCACATGTCTGCTATGTGTGGGCCACTTAATTGTGAGAGGCCATGACTAGAATGGTCCCTGCACGCATGGAACTTAGAGTCCACAAGAGTCTGGTGGAGGGAGGGATCATTTACTCAAATGAATTAAATGGTCTTTCCAGTGACCAGCCCCCAACCCTGAGGTTTCCTAGGGCTGCTGGTCATTGGTCCAATCAGGAGCAGAGAAAAAGACGCTAGACTTTCTGAGGATTTTAGGAGTTGTATGCAAGAAAACTGGAAGACCAAATATATATTTCACAAGATTGTACTTGGAAACTAAAAGAGAACTTCAAGGAAGAGAAGAAAGCAGTCCCATCAGAAAAGGATGAAAGTATTCATTTGAATTTAGCTGAAGAGTTCATTTGACAGATGAAAGTTGTTCAAACCCTGCCACTTGACCCCAGGTCTGCTGCCTTCTGGGCTTCCTTCTTTGATAATGGTGTCCATGCACAGCAACCCTTCCAAGGTGGAAATCGCAGAGTCATCTTAACTCCTGCTGATACTTCATCTCCCAGCTGAGCCCTGAATCTAGCCATTTTATCATCCTTTCAGCCACCACCTGAGTTTAGGCTGCCTTCTCACTGTAATGGGCTATTGCAATTGCCCTGACATTATTTACTTTTCACTTTCACTATACTAACCTTCCCACTAGTTCCTGAACAACCTGTCAAAACTTGGGACTTTCATTCACGCTTTTCTCTGGCTGGAGTATGCCCCACTTTATCTACTTGGCAGAACTTTTCATCATCCTTTGGACCCTGCTTCTCTTCTCCCCAGAAGCTTCTCTTGGCAACCCTGCAGAATGATTTATTCCTTCCCTGTGTTCTCACTGCAGTTCACTCATTTGGGTCTTATGGCATCTGTCCCACTGTGACATAAGGATTTATTACCAGTCTATAGGGCTGCTCCCATTTACATGAATTTCAGGTGTGAAAGGTCCAGGAGTTCAAAGTAGTGGTTTTTACAGATCAGTAAGATTCCCTAGTTTATGACCTGTAGTCTCTGTGGTTTCCTTAGGACAGGGAGGTACTCTAATATTTTATGCGGCAGTGGTTAAGCAAATAGTAAGCTATACGAAACAAATATATTAATAAATGTGGACATTCGCCAACTTTGAGAGAATGGAAGGAGACATTTGGGGATAAATGTGAGTTTCAGTTTCCAGAGATAGAAGTAGAAAGACTCTTCTTTTATCATTCTTTAGTTCAGAAAAGAAAAACTCATCTGTCAAGTGAGAATGTGAGAAGACACATGGAGAAGAGAAGAAGGAAGAAAAGAAGGAAAGAAAGAGGGAAGGAAGAAAAAAAGGTAGGCAGGCAGGCACGCACACCTGGTTACTCCAGGTACGCCAAATCCTCACTGTCCCTCACTGCTAACCAGCTGGCTCTCCATGTGGGCTGCATCTGTGCTTCTAGTAAAAATTCAAGTGAAGCCTTTATCTCATTAACATACAAGAACTCCATTCATTCATCTTTGCCTAGAGGTCAGAAACTGCAGGAGAATCTAAAATTCAGCAAAATAAATTAACAAACAAAACTAAAACAACAAAGAACCAAACAAAACCTAACTGGAAATTTACTAAGAATTGATTTCATGATATATTGACACCTCCTCTAAGACATCTATCAGCTTTCACGAAACTGATGTCTGTAAGACAAGGAAATAGTTTGGAAGAGAAATGAATATGTATGTAATAGACTGTTACTTGAAGAACTTAGCATAGCTTCCCAGAAGAGTATTGCCATTTATAAAACAGATTTTGTAAGAGTAAAACTGCATACAAATCTAGCCGGGCGTGGTGGCTCACGCTTGTAATCTCAGCACTTAGGGAGGCTGAGACAGGAGAATCGCGAGTTCAAAGCCAGCCTCGGCAATGGCGAGGTGCTAAGCAACTCAGTGAGACCCTGTCTCTACATAAAACACAAAATATGGCTGGGGATGTGGCTCAGTGGTTGAGATCCCCTGAGTTCAATCCCCAGTACCAAAAAAAACAAAAACAAAAAAACTGATACAAATCTAACTTACATGAGATGATCATTATTTAAATATGAGAGGTAATAGCATTTTAAAGAAGTTATTAACTAAAATGCCCACATGGGATAGGCAAAACCAGTGGGCCTGTTGGAGAGGCAGGGAGTGATAGGGAGATGAGGGCCTCTGCTCCTTGGTAACAGGCAGGAATATGGGCCCTATATTGCCACATGCCTTGATTTTTCTAAGAATACAGAAATTGTGATTTGTATGTAAGAAGTCCTGATTTTGAAAACATCATGTAGGCCAAACAACATGTATCTAACACCAGAATGTATCCTACCAGCCCCTGGTAGGGCAATACCTGTTTTGAAAGGCCCAAGTTATTTTTTACCTGTCTTAATCCTGACTGGTAAAATAATATCTAATACCCACCAGACAATGCTGTGTGGCCCACACTATATTTCTGGGACTACTTGAAGATCTTTCAGCCATTCAGGAAGTAGGATTGACTGAGATCAGGAGGAGGAATGCTCATTTCCAATCAAGGTGAGGTCATGGATTTTCCCCAGAGCAGCTCTGGACAAGCCCTTCCTTTAGAGAAAAACCTCTGGTCTCTTTAACAGGACTCCAAATGCCCGGTCATAACAGGAAAAGGCGGGCTGCTTGTGGTGGAATATTTTTCCCATCTCAATCTGTACATATTGGCCAAACTCAGAGGACATGTTTATAAAAATCAGAGGAGCAGTGACAAAATGGATCTGATGCTTTTCAATGGCATAGACAGCACTGATGTCAATAAATTTCACATGAAGATCTATACGTCCATAAGCATCATTGTCCCAGCTTTTCAAACTGACTTACAATTATACCTAAGGAAGAATATGCAGAGTATCCCCCCGCCCCCATACACACACACACACATACACACACACATACACACACGCATACAAACACACACACACACACACTGTGCTGAGTATCAAAGAGATTCAAATTCAGGTAAGTAATACATTTTAAACAAGAATAGGTGGCTTCCTTTTGAGAAAATCTTATTGTGAATATTTTCTTTAGTAAAGAATTCTTTTAACACATGAAACATACGTAAAGGGTCTTTATATGTTCAAATCTATGTATAAAACATATTCATAGCCGGGCGCGGTGGCTCAAGCCTGTAATCCCAGCACTTAGGGAGGCTGAGACAGGAGAATCGCGAGTTCAAAGCCAGCCTCAGCAATGGCCACTCAGTGAGACCCTGTCACTACATAAAACACAAAATAGGGCTGGAGATGTGGCTCAGTGGTCGAGTACCCCTGAGTTCAATCCCCAGTACCACAAAAAAATAAAAAATTAAAAAAAAAACATATTCATGTTCCTATATAAAATAACATCCCAGTATCTGGAGATCAGTCTGGAAGCTAAATCATCAAACATTCAGAAACATTGTAGTTATAGATCTGAAGATTCTGATGTTGCTGTTGTTGTTTTGTTTTACTTTATTTGGCACTGGGATTGAACCCAGAGTTACTTTACTAGAACTACATCCCCAGTCCTTTTTAATTTTTATTTTGAGACAGGGTCTCGCTAAGTTGCAGAGGATCTCATTAAGTGGCTGACCTAACTCGTGATCCTCCTGCCTCAGCCTCCCAAGTTGCTGGGGTTACAGACATGTGCCACCATTCTCAGCTTTAACTAGTGTATTTTTTAAAAGACTTTGGCAGCACACAAAGGCCTGAGCATCATACCATGGTGCAAAAGGCAGATGGGTGGGGAGCTGGAGCAACACCTAATACTTTGCCATTAGTATCCTGGAGGAAGGGATGCTTGCAGTCTGCAGTGGACACCAAAACTGAGCCGTTAAGAGGATCAAGCTTTGCTGTACCCCTAAGAATTCTCAGTCAAGTCAGCTTCAATGTTAGACCAAAGTGCTGCTAGAGGAAGTGAGTTATAAGAGAGGGATAGCCATAGTGGATTCTTTCCTTTAAAGAGAATCCAAAGGAACCTCTTAGCATTGTTTTTACTTGTGCTATTTATCAAAATCTGGGCTCCCATAACTTACAAGCCAAGTATGCACAGCAAATTTCTGTGTAGTTTTGATCTCAGGCTTCCCAAGTACAAATACTTGGAGGAACTGCTTTCTGGGGAGAGCACTGAGAAGGCCAATCGGCCACAGAATTTGTCCTTCAGACAACCTTCAACTTGACTCAGGAGAACTTGGTACATGAAAGAAAAATTCTCCAACTTCAGCTCAGATGGGTCCATGAATGTTTTTTTTCTGGTCTTCATGGGAAGCAGGAAGGAGGAAGAGAAGGTGCTTACAAGTTCAAATGATTCAACTGAGTTTTCAGAATGTTCCTGGTTTGGGTTTGTTTTGTACCCTCCATTTCCACCTTGCCACCTTTAGGTGCTCATAAGAACTGGCCATAAGCCTGAGCGCGGTGGCGCAAGCCTGTAATCCCAGCACTTAGGGAGTCTGAGACAGGAGAATCGCGAGTTCAAAGCCAGCCTCAGCAACGGCGAGGCGCTAAGCAACTCAGTGAGATCCTGTCTCTACATAAAACATAAAATAGGGCTGGGGATGTGGCTTGGTGGTCAAGTGCTGAGTTCAATCTCTAGTGCCAAAAAAAAAAAAAAAAGAACTGGCCATACTTAGTTCATTGACAACTTAACAAATATTTCTTGAGCATCTATAATGTGCCAGCAGTGGAGATAAATATATGAATTAATCATAGGAACTTGATGTCTAGGGATAGGAGTAAGGAGAGTTGAGTACTTAAGCAGGCAGAGTAACATAGGCACTAACAGGTCATTTGCTCATTTTGACAGTATGTTAAGCATATGCACATATAGATATGTAGGCTTGTATGGATGTTAATAATATATTCTTATTTCATGTAGAATACACATATAGATGAATATGTGCATATAGATATACGTATATATATCATATACATGTACAAAATACCCACTGGTAATTTTATATAAAACACTATGTTGAACACATCATCACACTTAATATTCACCAAAAATGTTGTTTTGAGGGTAGTCATTCCCAAATAATAGAGGAGTTGAGACTTAAAGGAAATGAAACTTTCCTAAGGTTAAGAGCTGGTAGGTGGAGCATGGAATAAACCCAGGTCTGCCAGATGCCAAGCCTTTGTTCCTAGCCACCATTGTTCTTCCTCTCTTTGGGAGAAGGCAGAGGAACACAGGTGCTGCCTATGGGCTTTTTTTTTTTTTTAAAGTCTTTTGAATAGGCATGATGCTGACGTGATTCAAAATCCAACAGCATAAAGCAGGCGGTGGAAAGTCTTGCTCCAGTTCTACCCAGTCTCTACTTACATCCTTCTCCTCTGTCTCTGTACCAAAGCAGACACTTTTGTACTTGCTTGTTATCATTCAAGAGTTTCTTTACACAAATACATTTATCCGTTCCCCTCCTTTACACTAGAGGTAGTATATTGTAATGTCCTGCAATTTGCTTTTCTAATTGAATGACGTCTCTTAAAAATACTTCCATGTCAGTTTATGGTGTAGGAGAGAAAAGATCATTTTCTCCCTAATGTTCATATCTTAGTTGGGAGGGAACCCTGTCATGAAAAGTGAACAAGAGAAAAACCAATGGAAGTCTTTTGACATATGTACCTCCTGTATTCATGGGAGACGACCCAGAGAAATGAGTAAATCTCTAGAAAAGGCTTCAAAAGTTGTCTTAGACTTCAGGCTTAAATACCATGATCTGTTAAAATAAAAAAATAATGAGTAGGGGACAGGCCTGTTGCACCAGAATGGCCAGGAAAAGCACCTTTGATGGAGTCTGTAGTGATTTAATTCCCCTTCCTTTCCTGCCGCGGGGGTGGGGGTGTATGTGGAATTTCCTTTAGAGATACAGATTTCTTTTACAAAAGGGTAACTTCTCAGAGCCTCCTGTGTGCCTAAGGTTTCTCAGAATAATCCGTACGAAAATATAGGGCCATGTTTTGCGATGGCATGTCCCGGACTTCATCAATAGAGTGTCCTCATCTCTTTTACAATAGCACATCACATTATGCATACCTTCATTCATTTAAATATTGCACTTCCATTTGATGAACATTTCTGGGCATTATTTTGACCCTGATACCTTAGTGAATTCTCTGTAGAGATATATTTTTCTGTTGATTTTTGGCTTATTCTGGATTATAATATCATTTCCAATTTTATATTTCTCATTCCCCTTTCTTGTATCATTTCATTTGTCATTACCTGGCCTGAGGTTTTAGAGGATCAGGACTTAGTCAAAGAAAGGATTGGTGTTCAAGGGAGGAAAGTATGTAAAGTTGTAAAGCAGCATGGTAGATACTAGAAAATGGCAGACGTAAGTAATATCACAGTATGACACAAGGTGTGATGTGGAAGGAATTATACTGTAAGAAAATTGGATGGTATGTGGATGAATGAGGGGAATTTGAAATGAGAGAAATGAATCCTTGCAGCAGGAAATAGAAAGAACCAGGTTGGGGTAGTGCAGGGGCTGAGAGAGACATGGGGAGGGCTTGAGGAGGCTTGGGGTAGCCCCTTGAAAGGTAAGGGTTAGGGTTAGGGTTAGACAGCTGGACAGGAGCAGGAGCCAGGACCTGAACAGCCTCTGATGTGAGCAAGTCCAGTTGATTGCAGAGGGTCTATCACAGCACCAGAAGAGTAAGAGGGGTGAACTTCAGAAAGAGCTAGGTGTGATGCTAAGGAGACAAGCTGAATGAACAAAAAAAAAAAAAAGTAGTATTCCAGTTTTGTAATTCGAAGCCTCAGTTCCTCACGCCCCTCACCTCCTCTCCACCTGCCTAGCCAACTTCAGAGACCTGGGGAATGGGCAATAGTGAGGAGCAAGACATTTTACCAGGCTTTGTTTTCTTTGTCTATGCGGTAGAGTGGAAAAAAGGGCAGAAGTCAACTTTCATTTCCTCTTTTCAGAGCTCCTAAGCCCATTGTTAAGTTTCCTGGCTCGCCCAACTTATTTCTAGGAGCTCTTTGAAGTAGTTGACTGGGAACTCCTTAAATTGTGCAGATCAGTGCAGTTCCACAGCACTAGGCTGCCCTTACTCCCACTCAAGTCAGTCTCTCTTCTGCCTCTTTTAACATCTTTTTGCCAGGGAGTTCTACAGTTTGAAGTTTCAGCTTTCAAGTATTAATGAAATCGCAAGTTTATATCTCCAGCCTCGCTTGTCTCCTAGGCAGGTGCTTGGAAAAAAGGAGGAGAGAGACCATGGGTGACCCAGCCAATGCATCAAGTTTTAATTTCATCTGCCTTCTCTGCAAGTTTATACAATGTCCAATCTAAGAAACAAAACCCTTGGAATCTTCTTTTGGAAATAATATGATAAGCAATATGGAATTATTCTTGAGCAGGAGCATGATAGGATTAATCACTCTTTTATTTATTCTTTATTTGTTCTTTTTTGTTATACATGACAGCAGAGTATATTTCGACATATTATACAAACATGGAATACATCTTATTCTAATTAGCGTCCCAGTGTTGTGTTTGTACATGATGTGGAGTTTCACTGGTGGTGTATTCATACATGTACATAGGAAAGTTAAGTCAAAGTGATTCCACAGTCTTTCCTACTCTGGTCCCCCTTTCCTACCCTTCATTCCCCTTTGTCTAATCTACTGAACTTCTCTTCTTCCCCTCCCCACCTTGTGTGTTAGCATCCACATATCAGAGAGAACACTTGACCTTTGGGTTTTGGGGATTGGCTTATTTCACTTAGCATAAGAGCCTGCAGATCCATCCACTTACTGGAAAAAGTCATAAAGTCATTCTACTCCTTGGTATATACCCAAAGGACTTAAAATCAGCATACTACAGTGACACTGTCATATCAATGTTTTTAGCAGCTCAATTCACAATAGCTAAGCTATGAAACCAACATTCCCACATTTAACCTCCCATGCTGGACTTTTCAAAGCCACCATCAACCAGCTCTACTTCCCTCCGGTCCTCCCATGGTATCCTCCAACATCTAAGCCTTTGCTTGGTCAGGTTTTTCTCTTTGCTGACCCCTTTTCCAAGGGAGGACCAACCAACCCCTTCCCTTGCACTAAAAAATCACAAAGAAGTTCTGTCTCTTACTGGTTTATCCTCAGCTTTAAAATGGGATAAATTATATCTATGTCATCTAGGGTTGTTTTTAAAAATAAGTGACTTAACGAATTATTACTCAGTGATAAAGAAGAATGAAATTATGGCATTTGCCAGTAAATGAATGGAACTGGAGATGGTCATGCTAAGTGAAATAAGCCAATCCCCCAAAACAAAAGGCTGAATGTTGTCTCTGATATGCAGATTCTGACTCATAATAAGTGGGGGAGTGGAGGTTCACTGAATTGAACAAGGCAGAATTGGGGGAAGGAAGGGGATGGGAATGGGAAAGACAGTAGAATAAATTGGACATAACTTTCCTATGTTCATATATGAATACACGACCAGTGAAACTCCACATCATGTACAACGATATAAAATGTCAAAATGTGTTCTACTGTCATGTATAATAAAAGAGAACAAATTAAAAAAGTAAATGACTTAATATATGCAAAGTACTCAGAACACTCTTGGTAAATTAGAAAGGCAGGGAGGAACTATGTCGTCCATTTCTCTGCCATAGATTGGCTATATTACTACGTCATCAAAAAAGAATATGACTTACACATTTTGACCAATATTTTGTATTTTATTGTAATTGTATAGAAGCACAAGCTACTGTGAATCTTAGAAAATAATCTCTCTGATTTTGGAAAGGTTCTTTTTTCCTCCCTTCCCTCCCCCAACCAAATTCTATCCCTTTCTTCAAGAAGCAATTTAAGTCTGACTTCTGTGACACCCTTATATGCTGCTTCAGCCCACACCAGACTCTCATTTCTGGAAATGTGTGCATGGTAGGTCCACCACACAATGCCATAGGAATTAGAACGGAACTGCTTTTGTGAGTCAGTGTGTTCAGTTGGGGTCACTAAGAATGACCTTAACAAATAGCTGTCTAATTCTCAGACTGAGTTCTGGACAATTGAGTACTATAGCAAATAGCTGGCAGGTGAATTCAAGTCAACACCTTAGTCATTGACAGGGCTACATTGCAGGTTGAACTCTAAGTGAGGGATGAACATACCCTCTACCTGAATCAGAAAATTCATCACCTTCTCCTCGTGGGATTGCATCCAAAGTCAAACCACTCCAAGTGAGCCACCTATCTTTCCTGGAAGAACAAGAATAAGACATGGAAAGCCAAAAGAATGTTTAAGGAAAATCTCTCCTTTTATAAACCAAGATGTGAGATAAAGGCCCACTCCTCTAACAAGATTTTCACATGTAAACTATAAACCCTTTAGGGGCAGGGTCCAGATCTAAAGACTCTGATTCAATCCCTCTAAAACCTAAGAAGGTGTAGGCATATAATAGCTGCTCAGTAGTGATTCCAGGCCCTGTTCCAACCACTGTCCATATATTAGCTTAATCCTTAGAATGACCCTAGAAAGCAGCTGTATTAACACTGCTGTTTTACACACGAGGAAACTGAGGAACAGAACTCACTCAGTCACTACATGGTAAAGCTGGGGTTTAAACCCAGCTGGGCTTCAGAGCTTTGCTTTCAGCCACCATTTTGTGCTGCTCTGTTGAATTTCTTTTATTTATTTATTTATTTATTTATTTATTTATTTATTTATTCTACTTAGGTATACATGATAGCAGAATGCATTTTGATTCATTGTACACAGATGGAGCACAACTTTTCATTTCTCTGGTTGTATGTGATGTAGAATCACATCATATATGCAGTCACACATGAAGCTAGGGCAGTGATGTCCATCTCATTCCACCATCTTTACTGTCCCCATTCCCCCTCCTTCCTCCCACCCCTGTGACCAAACTTCCTCTGGATGGAGTTGGAGAATATCATGTTAAGTGAAGTAAGTCAATCCCAAAAAACCAAATGCCAAATGTTCTCTCTGATAAGTGGATGCTGATCCATAATGTGGAGGAGGACACAGGAACAATGGAGGAACTCTGTTGAATTTCAAAGGCAGCAGTGTTCGTAAAAAGAAGATTGTGAGAATTCAACAACCAGATGAGAACCAGCCCTGTGAATGTCTCATTAAGGGAAGTTCTACAGGTTCACAATGAGTATTCAGACAGTCATTAGAGAAGGAGCTACATCAAGTTTTCTTCTTTTTCCTGCCTTTTATTTTTCTTTGCAGTACTGGGGACTGAACCCAGGGCCTGGCACATACTGGGCAAGCACTCTGCCACTGAGCTACATCCTTAGCCCTTTTTTAAAATTTTGAGACAGTCTCACTAAATTACTGAGGCTGCTCTTAAACTTGTTATTTTCCTGACTCAGCTTCCTGAGTAGCTGGGATTACAGGAGTGCACCACTGTTCTAAGACCTTTTTTAACAAAACTGTCAAAAACTATCAGAAATCCTGTGAAATAATTATTATAATATGCACACAGAAAGAAGTCTGTTCATTCAACTTAAGGTACTATGGAAATCATTTTTAATGTAATATTATTTTTTATAAAAATCAATCAAAGTCACTCATATTTAACTCACAAAAAATGTTTATGTCTCTAATTTTTTGTTGCTCATGTGATGAAACTGCAATTTTTATATAATAGAAGGATAAGGGTATTTATTTTATTACTTCATAGGATAGCATGAAGATTAAAACTCTGTCCAAATATTAATTATATTTGATCACATAGCTCTTATTGTATTTCTGTGATCAATTTCAGCCTGGATTCTATGTAGAAAGTTAAAAAATAAAATTAGGAGCTTTTCTGGATGGTCTTTGAAGGATCCGAGGAGCTGTGCTTTACCATCTGCTTCCATCTGCTGGGGATTGAACTCGGGGGCACTCGACCAAGCTGGTGTTGGGGTCTGCTGAGAGCCAGCCTCTGTATCAACTGCTGTCCTCACTACTGTTTGGGGTGTGACCTTGAGCAGCCTATGAGCCCGAGCTCTAGGCTCATCTCTTCTATAAAGTAAAGACAGTCCCATCATGTATGTACTAGAAATATGGCGCAGAAAAGAGAATGAAGCATGTGTGCCAAGGAAGCCTTCCTGCCCAGAATGATCTCTATGGAATTATGTACTAATGAACACCAAAGGACTGAATGAGGCATAGCTATGGGCCACAAGAATCTGGATACAGTAAAATATTGGATCATCATTCACTGTGATTCTTGCATAGGAAAGAATGCTGACCAAAATTGACATGACCACAAAGCAGCTCAAGAGCAGCAGGATTGCCCAGGTGGCTCTCAGTTCCAAGGATGACATTGGAGACAGGCTGGTGCTGTGCAGATGCTGGGACCTCCTCTTATGACTGCACAAGGAAACCACCATGCATCCATTGGAGATGGTCATTATTCCTATGAGGGAGGTCATCAGGTTAGCAAAGGTGTGCCAGAGGAGGAATATAAGAGAAGAGATTCTGTGATATCCATGGTGCTTCTGAGATCACATTGGGGGTAGCAGTAATGGACATGAAGAGGATGGATCCTCAAAGGATGGATAGATGACACACAGAAAGAGAAGAGAACACAGGTTGTGACCTGCATTGTGACCACAACACAGGTTGTGACCTGTGACCTCAGGTCTTAAATGTAAGACCTGAGGACTTACATTTAAACTTTGCAAATTGGAGTTTCTGGGGCTGTGAGTGATGGCCTGGAGGACATTCAGCAGGCAGGTGGTACAGATAGAGAATCTCCTCATCAATCTGCACAGGTAGATCAGTAATTTACATGTCAGGTCACCCCACTGCTGAGGTGTAAAAATGTGTGTATCTATGAACCTATAAATTAGCAGCATTACTAGGTGGATTAGGGCAAAGAGACCAATGGGCAGGTCAGGGGGCCTAGGTCTGTGGCCAGCAATATACAAGGAGACTTGGAAGAGGAGAAGGATGATATTGGCCAAGATCCCGATGCCAAATTCAGTATACACAGCGTTTCTTTTGTTAACATCACTGTACAATTTTTTTGTTTTTGTTCATCTTATGAGAGAGTGAAGAAAATTATAAACACCTCATGAGGAAAACAATAATTTTTTTTTTTGCAAATATGACCTCCTTCATCCATCTTTTTTTTAAAAATATTTTTTTAGTTGTTGATGGACACAATGCCTTTATTTTATTGCTTTGTATGTGGTGCCGAGGACCGAACCCAGGGCCTCACACATGCAAGGCAAGCACTCTACTGCTGAGCTACAATCCGAGCCCTCCTTCATCCATCTTGACCAACACCAAAGACATCAGTAAAACCAGGAGGATCATCCGAATATACCTTTATTCCACATGAAAACTCAATTCTGTTTCTGGGCACAGTGGTGCCTGCTTGAAATCCTAGTGAATTGAGAGGCTGAGGCAGGAGGATCACAATGGTAAAACCAGTGTGGGCATCTTAGTGAGACCCTGTCTCAAAATACACAGGGAAAGGGATGGGTAAAACTTGGTGCTGGCACACTCACCCACCAAGCCATCTCTGCCACAAAATCAAAACAGCAAACAAAGCCTGAGTTTCATCTCATGCCCCAAGAACCCATCCTCATGCTCTCCCTTGTCCCAACATCTCATGTGTTATTTTATAACATGTATTAATCATATATAGAGATGGGGTTCAGCGCAACATTTCAAGACATATGTGTAGCCTTCGCTCATCAAATCCAGCTTCTGTTTATCTTCTTCTCAGTCTTTATTAATTTTAGGGTCATGTTTAATCTTAGATATTTTGAACGCTGCTATAATAAACACAGGCATGCAGTAAAAAAAAAAAAAATTAAATCAATGTCTTTTAGTTGTTTTTTCTGTTTACCACTAGAGGACACTATCTAGTCTTTAAAAACCAAGCCCTATGTGTTCTGTTTCCTAAGGTTTATCAGGGAGAGACTAGACAGAAAAGGCTGTTACATTGTCTCAGGTTCATTATCATGAAATATCTAAAGTACAAAGAAATTTCATATCAATCCCACTGATAGGCCTTTCAAGATAACTGTTACTGATTCAGGGTCTATTATTGGCTGAGTTCTCTGCTAGGTGCTTTATGAATATTACCTCTGAATTCTGTAACACTGTTCTCATTTTACAGATGAGGAAATTCAAGTTCAGGATAGTCATATTTAAGTCCTTCAGCATCACACAGTTGCACACGAAGATTAATTCAGGCTGTGAACCTAGATCAGGATAAGTGAATAAAAAAGGGAAATTTCCAAGGATGCCACTGGAGAGGCTGGGGAAGTTTACTCCCCTCTGTAGGACCTCTGGTAATTACCTGGCACGTTAAAAGAAGCTAAAGATGAATAACAGCAACAACTCTAAATGTAACTTACAGCTAAATATATTCTAGCAAAACAGCTATACAGATGTATGACAACCTTTATTTTAAATTCCACTAAATTTCCTGCACAAGGCCCTGGGTCCAATCCTAGTTGTGCATACACACAGCCAGACAGACAGACACACACACACACATGCTAATCCCATTATATCTCATTTGTCCTACCCTTTTTACTTGAATGTAATATATGGGTTATTTAAGGGACCAGCTATAACAAAACAATTTATTTAATTAAGGATTTGTGTTTCTGCCTGAGACCTTCATCAAACAACCTTTTTTTTATGATCAAGATATAAGTGATTATGCTTAGGGAGGGTGCTATTTTTATATGTAATGTCTAGGGGTCTTGATAGTATGATTCTGGTAGGAAATTGTGCTGTAACGACTTTTCATCTTTTCATAAACATGGATGCATGTAGTAGTGATGTGCATTAAATTTATTCCACACACTAAATAGTAACTCCATTGAAATTGATCAGGCATATACCATATGGCATCAATGTTAGTAAATATCAGTTGCAGTATTGTTCTGAATCTGAGCCTGTTCACTGTGATCACCATGAACTTAAATTCACTAAAATTCCTGTATTTATTGGTAGAGGGCCATTTGATAAGTTAATATTTTCATATGATAAAATGGACAATAAATTTCAATCCTGATTGTATTGATTATATCTAGAAAAATGCATCCTGATTCATCTGGCATGAAACACATTCTACCCCAAAACAAAAACTATTTAAACATTAATCTTCAAGGATACAAATAAAGAACACATTGCCTCTAAATTTTGTACACAGGCGAGTTAAGGATTATATTTGTTCTGTAGCTTTAATGTAGCAAGTCATTTCTTTATTAAGGCACAGAGCTAAAAAAAAAAAAAGAAAAAATTATATATATAAAATATGTGGGGGTGGAAGGACTTGGGAACTTTATGTATTCCACACACATCCCATACGCTCATTTCTATTGAATTAGACATGAGGCACTCTAAATCTAGAAATATCTTTGACTGGCATTCGGTGTTTTAATTCCTCCTTCTCCTCTGGTATATTGGAGCAGCTACTGTTCCCCAAAACAGCCTATTAATGTGGCTTTATCTTTTTAATTACTACTTTATTCTAAAGACAAGCTAGTTAATTTCATTAATTTAAAAGCCTCTAAGAGAGCAACAGCATACAAGGATTTTAAAATCTGTCAGTTAGAGAAAGTTTTTCACAGTATCCATGCAAGAGATAAACCCTGGAAGGTACAAGTGGCAGATCAAATTATAGTTTGTTTACTGGCTTTTCAGGGTCTTAAGCGCCTCTCCTGGACTTTAGATTTGTTCTTCTTTATTCAAGATAACAATAACTGTGTTTGAAAGAAGATCCATGTTAGGACAGCCACGTGACTCAAAGCTTTTGTTCTGATACTATTACAATACAAACTAGCCCAGTTATTCTGGGGAACTCCACATTCATTTTTAAAAGCTTACATTCAATTATTGTTAAAGTATGTAGAGGAGACGAAATTTCACCTCTACCCTCCAAGGGTTTCTCAACTGGGCCTTAAAATTGACATGAGGAAGATCAATAGGAGAAAAGTATACAAATTTAATATGAGTTTTATGTGTCATGGGAGTCCTCCTAAGGAAATGAAGACCCAAAGATGCAGTTAGAGTTGAGTGCTTAAATACCGAATTGCATAGAGAGTAGTAAATTATAAAAATGTGATAAGGCAAAGAGGCTTGGGCTAGGATATGTAATTTGGTAAAGTGGCTAGGGACATAAAGGCTGGTTTAAAAGAGTGTGTTTGAATAGATTGCTCCTGGTCTCAACTTCCCATCCTTGATAAGAATGCCACTTTCTTTCTATTATATGGAGGCCATCTTTCACATGTGAATTTTATCCCCTGCTTTTAAGAAACAGAATATCAGAGTGATCTTCTTGCACCTGCTGTATTGTAAGTGCCTTTAACTCAAAATAGCCAATGTCAAACAGCATATTCTAGAATGACATATTGTGATGCCTTCAAATGGAACAAGTAAACTATGAATGAACGAATATAACTTTCAATTATTTATCTTGAGGTGATTTTAGATTCATATACAATTGTAAGAAATAATACAAAGTGATCTCCTAGAACTTTCACCCAGCTACCCCTAATGATAACTCCTTTCAAAGCTAAGGTACAGTATCACAACTGGGATATTGACATCGATACAGTCAATGAATAGAGCTTCCTAGAAAAGTGATACTCTATTGAATCAGACCAGTGGTTCTTCAGCTAGAAAATGTCAGTGGTACCAGAAACACTTAGGGGAGAAGACAGCAGTAGTTTCTCTGGTGCCATCCTTAAAATTCAGTACTATGTTCATTCATGATATATTTTAAGTTGCTGAGGACATTGCTCATGAGTATATCTAATTCTCCTCTGCTGAATCCCTTCTGTTTTTGCCCTTGTAGTTCCATTTCCCACCCTCCTCCACCCTACTTTGTGCCCCAGGGGCTGATGTGTATGGACTACATCAACCTCTCTGAAGGCCCAAGCTCCTGACCAGCAGCTCTTTCCAAGAAGACTGATATTTCCAAGTGCTGCCTCTCACTCTCTGTCCTCACTCTTTCAGCCCAAGGGGTGGGAGGTGCTGCACAGTCCCTGTTGATGCCCCTAACTCCTGTCCACAATTCTATGAAGTCCCTTTGTCAAGTTCGTTTCTGTCCTTCCCCTTGAGTGTGTCACCTATTTTGCCCCAAGACCTCAACAAATATGTTCAGTGAATACCAATTGACCACTACCTTTCTCCTTATATACTCTCTTTTCCCTGGATTTTAAGGACAGTTTTTCTTCTCACAGATGAAGGAGGCAGTCAAGGAAGAAACTGAAGAAACAGCAACTCTGTGTGTGTGTGTGATGCTGGAGTGGAACCCAGGGCCTTGGGCATGCTAGGCCACTGGGCTACCACTGGGCTATACTACCAGCCAGCATCAACACTTAAAATGAGACCAATGGTAAAGATGAGAAACTAGAAGATGTGGTGTGAAGCTCTGGCTTCTCAAACTCTGATATCTACCTTGTTAGCTCCAAGAAGCTTCTTTCTGGAGGCCCACAGGTACCTCAAACCCAATGCTTTATGGAGAAAAGTGTAATGAGCTGCCCGGATAAGGGACTTAGTCACCCATCTAAGAATGTTGCTGGGAAGCAGCCTCCAGCTGATTGCCCTCTTTGGGGCTGCCCTGGCTGAAGAAAACTGCATCAAAGTCATGCTTCCTTCTAGGGGCAATCTTCAGCAGTGACTAACCAATGAGTCAGACAGAAAGGCCAGGCCTCCTTAGCCCAACTTGGGACAGCTCTTATTCATTGTGTATTGCCACATAACCAATGACGCCAAAACTAACCACTTAAGTCAACAAACACTTATTATCTCCCAATGTCCGGGGGTCAGGAATCCTGGGGTGTCTTAGTCCAGGTTCTGTCTCAGAGTTTCTCATGACACTGCAGTGACCCCTGTGAAAAAACAGAACCCTTAAGACTGCAGGAGTAATACCTCCCAGAGGGGAATGAGACAGCCAAGCTAGGTCTCAGATCTTATGGAGTTGACAGATGTACCAGAAAATGAGGATTTAAAAAGTGGCAAATCTTCAAAGCTGTAAAATGAAGATCGCACATTGGGAGACAGGAGGTGGTGAAGTCAGTCAGCCTTCAAAGGCTACAGGGTCAGCAGAGATGCCAAGAAGTCAGAGCCAAGGAAGACAAGCTCGCTAAAATCAAACCTTCTGAGATAGGACATTAAACTGCCCTGTCCTAAAAATAATAATAGGGATTCTCTGAGATGATAAAGGGCAGATTGCTGGTGGTGAGGGACAGACACATATGTAGAATAGTCACTGAAGTAACCTGTTGCCTTTACTTTCTTAGCAAATTAAAAACACACCTCAGTGTGGTGACTTAGACGGTAATGAGACATGAGTCAAATGAAGAGGCTCAGTGGAGCCAAGCTCAAACTCCACCCCTACATGTGTTGACGTCAAGAGAACGAGCCCCTGCCTATCCCATAGACACCATGGAAGCTGCATACCTTTGTCCTTGGATTCAGCCTGGGATTTCTGTCCCCTGTGCTACCTCTCTCATAATGAAGCAGAAAAATAAAGAGTCTTGTTTCTGTCCTAGTTGTGCTTTGATCTGATTCTTCTGACAGAGAGCACAAGAACCCACTGAGTCGGTGACAAAGAAGCCAGGGGACCTACTTTGCTTCTCTGCCTCATTCCTACCTGGGCCTCTCCATAGGTTGGTTCACAATATGGCAATAACTGCTGTGACCAGATCCAGATCTCATTTTCAGGGAAAATGGAATTCCTTAATGATTTCATCCCAATGCTATACTTTTTGGTCACTTGAATAGTTACTGCTAACTGTTAAAACAATGACTTCCTATCCTTATGATTCAATGATTTCTCTTTAAGCTTTTGCTTCATATCCACTGTATGGCCCTCTTCTTGTCTTCTCTCTCCTCTCCACACCTCTGCAGAAGAATAAGGTAGTCTGGTTCCCACACACCTGTCCTTCCATCACATCCCCTGCTGACAGTGGCCAGAGAGGAAGGAAACAGAAGGCAGAAATGTCCTTGAGACCCTGCTTTTTGTCCTTGGGCTGTGCAGACAGTTGGTGGATATCATCATCTGATGTTGGGAATTGCTCCCAGCAGCAGCTCCAGGTTCTTTTGAGTTCCTTGGAAGAGATTCGTTTTCAACTCCAAGCCCAGCCTCTGAGTTGGCAGCCTTACATCCAATTCCTCAGGTGTGTGCCCGCTTCTGCCCTGTCTTGTGGCATTCCCAGACAAGACCAGAACTACACTCCCACAGCCAACTCCCAGGACTTCAGGCTCATGTGGACTCTGTGTTACAGACCCCTTGAAAACCACAATTTTGATGGGAATAGTCTTTTCCCCTCTTCCATCTGATGGCTTGTCCCCTACCAAGCCATCTCTTCCCAGTATAGTTTTCCTCTGTTCCAGTAGGGCAGAGACTGTACAGTAAGGCTAATCACCACTGTCCAGACAGGGATAGCACATCAGATACCCACAAACCTGTGTACCCACAGCCAATAGACCCTCCCTAGACCCAGCCTCTGCCCTTGGTCTAGGGAATAAACAGCCCTGCCTGAGTATCCTACCTCTGCAAAAGTTGCCAATCTTTCCCTTTCAACCTGATTTTATAATAGAGTGTCAGTTGGTGGGGCTGGTTCTTTTTTAAGTTCTGTCATAGGGAGCTGGCCCCCACTGCTGTTGGTTCTCGGGATCTAGACTGTGGGGGACTTAAATCATTTGATCCTCAACTGTGAACTTTAGGATGGCATTAGTCACAAAGATTTAGCAGCTGTTAGCACATTTAAAATTAATCACTGTTCCCAACCACACTCTCATCTATATTGGCTGTCTTGGTGAAGGGTACCATTGTCCTCTTTGCAGGTTGACCATCTAGTCTAGGATGAGGGATCTTTCCTGGCAAATCAGAAAGGTCAGTCACCCTTCTTCCTAATGCCAGTGACTAGCCAGGACCTATAGTTCAATCCCTTCCCTTTCGTCATTGCCCCTGCTCTGAGTGAGGCGTATTCCTCTGCCTCTCATAGCCCATATACCCATTCCTCTTTTCCATTCTGCAACCAGTGATTCTCAACTTTGTTTTCTGACTGGAGTCATCAGGAAAAGTTTGGAAACTGCTTGTGTCTGGATTCATTTCCAGATATGCTGTTTTAAATGATCTGGTGTGAGTCATGGACATTCACCAGATGATTCTCATCTGCAGTCTTCCACCTGACCCACTATTGATCTAAGTGGTCTTTCCAACTTTGGAGTCTCCCTCTTCTAACCCACCCTTCACATTGCTCTGCTTACAACTCTCCATGGGTCCCTGATGCCTTTAGTTTAAAGCCCACACTCTGAAAGAGGGGGAGCAGTGCGTGGGAGATGAGCCTAGTAAGGGAATGAGGGTCTGACCATGCACGACCCTGACTCAGGAGAAGCCACTTCCATTGCATTCCTTCACATCCACCATGCTCTACGGCAATACCAACTTTGCTTACAGAAAAATGACTCACTGAGCACCTACTGTGTGCAAGGCAGTAGAGATGCAATGATGAATAAAACAATCACAGTCCCAGACCTTACACTGCAGAGACAGTAGACAAGAACAGTAAGGAGACCACAGCCACATTTCCTCAGCTCAGGAAGAACTGACCACATCCTTCTTTTTAACCTATATTATGACCTGAATATGATTATGCAGTAGCATCTGTAACCCTTATTATAGCTCCTTAGGTACATGAACATACTTTTCTAAAAACCATAGCACAAGTACCTTAAGGTAAAAAACTGCATTTTCTTTATTTTATCTACAACATCAAGCAGACTGCTCAGTACACAGTAGACTTTCAGTTAAAAGTTTGCCAAGTGAAAGCAAGAAAGAATGACTTAGTCTGACTTTCCAAAGAATGACTTATAAGGGTCTTGAATTCTATTCCTTTCATCTTCTCATAATTTTGCAGTTCTGTGGTTCCCACTAAAAGGAATGAATTTTGGAAGAATTTGTCAGTATTCAGAGTGGTCCTAGTTAATCTTCAAATAGGCATTGGGTCTATCTGGAAGCAGCAATCCTTTCACAGGGCAAGTAAAGGGCCAACTGATGTATTCTCTTTGTGACTCCTGGGAATAATATCTTAAGTCATCAGTTAATATTTTAGTAGAGATTAGTTACATGGTTTTATAGCATCACCTTTTACCATGGACATTGGCATGTTCAGAGACAATCTGGAGATAAAAGAATGGCCCTTTTAATGGTAGATTGAAAGGGGTAGTGCAGTTTGTGGTTTTGGTCAAGTGTTATCAACAGTCCCTTACTTCTCAAGTTAGCTCTGGGCAAGACACTAGGGAGAGCCACAGAAGGACCTGTGTGGCTTGACTGAGGCCCTGGTTGATCACTCAGCTCCTCACAGCAATTCCCCAACCCTGTAATTCAAGCTGGTGTGACTACTCAGCTTTGACAATGCTTCCAGCAGCAGGGTGAGCTTGTTACCTCCCTAGGTTCTCCAGTTTCATCAGTTACTCTGCATCATTTGTACAATGGTTTTTGCTCAACTCAAACTCCTCAGTGCAAAAGGTTTCCTTCTTCCTCTGGAGGTGGGGCACACTGTGGTGCAGGTCTCTGCCAGCCTCACAGCCCACGGCTCTAACAGACCGTCCCTCACGGGGATCTTCAGAGTCACTTTCACTCACATACTTGGTTTCTCTGTTCCCTCAGGTCATTGGAATTTGCCAATAATTGATTCTGATCCCTGCTTTGTTGTTGTTTGTGTTTTTCTTCTCTTCCAACAATTATTAATTAAAAAGCGTCAGCAACATAGTAGGGCACAACCGATTCCAGCGACTCCTCCACTCCACCTCAGTGTCAGTACAATACTTGCCCACAACACTTGTTAGACAGAGTGACCAGCCATCCTAGGCTTAGTTGGCCTGTGACTGGGGGCCTTTAGTATAGGGCTACCCAGGGTGGTTGTTCACCCAGGGTGGTTGTTCACCCCATACCCAGTGCCTAGAATGTGAAGGTACTGAACACTCCAGAACAACAACAACAACAACAACAGAAATCGAAGGGAGAAAATTCTAGAGAGAAAACAAATGAAAGCAAAACAGATTGACAATAAGTGAGATGGGAGGAAAGGAAAATATTTATAGAAAAGGAAAATGCAAGAAGGAAAATCAAAATAAGAGAAGACAGACTCCTGGGCAGATGATACCTTAGAAATTTAGTTAAACATATCTGATAATAGATCCTAGAGAGAATAAAAATATAAATAGACAAGAACTATACATGTCAGACTGATGAACAGTGAGTGGGAAGGAAATAAAGAGAAAGACTTGTTCAAACATATCCTTCTACACAGTTTTTTTTTTCTTTTCTTTCAGAATGTCACTTCTGGAAGGAACAGTGCATCTCTCTCCTGGTAATGTCTGTCTGTCTCTCTCCACACACACACACACACACACACACACACACACACACACGTTATCTTTATGTATATATACATATATATTTATATAAAGATAATACTATAGAATGTTTGAACAAAAAGAGTAAGTCAGTATAAACTAATTACTTATATGGAAGTATTAGTAAACTAATTACTTTCTCTTTTCTCTCAGAGAGTGATGTTATCATTTTTGGAAAATTACCAGGTAAGCTTGTATTTACTCTGGCTCCTTGGAATAGCTGTAATTTTGTTAAGTCTTAGATTTAACTTGTGGTTAATGAAGTATATAAATAATATATACAGTTCCACTGAATTATTGCATAGTAGTTGTTCTATTTCCAGTGTTTTGTTTTCTCTCTTATCTATTTTTTGATAAAGGGGTAAATTTGATCTTCTTTGCCTATAAAAATTGTCTAAGTGCCTTTTTTCTGTTAGTGAAGCTGTGAGGTAAGTGGGCATTTTAAAAATTTGTTCTAATTAGTTGTACATGACAGCAGAACGCATTTCAACTCATTGTACACAAATGGAGCGCAACTTGTCATTTCCCTGAGCTGTATACGATGCAGAGTCATACCGTTTGTGCACTCATACATGAACATAGGGTAATCATGTCCATCTCATTCCATCATCCTTCCCACCTCTATACCCCACCTCCCCTCACTCCCCTCTGCCCAATCCAAGGTTCCTCCATTCTTCCCTAGCCACCCCCTGCCCCCCGCCACATTATGGATCAGCATTCGCATATCAGAGAAGTGGGCATTTGTGAAAGAAGAAAATACAAGAAGGAAAACTAAAATGAGAAAAAGTACCACTTCATTGGTGGGGAAAAGGTGGATCCATTTGCATAAGTAATGTAGTCCTTGGGTGGCATTGGAGAGAACTGAGAATGGGAATATACGTCTCAGAGCACCCTTGGCCAATATGGGACTCAGGGAGTGGACACATCCTCCCTCAAATGTCCGGGGAGGTCACGCTGGGACCATGAAAAAATACTGCAGAATGGATCAACTGGCTCCTGAGGTATGGAACATCAATGATCTATAACAATGCTGGGTGTAATTATAGCAGCTGGTCCACAAATGAGGAACACAATCATCATCACTTATGGAAGGTGTCTTCGTCCATTTTCTGTTGCTGTAACAGAATAGCTGACACTGGGTAAGTAATAAAGGATGTTTGTTTTGGCACATCATTCTGGAGACTGATAAGTCCAAGGGCCTTGAGCTGCTGCTTCAACTTATGCTGAAAATGAGAAGGCAGTAAGTACATATAGAAAGAGGCAAAACATGAGGACTGATTTTCTTTGTAACAACCCAGTCTTATAACTAATCCAATCTTGTGAGAATTAGATTATAACTAATCCAAGCATGTGAGAAAGGCATCCATCCCTCTTAATGACTTCTTAAAGGTCCCACCTTCCAGTACTACCTCAATGGCACTCAAATTTCAACATGAGCATTGGAGGAGACAAACCATATTCAAAACATAGCAAGAGCCCATATGATGTGGGAACCTTATGATAACTCTTTTTGATGTTGTTATGGTTTGGAATTTAATGTCCTCCCAAAGCTCATGTGTTTGGCAGTAGAGAGAGGAATGTTTAGAGGTGAGATGATTAGATTATGAGAACTGTAACCATCCGTCCTCATTTGGTGGATTAATAATTTGAACAGACTACTGGGTGGTAACTATAGGCAGATGGAGTGTGGTTGGAAGAATTACATTATTGGGGGGGTGTGCCCTTGGACTTTCTCTCTCTTTCTCTTTTTCTCTCTTCCCTGCTGCCATGAGCTTTCCTCTGCCACACCCTTCCACCATGATGTGTCTGCCTTGGAGCCAGCCAACTATGGACTGAACTTCTGAAACTATCAGCCCAAAATAGACTTTTCCTCCTCTAGATGGTTGCGGTCAGGTATTTGGTCACAGCAATGAAAGACCGACTAACACCAGTGCTATGTTGAAATAATAAGATGTGGATGATTTCAGAGCTAAAGTTCCTACTCCTCCATTTCAACCGCAGATCAGACCTTCACTGGTTCAAAATTTAAGAATAACTTGATCTAAGATGAATCCCAAAAGGTCACATATTATATGCATCCACTTATATAAAATGAGCAGAATAAGCAAATTCATTGAGACAGAAAGTAGACTGGTGGTTGCCTAGGGTTGTGGGTGGGGGCAGGGATTGAAGAGAAATGGAGAGTGATGGATAATGGATACAGAGGTTTATTTTTGAGGGAAAGAAAATGTCCTAAAATTGATTGTGGTGATACTGAACAACTCTGTAGATACACTAAAAACCATATACTTTAAATGGGTAAATTATAGTATGCAAATATCTCAATTCAATAAAGGTCTTTTTGAAAACAAAGAAGAACTTGACCTGGAGGCCCACTGCTTTCCTGTCCTTCAGGAAAAAAAAAAATCCTTAGAAATATGTAAGCATAAGATCAGGCTACTAGATAAGTTTAGGCTTCAGTGGGACCTTAGAAGAAAAGAATTTTAACCCAAGTAAGAAACTGAACTGGTCTCTCACTGTGCATTGTGGGTTGAATTGTCTCCCTATGTGGATGGATGTGACCCTATGTGGAAATAGAATCTTTGCAGATGTGATCACCTAAGA
Source organism: Xerus rutilus (assembly GCA_028644305.1). Lineage (NCBI taxonomy): Eukaryota > Metazoa > Chordata > Mammalia > Rodentia > Sciuridae > Xerus > Xerus rutilus. The sequence goes on along the minus strand of CM053405.1, from coordinate 36,748,644 downwards.
CAAGGTGGTGTCCAATTAAGTGGGGCGCTAATCCACTCTGTGTCTTTGTGAGAAGGGAAGACACAGAGGGAGAAGACCACTACTGGAAGAAGCAGGCAACGAGAAAGCAGTAGCATCTGCAAGTTAAGGAATGCCAAGGACTGCTGGCCAGAAGTTAGGAGACAGGCAAAGACAGGCTTGCCCTCAGAAGCCTCAGGAGGAATCTGTGCCGCGGACTCTTCCATTTTGCAGATCCAGCCCCTCCAGAACCGTGAAAAGAGTACATTTTGCTGTTTGAAGTCACCCAGCTTGTATCACTTTACAGCAGTTCTGGGAGACAGGAGAGGGACAGGAACAGAAAGCCCAAGAAAAAAAAGTAAGATGCCAATTCCACTCTGTCGAATGATATTGCTGCCACCAGGCCTTTGTGCTGATGACTCCACTAGAGAAGCCACTTTGCTTGAGCATCCATGGAAGAGAATCAACAGAAAATAGTCCCTCTCCTAAATGAAGTGAAGGCTGCCCCAATAGCTGTACCTCTTGAAGGACAGCAAGGTCAAATCCATTCTCTTTCTTACATCCACTAAGTGTTCCTAATTGTACCATATTTGAGTTTATTGTTTATTTGTTCGATGACTTATATGTCAGTATTGAATTTACTGACATTTCTGTTTACCTTTAATTTCCTTTTGTTTACAAAAATTAACCCAGTTTCCTCATCAAATTACTTGTTATAAAGAAGGACTTTAAAATAAAATGTGAATTTGTCTCAAGTCCTTCATCTTTTTGTTTTCATTTAAACTGAAGTTCTTTTTGATGTGCCCGCAGCCAACATCCGGGATCCTTTTTCTCTTGTTCTCTGAAATGATGCGGAGTGATGTGTCACCTGGTTACTGAGGAAAAGTTTAATGTATCTTGAATTACTACCCATTCTACTGTTTCTTAAGTTCTGTGATTCTGTAATTCTTATACAGTGGACAATATTAGGGGAAAATAAAGCGGCAAAGAGACTCAATCTAGGAGGTTTGTCGTCCATCGTTGTGGAATAGCTTCGTTACACAGAACAACAACAAAAATTGTGTTTTAACAATCATTTAATTTCCAGTAACTCTTTTATGTTTATAGTCTGCTCATTTAAAACAAAATTTTTATAGTTGTAGATGGGCAACATGCCTTCATTTGTTTCATTTTTATGTGGTGCTAAAGATCGAACCCAGTGCCCCACACGTGCTAGGCAAGTGCTCTGCCACTAAGCTACAGCCCCAGCCCCCTAGTCTGCTCTCTTTTAAAGCAAACTATTCTTGTTTTATAAGTTAATGTATGTTCTTGGTTCACTCTGAACAGAAGGTAGAATTTCTCTTTAAATTCTCTTCTATGGCATGAATTATCTTCATTATGGCTTGAATGATGATGTGTTTTATGTTTCTTCTACTTCTTCTCTTTCATGCACTTTCTTCTTGATTCGAGGCTTTTCTGATTATGTTTATGAAGGCTTGTTTTCCACAGAAGCACAGACTGGCTCCCTACCCCCGCCCACCCTGGCTTCTTCTCTGATGGGGTACACTGACTGCATGGGTGAGGTGTGTCAAACACAGTCTTGGGTACAGGGGCTTCCCTCAAATGACAACTGACAAGAGTTATGTATTCTGGGACACCAAAACCCTCAGCAGGGGCTCTGGGCACTCCACTCAGGATGAGGAGTGAACCAGCCTATTCTCCTGACCTTGGACCTCCTTTCACTGACTGTCCCCAAGATGTCTCACTACTTTCCACCCCTCCTTTCCATTCCACTGCAGCCCTCTGTTCATCATGCAGTCCCCTTTCTCAATGAGACAGTAACATTTTTTAAAAAACAACATTTTTGGTCACATTGGGTCAAGCACTGTGGGATGTTTAGAATCCTTGGTTACCAAGTGCTAAGTGCTGGGGGCACCAGGCAAAGCACAGTCCGTGATTGAGATCTATTCCCAAACTTGTCCGATCACAAATATCACAGGGGATGCCAGGCCTCCCACCTCGACCTGATTCAGAATCTCCACTGAAGAAACCTGAAAATTTCTATACAGGGAATATTCTTTATCCAAACTGCTAGGGACCAAAAAAGTGTTTCAGATTTGGGATGGTTTTTCCATCTTGGAGCATTTGTATATACATAATGAGACATGTTGGGGATGGGCCTCATGTCTGAACATGAATTTCACTTATGTTTCCTACATAAGAATATTTTATAATTCACTACATGTCATGAGAAAGATTTTTATCTTGCCATAGGTGTGCTTCTGAAGAAAAATATACTGCAAAATACAGAACACTATGTAGATTTTTAAGACTTTGCTTTAAAAAACAAAAACAGAACCAGAGAATTTTAGACCTTAAAAAAGAATAGCAATACTGATCCACTAAGGAAGCATTTTGTTTTTAAATTGTATTTTGTCCTTTGAATAAAGTACAGATGTCTCTTATTTATCCATGTAGGAAACAGCTATGAAAATATTCTCACAGATATTTGAAATACACAAAAGGCTAGCTAATATTTATTAAACTCATACTATGTACCAGGCTAAGTCCTTGATATCTTATTGGGTGAGCAACATCTTAGTTTGCTTGGGATGTCCCAGTTTTAGCACTGAAAGCCTTGTGTTCTAAGAAATCTCTTAGGCCCATACATATCAGGCTTATCAGTTACTCTACCTCTTCCTCTCATTTAGTGTTCAAAACAAATGTATGAATATTGTATATATATATTAAAATATTGCTCTGTACCTCATAAATATGTAGTTATTACATTAACCAAAACATTTTAAATGTTTTGGATGAAAATATTAGCTACCCTGATTTGATCGTTACACACTGTATCCATATATTAAATTATCCCACTGTATACCACAAATTTGTACAATAATAATGAAAAGATAAAGGAAAACTGTATGTGATAGGTATATGTAATACATACTAAAATTATTGCCATTCTACAGTTGAAACTGAGTAATAGATGGCTTAAACAAACTGATCACAATTACCAGATTAGAAAGTGGCAATGTAGGAACTCAAAGCTCTGTTGTCTACATTTGTTTGCTTTTGAGGTATACAGTCCCAGTTATTCTGTTCCTTGCCATGAAGCTGTGGTCTCTGGAGGTTTCATTGTTTTCCCTTTATCCCAGGGGTAGAGTTGATTTAGAAACTTGGCACCAAAAGAGTTTAGAATTTGATGGAAAATTTAAAAATCAGTTTCACACACACAAAAAATTGTATCTTATTCAATGGCAACAGAAAATTAAAGCCACATTGAGTTTTCCGGGGCTTTGAAATATTTCTTGGGGAAAAGGAAGATACAGAGCTTGGAGAGAGAAAATAAGAGCTCAGGGAAGTTTCACCCTGTTTAAGGGTGGAGTGTTTCAGGGGGCTGGTTTATGCCTGCAGCTGCTTTGAAGATCACAGTATCACCAGTGCAGCCCCTCACAGAACATGGAGATGGTGGCTGCCCTCTCTACTGGAACTTACCATGGAGGGGAGGAAAGGAGATATGTTTTCCTTATCTGCCATTTAGCCACAACAGCTTCTTTAATTTTCCTCAGTAATAAACTCTGAGCTTAAGTTGAATCTTGAGTGACTTCTAGAGTTCAAATTAGGAAAATCATCTGCAATGCATTGAAAACTAGCTAGACTTTCAGCATAAAACAAGTTGTGCTTATTACATTTTATAGAATTACAGCAACTTGGGATTATTAGTCCTGAAAATTCCAACTACTTTGGAGTAGCTCAATAGAAGTGGGATATGTCCATCAAAAAAGCTATTTTCTTTTCAGTAAAATTGTGATTTCCTGTACAGATACAACCAGAACTTTGTCTCAAGGCACTACGATGATCATTTATTGAATGTTACTTCTATAGAATGCTTTAAGCTTATATTTAGTTTCTTTCCTGATTACAAAGCAATTGGCTTTTTGTATTTATACAATGAAATGTAAAAGGAAAGATCCTAATATCCTAATCATATCATCACTTTTGAAATTTTAAAAAATATTATTTGATTCTTTCTTCTCTGAATACAGTAAGTTATGGCATTCCATAACTATGAAGCACTACACTATTAAAATCATGTCCCACTAACGGCGGCGGCGGCAGCGGCGACAGCAGCGACAGCGACGGAGAGGGTGTTGGTGGGCTCGGCGCCTTCAGGTCCTGCGGCGGCGCCTGTGAGGCACCCGGGCCGCGGGCGGAGGTGGGCGGTGCGCGGCGTGCGGCCGTCGGAGATGGTGGGCGTCCCCGGAGCGGCCGCCTTCCAGACATGGAGGAAGAGTTGAGATGGAATTTCCTATCCCACAAAGACTGCTGATCTCTGGCATACCTTTTGGCAGAACAAATGGTTCAGTATTGGCTACCTCAGTATTTGTGGCAATAGCAAGGATTACTATTGTACTTGGTCTGTTCACTGCAGGATGGAAGCCAATTAGTCAAGAGGAAGACAGTAACACAAGAAGATCTTTACAATATGTTGTGAGGATTAAAAGAGAGAACACTGTAATCTTACCATGTGCCTGCAATACAATGTGGGTAGTCAGTAAATATTTAACCCAGCACTAAGTTGGTTCTGAGAAAAGGGTGCCAGCAATGCCTGGATCGCCTGTGGAAGTGAAGATACAGTCAAGATCCTCACCTCCCATCATGCCACCTCTCCCACCAATAAATCCTGGAGGACCGAGGCCAGTGTCCTTTACTCCTACAGCATTAAGCAATGGCATCAACCATTCTCCTCCTACCCTGAATGGCGCCCCATCACCACCACAGAGATTCAGCAACGGTCCTGCCTCTTCCACTTCATCTGCACTAACAAATCAGCAATTACCAGCCACTTGTGGAGCTCGGCAACTCAGCAAGTTGAAACGCTTTCTCACTACTCTGCAACAGTTTGGCAATGAGATTGGGGAGAAGGTTCGAACTCTCGTTCTAGCACTGGTGAACTCAACAGTGACAATTGAAGAGTTCCATTGCAAGCTGCAAGAGGCCACAAACTTTCCTCTTCGTCCTTTTGTAATTCCATTCCTCAAGGCCAACTTGCCCCTGCTGCAGCGAGAACTGCTGCACTGTGCTCGGGCTGCCAAGCAGACCCCATCGCAGTATCTCGCCCAGCATGAACACCTTCTGCTCAACACCAGTATCGCTTCTCCCGCCGACTCTTCTGAGCTGCTCATGGAGGTGCATGGAAATGGAAAAAGACCCAGTCCAGAGAGAAGGGAAGAAAGTAATTTTGAAAGAGATACAATTCCTCCCGAGCCTCCTGCCAAGAGAGTGTGTACCATCAGTCCTGCTCCTCGGCACAGTCCTGCCCTCACTGTGCCCCTCATGAATCCTGGGGGCCAGTTCCATCCTACTCCTCCACCTCTTCAGCATTATACCTTAGAAGATATCGCAACTTCTCACCTATATCGGGAACCCAGCAAGATGCTAGAACATCGAGAAGTTCGTGAGAGGCACCACAATCTTAGTCTAAATGGAGGCTATCAGGATGAGTTGGTAGACCACCGTTTGACAGAAAGAGAATGGGCTGATGAATGGAAACATCTTGACCATGCCCTGAATTGCATTATGGAAATGGTAGAGAAAACAAGACGCTCTATGGCAGTTCTGAGACGCTGTCAGGAATCTGATCGGGAAGAACTCAACTACTTGAGAAGACGATTTAATGAAAACACAGAGATGAGGAAAACAGGGACCGAGTTGGTTTGCAGGCAGCACAGCCCTGGGAGTGCAGATTCTCTTGGCAGTGATTCTCAACGGGACTTCAATAGTAGACCAGGAACAGGATACGTACCTGTGGAGTTTTGGAAGAAAACAGAAGCTGTGAATAAGGTGAAAATTCAGGCCATGTCAGAAGTACAGAAGGCCGTTGCTGAGGCTGAGCAAAAAGCCTTTGAAGTGATTGCAACAGAGAGAGCACGCATGGAGCAGACCATAGCAGATGTGAAGCGACAGGCTGCAGAGGACGCTTTCCTTGTCATCAACGAGCAAGAAGAGTCAACCGAGAACTGCTGGAACTGTGGCCGCAAAGCCAGTGAGACGTGCAGTGGCTGCAATATCGCACGGTACTGTGGCTCTTTCTGCCAGCACAAGGACTGGGAGCGGCACCACCGCCTCTGTGGCCAAAGCCTGCATGGCCAGAGTCCTCACAGCCAGAGTCGGCCGCTGCATCCCGGAGGGAGGGGCTCCTCGGCCAGGTCTGCTGACTGCAGTGTGCCCAGCCCAGCCCTGGACAAGACCTCAGCAGCCACTTCACGTTCCTCAACTCCTGCCTCTGTGACAGCCATTGATGCCAATGGACTCTAAACCCAGGGTTCCACTTCTCTGATGACCACTCTTGCTGATGATGGAACCCTTGCACCAAAGGGCTTGGCTGTTGGAATAAGTAGCTTGGGTCATCAGCAAGAAATGAAGTGGCAGCAGGAAGTGTCTAAGCAGCACTGCATGGCCTCTC
>CM053405.1:36730066-36741693 GCA_028644305.1 Xerus rutilus | reverse complement strand
CGTTCCTCAACTCCTGCCTCTGTGACAGCCATTGATGCCAATGGACTCTAAACCCAGGGTTCCACTTCTCTGATGACCACTCTTGCTGATGATGGAACCCTTGCACCAAAGGGCTTGGCTGTTGGAATAAGTAGCTTGGGTCATCAGCAAGAAATGAAGTGGCAGCAGGAAGTGTCTAAGCAGCACTGCATGGCCTCTCTAGGACTTACTTCTGTGTCCTGGTGGAACTAGTGCCATTCTCTACACACAGGCAGCCCATCTGAGTTGCTGCTTCTGGGGGCTTTCGTGGTGTGCTCCTTCCCAACTGAAGCTGGCTTGGCTACCCCCTCAGTGTAGACCACCAGCTTCCCTGGCTCCTTGAGTCAGCAGACTGACGAATGTGACAGCCAGGCTGGCAGCAGCTAGCTGGCCGTGAACTGTCTCCCACTCTGTCCGTGGTCCTCACATGGCAGAGGCCTAGAGGCTGGCAGCAGACTAAGGAGGAGAAGGATCTCTTCTCCCACTGAGCAGCTCCTTGAGCCCCTTTTCCACCCTCAGAAGGTGACACTGATTGGCTTCATAGGGCCTTGGGTATGCAAAAAGCATAACTCAGGACTCCCTCCTCGACCCTGCTATTCAGACTTGTTAAGATGCTCAGAAATGACAGGAAAGAAGTCACCACTTCAGTATAAGCGCCCATGATAATAAAAAAAATAAATCTTCCTTAAAAAAAAAAAAAAATCATGTCCCAAACAAAAACTTATTGATTTGTGTGTTAGTTGGATTTTTGTTGCTATGACAAAATACTTGAGAAAATCAACTTAAAGAGGAAAAATTTATTTTGGCTCATGGGTTCAGAGATTTCACTTGACTCCATCTCTTTGGGACTTTGGCAAGGCAGAACATCATGGTAAGGAGCACGAGGTAGAATAGAGCTGCCTACCTGAAGGTGGGCAGGAAGCTAAGAGAGGAGAGAAAGGAAGGGACCCAAGACAAGATATACCCTTCCAGGGCATACCCCAGTGACCTACTTAATCTAACTCAACTTTACCTCCTATAGTTTCTACTGTCTCCTAATAGTCCATTCAATTATGAACCCATCAATGGAATAATCCATCGATAAGATTCAGAGCCCTCATGATCCAATCACTTCCCCAAAGCCCCACCTCCAAACACCACTGCATTGGGAAGTAAGCCTTCAACACACAAGCCTATAGGGAACATTCCAAATTGAAACTACAATGTGGAAATGAAGGGTGGAATCTTGCACATTTTGTAACTCGTTTTCCCTCAATTTTAGTGTGCATTTTTCCACTCCAACATTTTTCTAGAAGAAGATTTTTATTGGCAGTATGGAGCTTTAGGCTTCATTTTAATGAATTTTTAATATTTCTTATATTTTGAATTCTTTAAAGGAATGCCTCAAAATTTTGGTGTGATTTTTATTGTAATATTGTCATTATTTTACTATACTCAGTAACACTGAATATCATGCTTTTGAGTCTCAAATACAGAGTAGGCAAAAATTGAAAATAGTCTTTAATTCATAAAAATTGACATTTGCTTTGCTATATTCTTTTTGGTTTTTCTTTTTGTTGGTCTGTTGGCTTTCCCATACCCAAATAGAATATGTAGGCAGATAAATCATTCTAAGTTCCAGAGAAGAACAAAAGGCATATTTAGCTTTGAATTCAAGAAAATGTGGTATATATATACACAATGGAGTTTTATTCAGCCATAAATAAAAATGAAATTATGTCATTTGCAGGAAAGTGGATGGAATTTGAGAGCATTGTGTTAAATAAAATATTCCAAATTCAAAAGGTCAAGGGTCATATGTTTTCTCATATGTGGATGCTAGAGAGGACAAAGGAAAAGTGAGGGGGTGGGGATCTTATGAAAAGCAAAGGGAGATCAGCAGAATAGAGGAAAGGAAGGGGTGAAGGGGTGGGAGGAGGAGAGGGAGGGGAAGTGCTAGGATATTGGACAAATTATCTTGTTATATTGTGTGCATGTACTAATATGTTACAGCAAATCTCACCATTATGTACAACTCGAATGCATTAATTTAAAAAGTGAGAAAGAAAAAATAGATATATAATAAATATATGAGAAGTAATATATATTTATATTTTATAGTACATATATACAGTAAAGTGATTATTTATAGAGATGTGGGCAGGGCTAAAGGACAATCAGAAATGACAAAGCTGGCTGAGATTCGTGTGTGAGGCACTGGGTTCAATTCTCAGCACCACATATAAATAAAATAATGTCCATCGACAACTAAGACAAAAATTTTAAAGAAAAGAAAGGACAAGGCACCCAGAGACTAGTAATAGTAGGAAGCCACTGCCTCAAAGGCTGAAGGAACAGGGGAAATGAAATGGAACTTTAGGCACAGGGTGCCTGGAACCTGGGGAGAAAATAGCCTTGTAAGGCTGCAGGCAGCCCCTGCCGCCACGTGGACCTGAATCAGTGAGAACTGAAAGATAAACATTCAACCTCCCTTTCTCTTGTGGTATTTTCATTGGATACATTCAACCTTTATGAAACCAGAGGGCAGTCCCCTGGGGGTACATAAGAGGGTACAGATCAGGGATAGGAGAATTGGGTATTGCTAGCACACTGGATATTTATGTCTTTGTTTAGTTTTGTTTTTCATTTACATTTTTAATGCATTTGGAAGTTTTATTTTTTTATATGTGGTATGTAATAGACATAGGCTTTTAATTTTATTTCTCTAGAAAGCTACATAGATAGCTTAAGTACAAATATTGAATCATTTTCCCATTTATTTTAAGTGCTACTATTATTAAAGTAAACTCTATAATGTAATGGGTTCCCATTCAGTGTTTTCTACCCTGGTCCATTGATTTGTTCTTAGGTTAACATTATTTTAATGGTTGTAACCTTGTAACATTTACTGCAGCAGCTCCCAAGTATTCTAAAGTTTTGATGGAAAAATAATCAGCAAATGAATAGCTTTGAAATATAAAACATTTTGTGTATAAAAAGTTTTCTTATTCAGAAATGGATTCAAACAAGTGTTACATAAAAATTTTCGCTATTTCCCTAATACAGGAACTCAATAATGTATTATTGGATAATATAAGAAGGGATATTTTTTAATTTACAAGATAAACACAAGACTCACCAGAATTCAGTTTTCTTCTTGCTTTGATTATCTTATGTTGTGAACAAATCATTCGAAACTTAGGGTTTAGAGCAGCAAAAAAAGCACTGCTTTTCTTATGATTCTGTGTGTCAGCTGGGTTCCATTAGGCTCCATGTGGTCTCATCTGGGCTGGAACGTCAGGAATGTGTCATTCACACCTCCAGTAGCTGGGACTGGCTATCAGCTGAGAGCTTAGCTGGGAACCAGAGAGCTTTGGCTGTCCAAGAGGCTTGAAGATTATAGAAGGGAGCACTAGGAAAAGAATAAAAATGGAAGCTTCAGATTTTTTCAGACACAGCGTCAAATATTACATAGTGGTGCTGGGTATGAAACTCAGTGATAGAGCACTCATTAAGAATGGTTTAGGGGGCTGGGATTATGGCGCAGTGGTAGCGTGCTCGCCTAGCACGCATAAGGCACTGGGTTTGATCCTCAGCACCACATAAAAATAAAATAAAGATATTCTGTCACCTACAACTAAAAAATAAACATTTAAAAAAAAAAAAAAAAGAATGGTTTAGGTCCTGAGTTCAACCCCCAGCAACACACACACACACACAATGTGGTGCTACTCCCTTCTTCATAGCAGACATAGGAGCCAGGTGTGGGTGCTCCCCTATAATCCCCGCTACTTGGGAGTTCAAGATGGGAGGATAATGGTTCAAGGCCAGCCTGGGCAACATAGTGAGATTCATCTCAAAAAAAAAAAAACAAAAAAAACAAAAACACAAGCTAGTTCACTCTCAAAGAAAGGACAAATTACTACTCTTCTCATCAAGGGGTGGTGTCTAGAATTTTTGGTAATCTTTAATCTGCCTCACCTATATGCTAATTTGGAAATTATAAGGACAGGAGTTATTTCCAAAGACCTTCTATCTTCTGCCTCTAGATTCTGAATGAGGTTTGCATTTCCAATATGAATCTGTCCTACTTTGTTCGAATTATGAATGTAATTGCAAATGAATGAAAACAAAAATAAGATATTTTGTCCAGAAAATCTGCACTAATAATGAGAAAAGTTTAAAATGACTTCTGGGGGGAAAAAAAAGTCTTGAGTATCTTAAATGCAGCTGCAGTGCTCTATTTTACAAGAAGTGGAAAGTGAGGAGGGAGGAAGGAAAAAGGGCTACTTTTAGCCCAGCTACTACAGCTGGGAGATGATTTGCAATGAGAGAGGAGAGCTGATCAAAATTTGACTGACTGTATGCTTTGTTGGAAATCTAGTCCCTAATTTCCATTCAGTTGCTTCTTATATTCCACAAGAAAATCTAGAATCAAGTAGGACACTATCCTGCTCTAACACTTGGCAATGACACAGAAAAAGAGATAAAAACAAAAAGATACAGACAGCTTCAAAAACCTGATAAACAGCTCTGTCTACTGAAAACAGAAGATTGATTTTGTGCTATAGTTTGAATTTGGGGTGTCCCCAAAAAGCCTATGTGTTAAAGGCTTGGCTCCCAGTTAGTGGCACTATGGAAAGGATGGGAAACTTCATGAGGTGGAGCCTCTTGGGGTTTTTAGGTCATTGGGATGAGCCATTCAAGGGACTAGAGGAACCCTGACCCTTCCTCTTCCTCTCTTTTAAACCCCACTCTTCCTCTTCCTCTCTTTTGCTCTCGGCCACGAGGTGAACAGTTTGCTTCACTATGTGCTCCTGTTGTGATGTGCTGCTGCTTCACCTCAAACCCAAAAGCAATGGGACCAACCAAGTATGACCTTAAACCTCAAAACTGTGAGTCAAAATAAATCTTCACTCATTTTAAGTTGATGATTTCAGTCAGATATTTTGTTATAGTATCAAAAGGCTAACACACTGTGTGCCCGCTGACTTCCAAGTAAAAAAATGTGCAGTGACAGAGACTGAGTTTAGGTTTTACAAAACAAAGGAAAGCAAGGGATGCGAGGGATGAAACAAGTTCACTGCGTAAGACTGGAAGTGGTAGTGCATGGAGGTCCTTCTGCATAAAGAATGGAGCTGAGGGCTGGGATTATGGCGCAGTGGTAGCGTGCTCGCCTAGCACGCATAAGGCACTGGGTTCGATCCTCAGCACCACATAAAAATGAAATAAAGATATTCTGTCACCTACAACTAAAAAAAAAATAAACATTTAAAAAAAAAAAGAATGGAGCTGAAACCACTTCCAGGATTTCCAAGAAAAAAGAAAAAGTCACTGAGACTTACGCTTGCTTGATGATTGAGTTTGCAATATTCACAAGGTTACTTTCAGACAAGGACTTCTAAATCCCCTAAGCGAAGGACTAAGGCGAGAACCATCACAGAACCTTTAGCGAAGGGAAGATAACTGTGCAAAGGAGGGAAGACAACAACAAACCTCTCATGTAAAACAAGCCTAGAAACCAAAATCCCTAAGCCCTCTAGAAGACTTAATGATAAGAAAATCAGGTCAAGTTCATCCATGATGGGAACTAGAATTCTCTGCAGATGAAATTAATGTATGGAACCATCTGATAAAGATTTTGAAAATAATTATGTTTGGGATGTTCAAAATATTATATGAAGGAATTATGTCCATTTTAAAAGCATAAGAAATAATGAAATAAGTGACAGAAATAAGAATAGCTTGGGAGGGAAAAGAACAAAATTAAAACTATAAGCCACCAGGAAAACACACAAGACACGGGATGAACTCAATGACACAGTAGAAGAGAGACTTGGTATTTCTCAGTGCAATGGTTTGAATGTGTCCCCTCCAAAACTCAGGTGTTGTCAGTGCAATGGTCTTGAGGTGGAGCCTTGAAGAGGTATTAGGCCAAAGAGTTCCTCTCTCATGAATGAGATTAGGTGCTCTTGTAAAAGGGCTGGACTGAGGTGTTTGTTATTTCTTTTCTTTTTGACTTCTACCATATGAAGATGCAGTAATAAGCCCTCACCAGATGTCAGTGCCCTGATCTTGGAATGCTCAGTCTCCTGAATTGTAAGAAATATATTTTGGTTCTTTATAAATTATTCAGTTTTAGGTATTCTGTTTTGACATCACCAATGGGATAAGACAACTACATTGGTGAAATTTTAAGTATGAACATGAAGAGGATTGGTGAAGTTTAGGATAATTTGAAAACTCAATATACTGTTTTTGGAAGCATAAGTTGGTCAATCACTTTGGAAAACACTGGCATAATCTATTAAGTTAAAGTTTGCCACACTCTATATTCCATTAATTTTATTATTAAGGATATACCCTAAAGAAGTGCTTGCAAGACAGGTATGGTGGTGCATGCCTGTAATCCCAGTAGCTTGGGAGGCTGAGGCAGAAGGATCACAAATTCAAAGCCAGCCTCAGAAACTTAGCAAGGCCCTAAGCAACTCAGCAAGACCCTGTCTCTAAATAAAAAGGGCTGGGAATGTGGCTCAGTGGTAAAGTGGCCCTGGGTTCAATTCCTGGCACAAAAAAAGGAGAAAGAGGAGCGGGGAGGGGGAAGGAGAGGGAGGGAAGAGGTAGGAGAAGGAAGAGGGGGAGAAGAGGAGAAGAAATTCTTGCACATGGACAACAATAGACAAACAAAAATATTTATAGTGGTATCATTCATATAGCCCAAATTAATCAAAGATGCCTATTATCAATAAAAATGACAAATAAATTGGTACATTTATACAATGAAATATATGCATTAATGAAAATGAACAGTATATTATTCTCTGTGAAAGACACTCATGCAATCTCAAGTAAAGGAAGTTACAAAAGAAGTCACAAAACATAGGCAAAACTAAACTACACTGGTTACAGATAAAGTTTAAACACAGGAAAAACTAAGCGACATTGGTTAGAGATGTAAACATAGATAGTAAAATTTTTAAGAAAAGTGATCATCACACAGGAGAAAATGGTGGTTGCCTCCGGGAGGCAAGGAAGAATAGCTTCTAGGTGCAACATGACCTATTTCTTATACTGGGCGGTTTATCCCATAGGTGGTCCTTTCACTTAAAACATGTTCAATAACAATTATGCTTTTCTGTATGCATGATGTATTTCAAAAGGAAAGAGACAAGTAACTAAAGTCTAAGGAGTTCATCCAGAAATATGCCACAAGTAGACCAGGTACTTTTTAGAGATTTCAATCTGTATCTGATAAGAGTTTTAAAAGAAAGGAGTTGAGGTATAGTGGAGAACACAGGAAGAAGAGTCATGAAATATCCAGATGTTGAGAGAGAGAGAGATGTTTTCAGACTGTATATTAAGCAACACAAACAAATCCATGTCTATACACATCATCATAGTGAAACTGCAGAACATCAGAGATAAATAGAAGATTTAAAAGACAACCAGAGAAAGAAGACTGATCATACACAAAAGAATAATTACGTTGTTGCTGATGAGAATTCTGCTCTAAGTTCCAAGAATAATGCAATAATTGTCTTTACAGTGCTGAGCTGAAAGTACCAGTCACCTAAAATTTTATACCCTGATAAATTATTGTTCAGAAGTGAAGCAGGATAAAGACAGGATTTTCCATTTAGAGATCCTAACTAAAAAAATAAGGTAACTTTATAAAAAGAAGAAAAAAAAAGAAGCATTGAAATTAATAAAATTTTCTTTTAAAAAAATGGGATTTTAATAGTTGGTATTTAAAACTTAAACTAACATTAACAGTAGTGACAAGAAGCCGGGGTGAATGTTCAACAGATAGTAAGAAAACAAAAGTCCTAATTATACTGAGGGTAAGGATAGAAATAATGAATAATTATCAATGCTTAAATTAATATACTTTTGATATTTTTATTCAAAAACCATATTTTAACCTACACATTTTCAGGTAACTTTTAACATCTTAAGTATCATTAGAAAAAAACAAGGAGGTCAACAGAGAATTTGCAAAAAAAAAAAAAAAAGTAGAGGAAAGCATGATAAATAAAAACACAAAATAAGAAATAGACCCAAATATTTAATTACAAAAAGTAAATGTATTAAATTCATCTATGTTAAAACAGATCATCAGATTATATTTTTAAAAATCTAGCCATATGCTACTGATCTTAGGAGACACTCTTAAAACTACAACACTAAGTAAGAAAAAAAAAGTTCCAGCCAGGCATAGTGGTGCATGCCTGTAATCCCAGCAACTCAGGAGGCTGAGGCAGGAGGATGGCAAGTTTGAGGTCAGCCTCAGCAACTTAGTGAGACACTATCTCAAAATAAAAAATAGAAAGGACTGGGGATATGACCCATTGATAGAGTGCCTCTGGGTTCAAGCCCCAGTACCAAAAAAAAGAAAAAAGAAAAAAAAAGATTCCACATAAATATTTCAAAAGTGGTATTTTCATGCAAAATAGAATTTATGTCTAAAGTGTTTAAAAGGTTTAAAGAGTAAGCCTATATGACATAAGAAACAATACAATAGAGAGAAATTACAATTTTAAGCTTATAATTATATAAATTTATAATGACATGATCATGTAAATTTATAAACATAACAACATAGCCTGAAAGTATACAAAAGAAAAAGTATAAAACTTTGCATTTATATGGAGAGATTTTAAAATGTCAATCTATTTGTTTCTAGCAGTCATCAAGGAAAAAAATTGAAAGAATTTAGAATATTTGGACAACAAATTACAAAGAATGGTTTCATACAGACCATTTGGCCTTACTGCACTGAATATTCTTTGTGTTTTCCCTGGAGGTTAGAAGACACTAATAAAGAGGATTATATTTCTACACACACACACACACACACACACACACACACACACACACACACACATTAAGCAACACAGTAAACATATCCATTAGTTTCATCAAATCATTTGTTTTTCAAATTTGAAATACTATCTATTATTTTGTGGAGATAAGAGGACATCTGACCCATTCAATTGCTAAAACAAATATTTTCAAAATGTAATATATGCACTTTAAGTTAGTCCACCGTACCCACATTTTAATTCTTTCCAACTATTTGACAGTCTCTAAAGAGAACAATGATCATTAGCGAAAACCATATTTTTCTTAAGCTTGAGGAAATAATGGGATTTTCTAACCTGAGGTTGTTATGCCTTTTTTTCAAAGTGAGTTTTTTATATACTAGGAACTATTAACAGCAATTATCAGGAACAAACACAAAACCTGCTCTACCAATTTTTTTGGCCTACTTGTACACAATGACTACTTCCTTCACAGACTTACCATACAGGATCCATTATAACAGATTGTTGTGAGCGATGCAATTAATAATTACTCGGAAGCGGATTGTCTTTAAATGCAAGTGTATGTTCAATCACAACAATCATTAAATATAATTAATTAATGCAAAAAGTGTTGGGTGTGCTGGAGCACCCCAACTAGCATTCAACACTAATTAAACACTATAGGTAAGTCACACTATCCTAGGGCAACAAAATACTACCAGCAATTCACACAATCCTAGGGCAACTAAACATTACAAGTAATTCACGCAATCCTAGGGCAACCACGAGCCCCAAAATACCTCTGATGCTACGCAACTTCTCTTAGCCAAAGAGCAGACATTGTCCTTGGCTGGTGGTTCTCTTTAGCTGACGGTTGGACATCAGGGAATGGTGGAGTTGATCCAGGGACGGACAGCAAGGTGGCCAGTCTAACGGATGTCCTTGGAGCAAAGCCCCCAATGTGGCAGGACAAGCAGTTTAAATGCAGTTCCAAGTTGGTGGGGTGAGCGGTGATTGGTTACACCCAGAAAAAGTCAATGTCCATTGGTTCTGTCCAGTGAGATAGTATAATTGCAACTGGGCCTTTCTTTGAGCATGTGCATGGAGCTATGCTCCCTATCAATTGTAACCAGTCCTTGCTAAGCAGACCTATGGTTAGGTGCCCCTTACAGCCCCTTATCAATTGCAATCAAGCATGACTAAGCATGTCAATGACTGCTGTTCCTTATGGCCAGCAACTTAGTGAGTACCAACATGTCCAGGTATGTCTGTGGCATCTGCTCCTTACACAGATGATGCTGCCAACATCCTTCCTCATCACTGAGCATTGTAAACAGTGACAACCATGCATGTAAGTAATCCATTTCAAGGATCAGAGGCTGTGCTTGCAGCAAAAGCTCAGGAGAATCAGTAATTAAGGAGGAAAGCACTGTCCAAGGCCCTAATCTTGGCTTTTTTCCTGCCTCATACCCAGGGTCTCATGCCTTCCCCACAGGGTCACAGCCAAGATGTATTTTGTAACTATTTGCTGAGCACCATCCTATTGTCAGGCAAGTCAGTACATTTTGTTCTTTTGAGTTGTATAATAAGTATGAAATTATAAATATTGAATAGGATTGGTTAAAGCAATGATTCGTTCCAAGTGTATCTGGGGAACTCCAGTTAAAATTGCTCAGCTTTTTAATGCCCTGTACTGTCTTCCCAATGACACAGAGGTAGTCCAGACATAATTATATACAATGGGCAAATAGTGGAAACACAGAAAAAAACCTCCAAGGCAATTCCTTGAAAAGTGGTCATGTGGCCAGGTGCGGTCTGGCATGCCTTTTAATCCCAGTGGCTTGAGAGGCTGAGACAGGAAGATCGCGAGTTCAAAGCCAGCCTTAGCAGTGGCCAGGTGCTAAGAAACTCAGTGAGACCCTGTTTCTAAATAAAATACAAAATAGGGCTGAGGATGTGGCTCAGTGGTTGAGTGCCACTGAATTCAATCAGTGCCACTGAATTCAATCTGTGGTACCCCACCCCCGCCGTGTTAAATGCACTTAATTACCAAATGCAGTAGTCACTGATGCCTTATAGTGACTTTTTTTAAAAATATTTTTTTAGTTGTAGATGGACACAATATCTTTATTTTATTTATTATTTTTATGTGGTGCTGAGGATCAAACCCAGTGCCTCACGCATGGGAGGCAAGCGCTCTACCATAGAGCTACAATCTCAGACCCCTTATAGTGACTTTTGACTAGCTGGACATCTTTCAGAAATTGTTTTACATAAGAATACAGCACATTAGCCAAGCTTCTCCCTTTGTGGCACTCCGCTGTGAGGGCAGAGAGTGGAATGAGGAGAGCTAGCTGGAAGGAGTCTTGTTTTCTTTCTGTTTTGTTTTTCACACAAAATTCTCAGTGCTAGGCCCTAACTTAGAGGGCAAACAGGTGAGAAATAGGTTAAGGACAAGTTCAAGACCTCAGTACAGTTTGAACTCAGGGAGGTCAATGAGAACCAAACTCTTCAAAATTTTTCATTGACTTTTAGACTTTTAGAACAAGAGGCAGACAGCTTACAGACAGACAGACTTTGGCCTATAATTTACAGGAAATGAAAATCCTGGAGAAGCTTAAGACTGACTTGGCACCTAAGTGGATTAAAAATTGTTAGATCAAAATATAAGGTGATGTCGAGGACCATAAAATTTGAAGGTGGTGTAGGGTATAGAGGCAACAGATGCTACAAGACTATTTGGCCTGGCATCACCTTCCTGCAGTTCTGGTTGGAGGTTGTCATGGGTACAAATCCTGCATACCTTCTCACCTGCCAACTTGTTTT
>CM053405.1:36617099-36720317 GCA_028644305.1 Xerus rutilus | reverse complement strand
CTCCTGCTTCACTCTTCTTGCTAAGGATTGCTTTGGCTATTCTGGGTCTCTTATTTCTCCAAATGAATTTCATGACTACCTTTTCTATTTCTATAAGGAATGACATTGGGATTTTTTTTAATATTTTTTTTTAGTTGTTAATGGATCTTTATTTTATTATTTATATGTGGTGCTGAGGATCGAACCCAGTGCCTCACGCATGGTAGGCAAGCGCTCTACCACTGAGCTACTGCCCCAGCCCGACATTGGGATTTTAATTGTAATTGCACTGAATCTGTATAGTGCTTTGGGTAGTATGGCCATTTTGACAATATTGATTCTGCCTATCCAAGAGCTTGGGAGATCTGTCCATCTTCTAAGATCTTCTTTAATTTCTTTCTTTAGTGTCCTGTTGCTGTCATTGTAGAGGTCTTTACCTCTTTTGTAAAATTGATTCCCAAGTATTTTATTTTTTGGAGGCTATTGTGAATGGGGTAGTCTTCCTAATTTCATTTTCAGAGGATTCATCACTGATGTATAGAAATGCAATTGATTTGTGGGTATTGATTTTATATCCTGCTACTTTGCTGAATTCATTTATTAATTCTAGAAGTTTTCTGGATTCTCTAAGTATAGAATCATGTCATTGGTAAATAATAACAGTTTGAGTTCTTCTTTTCCTATTCATATCCCTTTAATTTCTTTCATCTTTCTAATTGCTCTGGCTAGAGTTTCAAGATCTATGTTGAATAGCAGTGGTACACTGTCTTGTTCCTGTTTTTAGAGGGAATGCTTCCAATTTTTCTCCATTTAGGATGATGTTGACCTTCAGTTTTGCCTAGATAGCTTTTACAATGTTAAGGTAAGTTCCTACTATCCCTAGTTTTTCTAGTGTTTTGAACATGAAGAGGTGCTGTATTTTGTCCAATGCTTTCTCAGCATCTATTGAGATAATCATATGATTCTTGTCTTTAAGACTATTAATGTGAAGGATTACATTAGTTGATTACCGTATGTTGAACCAACCTTGCATCCCTGGAATGGACCCCACTTGATTATGATGCACCATTTTTTAAATATGTTTTTGTATGCGATTTGCCAAAATTTTATTGAGAATTTTTTCCTCTATGTTCATCAGGGATATTGGTCTGAAATTTCTTTCTTTGATGTATCTCTGTCTGGTTTTGGTATCAGGGTAATACTTGCCCTATAGAATGAGTTTGGAAGGGTTCCCTCCTTTACTATTTCATGGAATAATTTGAGGAGTATTGGTAGTAATTTTTTGCAGGTCTTGTAGAATTTGGCTGAGAATCTGTCTACTCCCCAGCTTTTCTTGGTAGGTTTTTGATGGTGTCTTCTATTTCCTTGCTTGAAATTTATCTGTTTAAGTTGTGTATATCCTCCTGGTTCAGTTTGAGTAGGTCATATGCCTCTAGAAATTTGTCAGTTACTTCAGAGTTTTCTATTTTATTGGAGTATAAATTTTTGAAATAGTTTCTACTTGTCCTCTGTATTTTAATAGTGTCTGTCATGATATATCCTTTTTCATCATGAATTTTAGTAATTTGAGTTTTCTCTCTCCTTTTGTTTGTTAGGGTGGCCAAAGGTTTCTCAATTTTATTTATTTTTTCAAAGAACCAGTTATTTGTCAATTTTTTGAATTGTTTCTTTCATTTCAATTTCATTGATTTCTGCCCTGATTTTAATTAGTTCCCGTCTTCTACTACATTGGGTGTTGATTTGTTCTTCTTTTTCTAGGGCTTTGAGATGTAAAGTCAAGTCATTTATTTGTTGACTTTTTCTTTTTTTAATGAGCTTAATGCAATGAACTTTCCTCTTAGCACTACCTTCATAGTATCCCAAATATTTTTGATATGTTGTATCAGAGTTTTCATTTACCTCTAAGAATTATTTTATCTCTTCCCTGATGTCTTCTGTTATCCATGTGTCATTCAATAGCATACTATTTAGTCTCCAGGTGTTGGAGTAGTAGTTTCTATTTTTTATTTTATCATTGATTTCTAATTTCTTTCCATTATGGTCAGATAGAATGCAGGGCAGTATCTCTATTTTTTTGTATTTGCTAAGACTTGCTTTGTGGCATAACATATGGTCTATTTTGGGGAAGGATCCATGTGCTGCTGAGAAAAAAGTGTATTCACTCATTGATGGATGGAATATTCTATATATGTCTGTTAAGTCTAAATTATTGATAGTTTTATTGAGTTCTATAGTTTTTTTTTTTTTTGGAAGATCTATCCAGTGGTGAGAGTGCTGTGTTAAAGTCACCAAGTATTATTGTGTTGTGGTCTGTTTGATTGTTATAGTTGAGAAGGGTTTGTTTGATATACATGATGCCCCATTGTTTGGGGCATAGATATTTATAGTTATTATGTCTCATTGATGTATGACTCCCCTGAAGAGTATGAAATGTCCTTCTTTATCCCTTTTCACTAACTTTGGTTTGAAGTCCACTTTATCTGATATGAGGATGGAAACCTTTGTTTACGCAGTACATGTGAGTGATATGTTTTTTCTCACCCTTTCACCTTCAGTCTATGGATGTCTTTTCCTGTGAGATGAGTCTCTTAAAGGCAACATATTGTTGGACCTTTTTTTAAAAATCGAATCTGTCAGTCTAGGTCTTTTAATTGATGAGTTTAGGCCATTCACATTCAGGGTTATTATTGAAATATGAATTGTAATCCCATTCATTTTGGTTTATTTTTGGTTTTTAACTTGACTTAGTTTCTCCTTTGATTGGTCTTTCCTTTAGTGTAGTTATTCTCTTTGCAGATTTTCATTGTTGATTATCATTTTTTCCTCATTGAATATTTTGCTGAGAATGCTGTGTATTGCAGGCTTTCTCACTATAATTTTTTTGACTTTATCATGGAAAGTTTTTATTTTGCCATCAAATGTGAAGCTTAATTTTGCTGGATATAAATTTCTTGGTTGGCATTCATTTTCTTTCAGAGCTTGGTATATGTTGTTCCAGGATCTCTCTTGGCTTTGAGGGTCTGGGTAGAAAAATCTGCTGAGATCCAGATTGGTCTCCCCCTATATGCAATCTGATTCCTCTCTCTTGCGGCCTTTAAAATTCTAGCCTTATTCTGTTTGCTGGGCATTTTTATTATAATGTGCCTTTGTGTACATCTGTTGTAATTTTGTACATTTGGTGTCCTGTACAAAACATTTGATGTTCCAATTTATTTTTCACATTTGGGAAATTTTCTGATATTATTTCATTGAATAGATTGTGCATTCCTTTGGTTTGAAACTCTGTGCCTTCTTCTATCCCAATATATCTTAGATTTTGTCTTTTGATGGTGTCCCATAATTCTTGTATGTTCTGTTCATGGTTTCTTACCATCTTCATTGTGTGGTCAACTTTATTTTCAAGACTTTATATTTTGTCTTCATTATCTGTGGTTCTGTGTTCGAAGTGACCTAGTCCACTGGTGATACTTTCTATCAAGTTTTTTATTTGGTTTATTGTTTCCTTCATTTGATTAGCTTTTTTTCATAATCTCTAGCTCTTTCTTAAAGTAATCTTTTGCTGCCTGTATTTGCTCCCTTATCTCTTGTTGGTGTAATCAATGGCTGCCTTTCTTTGCTCTCTTATCTCTTTGTTGGAGTGATCAATTTTTGCCTGTATTTGCTCACTTAAGTCATTCTTTAATTAGCAGATTGTTTTAATTATATAAATTCTGAACTCTTTCTCTGATATTTCATTAACTGTCTTGTCAATGGATTCTATTATTGTAGTATCTTGGCTTATTTGGGGCACTTTCTTCCCTTGTTTTTTTCATATTGATTATGTGTCTTCCTTTCTTATAGTGCAGATCTGTGGTATTGCAGTTTCTACTCTATAATCTTGTAGTGATCCTGTAGTTTACCTGTACCTCACCTTGGTGTTTGCTTCCAGTCCCCAGCAGGTGTTCCTAGATGGACGCTACTACAAGTAAAGATGTTGGCGGCAGTAGTGGAAGTAACTCAAGATGGCAGTGGTCGTGGCCCAAGATGGATGCAAATAGTTTCAGAGATGGGGCTATAAGGGTGGGACTTACAATGGCTTTGGGCTGACTGATCAGAGATGCAGTGCTGTAGTGGGCAGTTGTCTTCAGGCCCTGTCTATTGTCCCAAGGTGGGGGCTAAATAGGGAGGGCTATGGTAATGGCTATAGTGTGCCAAGATGGACTCAGGAAGGGAGCAACAGTTTGGACCTCTTCTTTGTGCAGGGAGGTCCTGGGCCTGACCTAGGCCTGGGCTCTGGCCGGGAACAGTGGGGGTGGTCCTGGGCCTGGGTCTGGGTTCTAGTGTGGGTCAGGGGATGTGGAGGGAGCAGTCCTGGGCCTGACTTGGGTCTGGGCTCCAACGGGGATCCCCAGAGGCTGTCCTGGGCCTGGGCCTTCACTCTTGCAGGTTGGCAGGGGCTCTGGCATGGAAACAGAAGTAGACACTTCTAGGAAATGGGGGTGTGTATAGGTGTGTACATGTGTGGAATGCATGCTTAGTCCTTCCATTTTAATGCCTAGTAGGAATTAATTAAAATGTGCTTCAAAAACTCATCACATTTATTTATTGAGCATTTCCCAATAATAGTCAAAAGGTAGAACAGACCTCAGTGGTTTAGATACCAATATGTGTCAGACAGGGGACCTCACAGTAGACTATTTCTATAATCTGATAATTTTTTTTTCCCTAAGCCCCAAAGCAAAATATATCATACAATGGCAAAATTCATGGGCTTTGCAAATCAAAGGACACCAAGTGAACAGGGCTTGTCTCCTTAAGTGGAATGTTATGTCAGAACATTAGCACAGAGAAATACTCAAGCAGTCTTTTTTTTTCCTTTTGTGCTACAAAACTTTAACTGGGTCACTCTGAGGGGTTGCAACAATCTAGCCATCTCTTAAGCACCTCCTTGCAATAGCATCTCTGGATTTACAAGTATGTGGTTTTAAGAAATGCAACTACATTTATTTCTTACAACAGCACACAAGATTTTCCCCGACCTCTAGAAAAGTATAGACTTCTGCCTTCATGACGGCACCCACAACCAATCTGTCTTACAACTATCACTGCCTGCACATTCTCTTTCCCACCCTTATCACAAGCACATGTGTATACTCATAATTGAACTTCATACACCAAAACTTTTTTCCAGATTTCCAAAACACTGTCCCCTTCCATCCTTATACCTTTGCATTTACAATTTATTTTTCTGTTTGGAAAACTATTATCAGAATACACTATGTATCCTCCTTTAAGAAAGCTCCTTCCCCCTGCAAACAGATAGAGCTAATCAGCCCACTCTCTGTGCCTATAAAAAAACACTTTTATGTTATCCAGAAAGCTGTTCTGTTCCAGGACTCTGAAACAGGCACAGGATATTGTAGTCTTGGCACTAACTGCTTGCCAGGAGACTCCAGTGTGTGTCAGGCAGGTTCCCAGGAGGAAATGTGGCATTTGCAAATTGAAAAACATAAGAAGAGTTTTTAAAAAAATAGACTATGTACAAAAGGTAGGAAGGATGTAGGAATTAGGAGAAGCAAAGGAATCAAACAGTAATACCAGCTGGTAAGTACAAGGAGTTGTTATAATCTTTAGGCCTAAAGAAGCCAGGCTACTGTTATCCAGAGTGAGTACTGGAGAGATCCATGTGGCAGAAGTGACACTTAATAGAAAGACATAGACAGATTCCTATGGCCTAACAGGAAGTAGACAATAGAGTAAATGCTCTGACCTCATGCTCTACCTGTTGCCTTCCACTAGCCAAGCTCATCAGGATGCCAAGGTAAGGAGCTTAGTGAGGCAATCCACATGGTCATCTCCCTGAACAGACAGCAGGAGGCTTGAGTGGTCCAAGGAAGAGGTACAGCACTATATACATTGTGACAAGTTTCATACACACCACCATAAATGTGCAACCAGTAGCTTTTAGACCCAGTTGTAATAAGTCAAGCACATATAACAGATGTATCACTAAATGATTACAACACATTTTTCCAGGAAGCAGACCCTAATTTGGGCATTGGCATGCAGGAGGTATATTTGGTAGGAGATAAGGGAATTGTTTTAGTTTTTTCATCACTGTGACCAAAAGACCTGAGCAGACCAGAACAGCATAGAGGATGAAAAGTTTATTTTGGCTCATAGTTTCAGAGGTTCAGTACAGGGTCAACTGACTCCATAGCTCTGGACCCAAGGTAAGGTAGAACATCATGGTGGAAAGGCATAGCAGAGGAAAGCAGCTCAGGACATGACAATCAGAAGAGAAAGAGAACTCCACTCACCATGGACAAAATATAATCCCCCAAAGCAGGCCCCAGTGTCCTACCTCTTCAAGTCATACCCCACCTGTCTATAGTTCTCACCAATGTAATCCATATCAGTGGATTTATCCACTGATTAGGTTATACCTCTCAGAATCAAATCATTTAATCTCTTTTTTTAATATTTAGTTGTAGATGGACACAATATCTTTATTTATTTTTTATGTGGTGCTGAGGATCGAACCCAGTGCCTCACATATGCAAGGCAAGTGCTCTACCACTGAGTACAATCCCAGCCCAAATCATTTAATCTTTAAATATTCTTATATTGTCTCAAACATGAGCTTTGGGGAACAACCCATTCCAAACCATAATAGGAATGAAATTTTTTATGCACTGTCATGGCACTCAAGTGGAAAATATTATGCCATAAAACCTTGCTTTGTGCACAAAATAATTGAAAAATATTGTATGAAACTAACTTCAGGCTAGTATATAAAGTAAAAATGAAACATAAATCAATATCATGTTTAGACTTGGGTTCCTTCCCCAAGATATCTCATGCAAATATTCCCCCAAATACAAAATGCTTTTAACCTAAGCATTTGGGATAAGGGATACTCAACCTGTTCACAAATAGATTGCAGTTTATCTGTAGTAATAAAATTTCATGAGCTAGGAAGTAGGAGGGACAATGCTAGGAATAAACCTCTAAAGGGTTCACAAGGCCATCTGAAAGGGGGAATACAACTGCACAGCCTTTCCCAAGTGACCCAGCGGGCACAAGGAATACTTCTGGCCCCAGCCTCCAGCTGGGGTCTTCTATAGGACCTCCTGGGTGCCTGAATGACAAAGCTTTTCTCTGTTGCACTCCCTTGAATAGGAGCATAGGCGGCCAAGCCATGACACTATCACACACAACTTTGTAGTCAATGCAAAGGAACTCAAACTGGCCAAAGTGTTCACATGATCCTTTAAGGTCTAAATTCTTGTTTTTAGACAGAATATAAACCAGGCTCATCTAATATCTTTCATGTGCCAAACCTGGAATAAGCCATTACCTCAAAGATCCCAGGATATTTTGAATGGGGAATGGTATTAAGAGATCTCCATCTGGGTGCTGGGGGTACTTATTGCTTCTAGTCCTTTTCTACAAACAGCACTGGAATATAAATAAATTTAGAAGTTTTTTATTATCCCTAGAAGTAAACCTCATACAAATTAATAGATGTTCTCATTCCCCTATCATCACTCCGCATAAATGTTTATTTCAGTTTTGATCTGTTGAGTATAACATGCATAAACACAACCTAATTAGAGAATGAGTTTATTTCTGAGGAAGTTCCAGAGAGACCTAAAGAGGCCACCAGTATGGTTCATTGCTGCCCAGGGCCATTTTCGCATATTACTCCATTGCTGCCCTTTCTCCAGAAGAATGTCCTGCTGGCTGCATAGAAGGCAGTATGTGGTTAATATTTCTTGCATCTTCCAAACCCAAATGGCCTTTGCTCAACTGGACATCTCCTACTTCTTAACCACACCCGTTAGTCCCCAGGGTCCATTTCATACAACATGGAACCATGTCCCTCATCACAGTTGATTGACCAGGATAGGCTATCCCAAACAAGCTATGTCAGAGCCTTTCCATAATTTCTCCATAATTTAGAGAATCTGAGCAGGGCACATTGTCAGATAGGAAAAGAAAAAAGAAATAAGGTAGAAGAGAAGCAAAACTTTTTGGTTTTCCAGCACTTGGACTGAGCCTATATGGGGTAGGTAGAATTCTAAAATGGTCCCTAAGATTCTGCTCCTGCACATACCTATATAATCTACTCTGCTTGAGAGTAAAAATAACTCAAGAATAATATGAAATATCACTCATGATTTATGATGTTATGTGGCAAAAGGGATTGCAGAAATGCAATTGGGACCTAAATTAGTTGATTTTGAGTTCAAAGGGAGAACATACTGGATGAAGCTGACAATCAGGTGAAAAGCCTTAAAAGTAGCAGAGTTTCCTACTGGCTCAAGAAAGAAAGCAAAGAGCCATGGTGAACTGCCTGTGGAGAAGGGCAGCCCCAGGAGCTGTGGCTCTGGCCTACCACCTCAAAGAGCTGAATTCTATCAGCAAACAAGCTGAACGAACTTGGAAGAGGGCCCTGACTTCCAAATGAGAACCACAGCCCAGCTGACTCACTGATTGCAGCCCTAAAGACACTCAGTTTACCTCTACCCAGATCCTGAACCACAGGAACTGTGAGATTACAAATTTGTGCTGTTTCAAGCCAATAAGTCTATAGCTATTTGTTACACAGCAATACATAACCAACATACCAGTCCAAAGGTCTAACTGGATAGGATTCAAAACCAGACAGTCTAACATGCTTTCTCATTAAATTCCTCACTTTTTACCTGAGCTAGTTAACAATAGTTTATTTCAACTAAAGAGTCCTAATATACTTTTAGTCCCCTATTCCAAAGAAAAAATAATTAGCTAATGCCAAAAAACTAATCTGCTTGAATCTCATTACCTATCTACTGAAATATTTCCTTCCCCTCTCCCTTGCATAATAGATGTGAATGCAATGGCTAAGAAAAATTATGGAAAAGTCTAAGTTATGGGATGTGGTGAGGAGTAGCAGAAGAGACTACTTATAATTGAAGCAATTAAACAAAATTATAGTCTAAGATGATTATCTCAAAGTAATACATTTGAATAGAAGTATGCTTTTTGATAATCGGGTATAAAATGGAAAAAGTAGATAGTTTTTAAATAATATGTTCCATCATTCCTTTAGCACCAAAGATAATAAAATAATAAACATATTGCTCTATTTGATGACCTCTGATCTCCATATTTTATCCAACAATACAAGAACAATACGTTCCAAAGAAAATGCCAAACCTCTCATCCTAACCATATCAGTGGATCCAAAGGCCATTTTGTAAGACATGAACCCTCTCTCCTTGGTCATTCAGGGACAGACACCCACAGAATCTGCCACAGGAAAGCTCTCTACAGAGATGCTCACAAGGGAGCTTGGGCATTCTCGGTGGCCATGGTAGCCATGGTGCACACTGCTCAATTCTCCCTTCAAGAAGGGAGAGGAGTTACAAGGTTCAAGAGTGGAGTTAACTGACAGCCTCCAGCTGCTGGGGCCCTCAGAATCTGCCTTGGCTTTTCATCTGAAGCCATAGTTATTCTAGGTATCCCTTACTAATAAGTAAGCACCAAGGAGGTTCAGAACCCTGGACTTTCTATTCAACGTGGAACATCTCTAATGCATAATCTTTGCCTGAAAGGTCCCTATTCGGTTGATCTAAACCTTTTCATGTCTGCATCATGGCCTAAGGTTCTGTCTGCATAATTCCTGCTTTCTTTTAACAGGTGTCTCATCTGCATCATGGTGGGAAGACATTCCCGTGTCCAATCTAACTTCCTCTTCCTTTTCTCTTTCACATGCATTACCCAGCAATCTCTCAATGTCTGCTTCACAAAGGATCCAGCTAGGATCCTATATACTAGGTCATATATGAGAACTGAAAGAAATAGAAATGGGTGGTTTCAACACATACTATCACCAATAGGTTATCAAAATATAAAATCAACAAAGACATATTCAACCTAAATAATACTATACATCAAATGTATAGACATGTACAGAATATTTTACCCCACAACAGCTGAATTTGCCTTCTTCTGAGCAGCTCATGGAAACTTTTACAAAATATACAATATTCTAGATCATAATGTAAGTCTTAACAATTATACATGTGTATATATCCAAATGTAATATATATCATGCTGTTTTGCTACTGTAGCTCTGTAATCAGACAAGAGAAAGGAATTAAAGGATACAAATAAATAAGAGAAGAAGTCAAACTATCTCTGTTTTCTGGTGATATGATCCTATATCTAGAAAACCCCAAAAATGCTACCAGAAGACTTTCTGGAGGACAAATGATTTCAGCATAGTAGCAGTTACAAGATCAATACTTGCAAACCAATAGCTTTTCTATACTCAAACAATTCTGTGAGAAAGAAATCAGAAAAAACACCCCTATCACAATGACCTCAAAAAATATAATAAAATAAAATGCCTAGGAATTATTCTAACCAAGGAGGGGTAAGATCTCTACAGTGAAAATGATATAACATTGAAGAATTGAAGAAGACCTTAAAAAATGGAAAAACTTCACATGTTCTTGGATAGGCAAAATTAATATTGTCAAAATGGCCTTACTACCAAAAGCAATATACACATTTAAAGCAAATCCCATGAAAATACCAATGACATTCTTCACAGAACTAGAAAAAACTGTTGTTGAACTCATCTGGAAGAGTAAGAGACTCAGAATAGCCAAAGTGATTCTGAGCAAGAAAAGTGATGCAGGAAGCACCACAATGCCTGATCTCAAATTATACTATAGAGTTACAGTAGCAAAAACAGCATGGTATTGGCATCAAAATAGAAGAATAGAAGACACAGAGACAAACTCACATACTTCCATTCATCTTATACTTGACAAAGGTGCCAAAAAAATATCTTGAAGAAAAGACAGCCTTTTTAACAAATGGCACAAGGAAAACTGGATGTCCATATGTAGAATAAAATTAGATCCCTATATCTCACCCTCAAATCAAAATGAATCAAAGATTTAGGAATTAGACCAGAAAAATTGCAACTGCTAGAAGAGAGCATAGGGTCAGCACTCCCTCAAATAAGTGCAGGAATCAATTTCTTAAAAAAAAAAACAAAAAACTCTAAACCTCAAGAAGTTAAATCAAGAATCAATAAGTGGGGCTGCAGTTTTAGCTCAGTGGTAGAACACTTGCCTAGCATGTGTGAAGCACTGGGTTCAATCCTCAGCACCACACAAAAATAAATAAAATAATATAAAAGCATTAAAAAAAGAAAATATTTTTAAAAAGAATCAATAAGTGAGATTCCATAATTTAAAAGATTTCTGCACAGCAAAAAATCTTAATCATTTTAAGAGCATGAAAAGAGAGCTTATGGGATGAGAAAAAATATCTTTACAGCTACTGCACTGACCAGGGATTAATATCTAGAATATATAAAGAACTCAAAAAACTCAATGCCAAAAAGCAAATAACTCAATCAATAAATGAACAAAAACAAAAATTTCTCAAAATAAAAAACACAAATGGCCAATAAATATATGAAAAATATTCAACATGTTCAGCAATCAGGGAAATGCAAATCAAAACTATAATAAGATTTCATCTCACTCCAGTCAGAATAGCAATTATCAAGAACACAAATAATAATAAATGCTGATTAGAATGTGAGCGAAAGGTACATTGATACATTGTTGGTGGGACTGCAAATTAGTACAACCACTCTGGAAAGCAGTATGAAAATTCCTCAAAACACTAGGTATGGAACAACCATATGACCCAGCTATTTCATTTCTGGGTATTTATCCAAAAGAACTAAAATCAGCATACTATAGTGATACAGCCACTTCAACATTTATAGCAGTACAATTCACAATAGCCAAATTATGGAATCAAGCCAGATGCTTGTCAATAGATGAATGATCAAGAAAATGTTGTACATATACATAATGGAAATTTACTCAGCCATAAAGAAGAATGAAATAATGACATTACTTCCACTAAATGGATGGAAATGGAGAATATCATGCTAAGTGAAAAAAAGCCAGACTCAGAAAATCAAGGGTCCAATGTTTTCTCTCATATGGAAGCTAAAGCAAAATAAGGGAAAGAAGGCGATGAGGGGCAGGGAACAGATATCATAAAGATACAGGGAAGATCAGTGGAACAGAAGGTGAGGAAAAGAGAGAAGGAGGGAGGAAGAGAAGGGGAAAATTACGGAATGAATTTAACAAAATCATGTTATATGCATATATAAATGTATCAAAGGAAATTTCACCTTTTATATGTGTAGAAAGTATCAATTAAAAATAAATAAATAGGGGCTGGGGTTATGGCGCAGTGGTAGCGTGCTCGCCTAGCACGCATGAGGCACTGGGTTCGATCCTCAGCACCACATAAAAAAATAAATAAATAAAGATATTCTGTCTGCCTACAACTAAAAAATAAATATTAAAAAAAATAAAAAACTAAATAAATAGGGGCTGGGGTTATGGCACAGTGGTAGCATGCTTGCCTAGCATGCGTGAGACACTGGGTTCGATCCTCTGCACCACATAAAAATAAAATAAAGATTCTCTGTCCACCTACAACTAAAAAAATAAATATTAAAAAAATAAAAATAAAAATAAATAAATAGGGACTGGGATTGTAGCTCAGCGGTAGAGCGCTTGCCTCGCCTGCATGAGGCCCTGGGTTCAATCCTCAGCACCACATACAAAGCAATAAAATAAAGACATTGTGTATATCTACAACTAAAAAAATATTTTAAAAAATAAATAAAATATAAATATCTCTATTAAAATAAATAAATAAATACAAGAACAAAAAGGAAGATCAATAGAGAAGAGGAGGGAGAATTGGGGTAGTGAGGGAGAGAGACAAAGGGGGGATGGGATTGAAATCAAATCCTTTGCATGTATGATTTTGTCAAAATGAACCCAAATACTATGTAAATTACAATGCTGTAATGGAAAAGTGGGGATGGAGGTGTAAGACCAAAACATCATCCTAACTGTACTCCTTACATAGTGTTGTCAATATGCAACCTCAATACACCTATCATCTACATCATTGGGTTTTTCTCTCTCATATTGAATAAAGCAGAACCCTGTAGCCATCAGGATATGGTAGAAATGGTGGCATATGACCTCCAAGGCTAGCACAGAAGATTCTGTATTCCTTCCTGCTCTCTCTTAGGTCACTCAAAATGGGGGAATGAATCCAGGTAATACTCAATGGTGACGCTCATCATCTGTGAGGAGCCCTACACTGTGAGGACTTCAGGCCTTCTTCCCACAGCCAGGACCATGTGAATGAACTACTTTGGAAGGATTACACAGCCCAGAAGGAATTGGCCTCAAAAATCAGGGTTGGGGCTAAGGCTGTAGTTCAGTGGCAGAGCACTTACCTAACATGTATGAGGCACTGGGTTTGACCCTTAGCATCACATAAAAAATTCAACCAATAAAATAAAGGTATGCTGTCCATCTACAACTACAAAAAAATGTTCTTTTTTAAAATCAGGTTTAGTCTAAGAATTGTTAACATCCATGAAGGATGCTACAGCCAGAGAACAGCAATCTCAGAGAGGCAAGGCCAACTCCGGTCAAGACTTCAGATGCCACAGCCCTGGCAGCATCTGAACTGCAACCTCATGAGAAAACCTGAGATCCAGCTGTGCCACCACTGGATTATGCCCCAGAAACTGGGATAATAAATATTAATTGTTTTCAATCATTAAGTGCTGAAGTAACTTTTTATGTAGAAACTAATGAATGGGGTCATTTTCTAGTTTCATATCATCATTGCTCCTTTCTGTCTCCCCATAAATATGCCATGATACCAGTATTGTTAGAAAGCATCCCTCTTTTCATACTAGAACAAATGATTCCTCCAGCTCTGTGATCACAGTGTTTTTCTACTCATCTTTGTTTTACAGAGGCATGGTAGGTAAACTCCATGGAAGGACTTCTAAATGATCATAGGAATGGTCTCCTCTGTTGCAGCAACCAGAGAGCAGCAGTCACAGTAAGGGCGAAATATGCTGTCCCAGCCAGGAGGAAGGGGGCTGTCACCTGTTCATGCCAATGCTGATGGCATGCTCTTCTCAGGGTCTCAATCTATCTTTTGGTCCATACATTTGTAGACTTGACTCACACTTCATAACTTGCCATCTTTCCTAGGCTAGTGATAACAATCTTCTAGGGAAAATCCAGACCTGATAAAGGAGTATCTCAAGCCCCTTGAAGACTTGATTAAATGAGGTAACCCATGTACATTGCCAGACACACAGTAAGAATGAATTAAATACAACTATGGTAAAAAGAGATAGTACAATTAAGGGATAAAAGAGAGAATATGATTAAAGGCACTTGTGGAATACTAACATTTTAAAATGGTAATTTCCATATTTCTCCTTAGCAAACTTATGTCATCAAAAGGTACAGTGGCTTTCACATCTGATTCTGTTTATTTTGAACATTTGATATCTGCTCCCACTTGATTGGAGAGTGGTGACATTGGTGGATATTTAACTGGGCCTTATTTGCAATACTGGAGTTAAACACAGATGAACTTCCCAAGCCCATGCTCCTTGCACTCAGCCTTTCCCTCTCATCTCCTCTCTTGATCCCCTGATACAGTATTCAAGTTGTCCTTTAGTGACTCAGTCAATTACTGGGATGGATGACCTGACCCTGTGTCTCTTTGCTACCACATCCTTATTTCCTAAACAGAGGATCTCTGCACATTTTGATTGTCCTTCTTTGACTCTGTCTTTGAGATGCTTGGGCTGCAGTTGTCTCAGCTATGCTTATTTTTCTTTTATTCTCTTTTTATTTCAGCATGTATCCTTTCAATTTAATTTCTCCCTTTTATGTTTCATTTATAATCTAAATGCTAATCAAATTGCTCATTTTCCCCCTTCTTTTCATGGCTATGTCTATTTTTAGCATAAAAAGATTAGAAATGCCTGGGACATCAATACTTAAAGTAATGAACAGTTTCAAAAATATCTGGAAATTTTCCTCACATCTTTATATATTTCTAAGAATAAACTTCTTCAGATTAAACCACTTTTAATTCAACCAGTAGGATCGTTGGTCAGTTAGTTGACAGACTTTTCATTGAATTGTATTTGTTTTATTCAATTGATAGCATTAACAATTCTGCTTAATTATATTCTTTTATATATGTGTAATATGTAAGCCACTTAGAGGTCAATGAGTTTTTGTACATTGGCTTTTGCAACATTAGGACTAGAACTATATTAAAATATATATATATATATATTACTTTTATCTAATTAATTCTGTTAGATAATACAGTAAATGAACAATCAATTATAGAAATCATCCCATTGATAAGTAGCCTAGGAACCAAATGGTTGGCTATATGTCATTTAAATTAACAAATGTTAACACTTCCAACCTTAAGAATTGATAGAGTATCAGTAAAATTGACATAAGCATGCTCGTTCATAAAATACAGTACTCCCATATATTTTTAATCTAAGTAGTGGCCCAGGTTAAGTTTTATGGAAGCAGATAAAGAGACTGAGTCTGGGGTGTGAGTTGTTGACTAAGGACCAACACAAGGGAAAGAAAGGGGAGAAAGCAGGGTGGGCAGGGGGAGAAGTGACCTGGGACTGACAGCCTGGTCAAATCCACCAGAGACCTTTGGAGCAAGCATTACTGCTACAGTCAGATGAGAGGCACCTTCATACCCACCTTACTCACCCCCAGATGGGCTGCACATGGAGGGCAGGGTGGCACTTTGCAGCTGAAGCAGATTCTGAAGGAGCAGGCAGCTGAAGACAGTCTGCCCTCCTATTCCCTGCACCCCAGGGATCTTGGTAGTGCTTCTCCACAGGTCACTGTAGCCGATATTATGCTGTAAGCACCAGCCCTCTGCAAAATATGTTAGTAATGTCTGAATTTAGTTGTCCAAGGGATGCTTATTCACATTTCCTATCATAGAATTCAGACCACATACATCAGCCTGTTAAAATCTCTGAGAAATTAGTAATCAAACCTGATTAACATTATTTAGCCTACTGGTTATCACCAAAGAACAAACACTTTTTGGGAAACTAGTGACATTTTTTGAAACAGTAAAAGAAAAAATTTTATCCAACATAATTAACCAATTAATAAAAGCCCATTAATTAAAGCCCATTATCTAGGCTTTTGAGGAATAGAAACCTTAGCTGTAACAATGGGAGTAATTCCTTGCCAGGGAGAAAAGGTAAAGCTTTGCCTAGTACATTCACTAAACTTCTAAAAAGAAGCATGGCTCATATTTTCTCCCCCTTTAATTGCTTTGAAGAAAAGTGGTAGTAAAATAGAACAAGTTGGTTAATAACCACTTTCTATAATTAATCTCTATTATTATAGCTACCACTTAAAACTTGGAGCTCAGGAAGAAAAGCCCCTTTAAAAATAAGCCAGATGTGCAGTAGGGTTGCCCAAGCCCACAAAAATGAGCTCACTCAACACCAATTATTAACTTTACATAGAATACACACTGCTTTTGCTTAAAGCTCAGAGGGGAGTTGACCTCCAGGAGACTATTCAGCCTATTGGAGAATGATTTCTTTTATGCCACTGATCTATATTTGGAGAGTACTAAAAGCAGCAAAGAATAGAAATCAAGAAAGAGGAACATGTTTTATGACATTCAAAGTAGTGAAGTTGCTAAAGATATGTTGGCAATCTGACTGTAACCCGAAAGTCCCAGGCCTCCTGTGTCCAAGCTCCATCCCTGCACTGTCAAACTTGACTTTGTTCCCATTTGGCTAGCTCACAAGCCTATATGGAACTTGAGTCAAGCAAATCCAATACTCCTTGGGCTCTCCCAGAGATACCCTTGGAGATGCAGGGTGTGGGGTCAGGTTTCCCCCTGATGTTATCCTCCGCCCTT
The DNA here is from genome assembly GCA_028644305.1 of Xerus rutilus. Lineage (NCBI taxonomy): Eukaryota > Metazoa > Chordata > Mammalia > Rodentia > Sciuridae > Xerus > Xerus rutilus. The sequence goes on along the minus strand of CM053405.1, from coordinate 36,703,496 downwards.
CCTATTGATGTCTGCAGCCTCTAGCTCTTCAGAGAGGCTGCCCCACTGCCAGGGCACCGCTGGGTTTCCAAAGCTGCAAATGCCTCCACTTGTAGAAAGGCCCAAGTGGCTTCCAGCCATGTCTCCCCAGACATTCCCCAGAACAACACAGAGACACAGACAATGTCTCTCCAATCATTTAGAGGGACACTCTTGGTCCTCTAAAGCTACAGAAGGCACTGGTTGTGTCTCAGCAACTCTTTCAACTTCTGCTTAACACCCCAAAATACAAGAATTAGACTTAGTTCCAGATATTGTTCTGGGAAGCAAAAAAGGTATAGTCTCTGTCCCCTCTCCCTGCACCAGAAACTTTCTCTTTCTCCATTCAAATCACTCATGGGTTTTGCATGAGTGATTTTGAAAATCACCATGGGTTTTGAAAATCTGAGGTTTTCATACCAGCTGTAACACAATCAAAAGCACAGTTAAAAAATCATGCCCTGCCTACAATGTACAAAAAAGAGTTTCTTCTCAATGGGAAGGGAATGAAAAAATTTTTTTTCTTTCCAAAATTCAAGGAAGTTTCCAATAGCATTGGGAGAAAGGGTAGTTCTGCTGTGGGCATGGTCAGCCAGTATCTCTGTTACTGTCATCCGACTGCAGGCTGCTGACTCAAAACACGGGAAATTGTGTGGATGAATTCCAAGTGCTTCCTCTGGAAATTATAAATCCATATACTGTGAAAGCAATTCAAGATGCCCTTATCACATCTTCCCTTATCATATAAACCACAACAGGTTTCTTTTTTTTTAATCCACAATATTGGAAAAGGATATCTGTTTGCTCTTCTTGGAAAAAAAGATGGTAATTAATATTAACAGGGACCAGCCAGAAGTCAGCAACAGCCAATTCCCTTGAGTACTGCAGGATCCCTGCTCTCTCTGGGCAATGGGGTCCTAGGTCTGCATTGCAGGGTTGGCTGGGGATACAAGGGGCTTAACGTTCACCTTCAACCATAGAGAGGCAAGTATAGAGAAACACTCCAACTTTCTCACGTCTCAGCGGGACAATTCTGAGGTATGCTCTGCAGAGTCTTCCAGAGGGGCTCCGTACAGTTATACCCCAGTTGCCCCCAGTATTAACCTGCTCATCAGTGCAATCTTTTTATTTTTTTCCTTTTCTTGCCTCTTGTTGGTAAGTTTCTTACCAACTTTCTCACCATACTTCCTGGCATTATGTAGCAAATAAATAACCTGCAACCAAATCCATATTTGTGGGTTAGCTTTTGAGGCATCTCAATGAGAGATAGAACCATTGACAAAAATCTGGGAGTATATTTCAGGAATTCTGCATGTGGTCTCACAGACCTCCAGTGGTGGTGACCTCTGAGATGTTTTTAAGAGTCAGCACTGGATTTTCTAACAGTTGAAAAAATTCTTGTCTTTGCTCCAAGGCCTTCACAGATGAGGAGAAAATAGGTAGATTAGCTAGATGAGAACAGCCTGTTGTTCATAGTACTGAGGAAAGACGATAAAGCATAGACAGGGTCTTCAAAGGAGGGAAGTGGTTAAATTCACTTTGATTAGACAGTAGAGCCCTAGAGGGCCTGGCTACAATGAGGAAACTGGGTCTTGTTCTAGTCCATATTGGTGACTTGAACTTGGCTAATGTTTTATAGTTTAGGGGCAACCGCTTAACATCATTGCAAGATATAGAATAAGCATCAAGCATGCATAAAGGGAAAGGAAAGCAAGCCTTTTTCAAACGTGCTACAGAAGGCAGCATAAAAGGAAGTATTATAGAGGCCTGACAGCCAGGCCAGACTGGAACAAACTTTTAGATTCTACTTATAGTGACTATGGAAACTGACGCAGCCCAGTGGAACAGGCTGCGAAATTATAAATCCATTACCAAAGACAATTCAGCAGAACCAAGAGCCACAGAGACTGGCAGGAAAACAGTTCAATATTTTTAGTCCAGAAGCTAAAACCATCAGTAGAAAGAACTAATACCGATAAGGTTAGAAATCTGAAAATACAAAGCTCTCAACTGGATCAGAAGGCCATTGGAAAAGAAGCAAACCACCTATGGTTAAGTATTTTGCCACCAGATTTGTGAAGATGGGCATAAGAAAATCAGCTCTAGCCACTATGAAACTCTTAGGCTTTAAGGAATCAGAGCAGATCTAGGAAAGAGCCCAGGGATTCGAGCCAGCAGTGTTGTCACTACATTTTCAAGAACTGTGGAAGCCACAACCTGGATTCTGCTCTCCAGCTCTGAGGCCTGAAATTCTAGAAATGATCCAATTTTGAAGTGGGAATATTCCAAGGTTTGTGCAGTAGACAGGGCCACAATTATTTTTTAATCATCATTAGAGGAAAGACATTATGGGGAAAATGAATGATGCTGCTCCAAATAATTCCAAAGCTAAAATCTCAGTAGGCATGGAGACAACCAGGTGGGGCCAAGATGAGAGCCACAGGCTAATTGCTAAATAAGTTTTGAAAACAGCTGTTGTTTTTTTCTTTCTCCTGAACTACAAGGAACTTGGTGCATCAATCTTCAGTTTGCCCCTCAGTGCTGCTCCTGGCCTGGAAGCTAATTGGTAGAGATTATATCAATAGGCTTCCCAGAGCTCTGGCTTCCATCTGCAATCAGCCAATACCAGGCCCTGGAAGGAGACCAGAAAGAAAGAAGGGAGAAAGGTAGGATATTTATTTCTCTGGATCCTTCTCTGCAAAGTCACCCTAGGTTGGCTATGTACCTCACCAAAGATCATTACTTCCGTCAAGGAGCTAGGAAGAAGGCTGGAAGTACTCCCTCCTTCTTAAAATCTTCCCCTGCCCTTGTCTCACAGTACCAGAATGGTAATGGATGTTGTTGCTAACCCTGGATTTCTTCGCTAGACCTTGTGGTTTCCAAATATCCCACCTACTTCTTTGTATTTGGCTCTTCTGTAAATAAATCTTCTTTTAATTGTCCCAATCTGATTATACCATCTGTTCTCTGTGGGGCCCTGGCTGCTACAATGCAGATGACTTGGGGGGAGAAAAACTAGCTAGCATGGCCACAGTGTCAGGACAGGTACAGAAAAGGGTCTTGTTGACACCTGGGCTCCTCATAGACCTTAGAAAGAGCTGGCAGACAATACTTCACCCAGCCCAAGGCTCCAAAGCAAGGACCTAAAATAGAACCCAAAATAGCAGCCATGACAAGACCTTTCCTTCCATCCATATAGGCACAGGTGAGCCAAGAATAATGCCCAGAGCTGAGAATGAGCAGGCTGGGCCTGGAGATGAGAATGGGGAATTGACTCACCCATGTGGCCAGGTGGTCAACTCCAAATGTGCCTTCCTTTGAGCCAACAAAGATGATTACTGTCCTGCCCCACACTGCCCCTGAACCTGGGATTTCTCCAGGACCAGGAGGACTCAGAGCAGACTTAGAAATGAACAGCTTCCATGAACAGACTTAGAAATTCCCCTAGAAGCCAAAGTTATTCATGAGGCTCTTAGAGAGTTGTGGGGAGAATACAAGTTGCAAAGTTGTTCAGGAGTTCAGCCCAGAAGAAGTATAGTGGCCCAGTTAGAGGCCATCTATTTGTCTTTTGAGAAGAGACCCATAGGGAGGGGAGAATATACCAAATAAAGAATTGAGAAGAGCATAGCATGAAAGGAAAGGCTGGACTGAGGCTATCTGGGAAGGACTGGATATTGACATGAGTCAATTTGCACAGAGGGGAGAGAGGTCCAGAGAGAGGGAAACTCTATAAAGCAGGGGGCGTTTGAGGAGTGACAAGACCATGGGGGCTTCTGTCTGGAACCTGGTGCCCTGACTAGCCTCACAGGCCAGGTCTGATCTTCATGGAGAGACCAGCATTTGGACAATTTCTGGTCTAATGAAGACTCAAGGGTATGGTTTTCTTTGTGGCCTCTGGATGCTGCAAGACTCAGCACCCCGGGCAGGACAGCAGTCTCCAGGAGGTGACACATGACCATTGGACAAAGCATGACTCACCCAAGAGGCCCAGCAGCCACAGGCTGCTTTGTAAGCAAATGAGACTCTGCCTAAGGTCCCCCAGGAAGGTATGGTAGAGGGGGCTTTGTAGGAGGATAAAATGTCCCCCACAGAGAGCAGGTAAGTGTAATGAACCAACAAATGCTGAGTATAAACACTAACCAGCTCCGTTCCCATGGGCTGCCTGCACACAGAAGTGCCATATGAGAAAAGGGGCAGCAGTTCATTGCAGCCCGTACAATACATGGGCATGCGTAGAAAATGAATGAGCAGAAACGCATGACGGAAAAAAAACCATACTAATAAATTTCTTTTATTAGCACGCAAAGGATACACTAGGGTGAAGGCCAAAGAAAAACAAACTGTAAAGGAAAGCCCATTTAATGGGCTGCTCAGAGGGCTCTAGACTTCCTAGGTTTCTCATGAAGAGAACCTGATCAAAACCTCCAGGTATCCCAGCTTTTGCTTCCACTGCCTCTGAAGGATCAAAAGTAAGTGGGTGGCTGGATTGTAGCTCAGTGGTGGAGTGCTTGCCTCACATGCGCGAGGCACTGGGTTTGATCCTCAGCACCACATAAAAATAAACAAAGATATTGTGTCCATCTACAACCAAAAAAATATTTTAAAAAAAGTAAGTGGGCCCATCACTTGCTATCCAGTAATCACTATAAACAAAAATTGTGTTTTCTAAAAACTCTACAGCCAGTTTCTACCAAAAAGACATGAACTGTAACTGACCCTCAAATCAGAAGTTTACCACCTCATAAATGTCATAATTTTATTATGTCTTGAATTATGGTTACATATTTATATCACGTCTCTGTTGGAGTTCTGTGAGGGAATGATGTCTTCTGAGGGGCTAAAAATAATAGTGTAGTAATAATAATATCCATTAACTTCTAAGAGGTTCATATGTGTGACCCCTATGTGAGGCTCTTTATCTGCTACTCTTATTTAGTCTTCACAAAAACCCTATAAATACTATGATCAAGCCCATATTTCTGATTAGAAAACTGAGGTTCAGACAGTTTAAATATCTTGCTTGTAGGTAGAGAACTGGGATAAGAAGAGAGGAGCCCTAGAGTTCAGGCTCTTGACCACTGAGTTCCACTGCAAAGGTGGCTCTTTGCCCCCACACCTCCACCCCATATAAGATTAGAGGACTATGCACGGAAGTGCCAGGATAATGGAGGGAAATGCTAGGCATCCAGCACAGTTCATGGAAACTCTTGGAAATAAAATAAAGGAGAGTATAAGTTTATAATGGACACACAAACCCAATTTTCCTATGGTAAGAGCTGGCTTACCATAGGAAAGAACCCTTACCATTTCAAAACAGCTCTCACCATAAGAAAATTGGTTGTGTGTTTACATTTTAAATTTACATTCACCCTTACTTTATTTCCAAAAGTTTCCATGAAATATATCTGCCAAGGGCCTGGCATTTTCCTCCATTATCATAACATTTCCGGTCATAATTCTTTAATTTTATATGGGGTGGGTGGGAATGTGGGGAAAAGAAAAACCCATGAGAGCAAATGCCACTTAGGACTTGTTACTTCCATTTTAACTACTTCTGAATGTCATTTCACTGGTTTTGTCTTAAACAAAATGTATTTACCACCTTATAGTCCAGCACACAATGTGGACTATTAAATAAGTCAGTAACACCCGCTGGAGTAAGTTAAGTCAGGAGAAATCACACAAAACAGTGACAATACCTAAGACTGAGTTGTGCCTGAAAGTGTGCTAGGTGGCATAGTGAACGAAATCAAAGCTATCATTTCTCCCATTCTCCTTTCTTAAATTTAAGAAAAAATACTAAAATGAATAAGAAATGAATTATAGATATTTTGAGTGGATGAAAATGTAATATACTTCAAGTTATTATTATCAGGAAAAATTTCTTTGGGGCAACTACATTGTTTTCTCAGAATTAAGTGCAAAATTGGAAATATTCCTTTCTTCCAACTGTGGCAGAAGAGTGTACACCGCCGTTAAGTGTCCTATGTCATGTGTCTGAGGTCCATCCTTAAATTCTCACTTTGCTTCTTTAATTGTGGAACCTGCACTTCCCCCTCAGCCATCTTTTAACTTCCCTTTCGCCTGTCCATTCTCCTCTGCCTCAAGGGAGTCCTAAGGAACCAGTGAAATTGAAAGTCTGCATTCTTCTATCTCATTCATAATAAATGGTGAGCCAAGAAATTATACAATAAATCATTTTTACCAAGGAACAATAGGTCATATTAATAGCATTTTACACCAGATATCTTAATCAGATTATTAACACCCAGCCAATATAGATGGCCTCTAGACTAATAAGAAAATCTATATAAGTTTGCCTGGTTATTTAGAGAAGAGCAACAAGGATATTCATTTATGCTGTGGCCCTTTAAATTTGCTTTTCTGCAAGTTACCATAGGGAATGTCAGATGGGCTTTTAGCAGAATTTGTTTTTGGCTATCCTGAGGCTTAGCCTCTTAGCCAACTATAATAATTTCCACTAGATTTCATCAGCAGTACCTATAATAAGCAAATTCCTCTATTCCTAAGGTCCCTAAATTATCCATGGGGTTCTTAGATGCCATTATTTGGGGGCACAAACTGTCCTGTGGCTGATTGCAGAACTTTACGAAGATAAGGGAACACAACCTGTCAGCAGAGGACAGACACTTACACGGCTGTGGTAAATAGATTACTGATGATTTTCAAGATGAAAGGACTGGTAAAAGTTCACAACAAGAATAATGCAACTGAGAAGGAAACTTGGTTGTGTCTGTCGCCTGCAAGATATATACAATAAGGTCATTGCCTCCAATTTTTAAACAAAAAGTCTGTAAGGACCATGAATAGCTAATTTTCAAACTCTGTACTCATTATATCTGATGCAAAAAAAAAGAGAATAATTTTAAATATAACAATCTTTTTTTTTTTTTTGGTACCAGGGATTAAACTCAGGGGTACTCCACCACTGAGCTACATCCCCAGCCCTATTTTGTGTTTTATTTAGAGACAGGGTCTCACTGAGTTGCTTAGCACCTTGCTGTTGCTGAGGCTGGCTTTGAACTCATGATTCTCCGATCTCAGCCTCCCAAAGTGCTGGAATTAAAGGCATGCTCCACTGCACTCAGCTAAATATAACAATCTTAAGATATGATGTGCCTGCTATACCAAGGGCAAACTGGTCATATATTAAGATCGTAAAGCATATGTCAAGAATATCAAGAGATTCAGAAAGTCTGAAATGAAACCTAAACAACTGTGTTTTAATAAAACTTCACAAGTAAGTCTAATATGCACCCCAATTAAAAATCACTGGTCAAGAAAATGTTAGCTTCAAATTAAAGATTGTGGTCAATCTTTAATTTAAATAATAAATGATGAGTGACAACTCTCCTGTAGTTTTTTTTTTTACTAACATCAAAGAACCACACAATTCTGATTAATATGGGAAATTTCATCAAAACCATTTCATATTATTTCAGTGTTTTCCCTGAAGTTCAAATGTATTGAAAATGAGGGCATTGGCAAAATCTCCAGGGACTTTACATGAAGAATAAAATTTCTAAAGCATTGTATTGATAACGTTGTACCTTCATAGATTTAATAGATTAGCCTATTATATTAATAGCGTATTAATAGCAGTTATCTATTTAGGTAAATTTAACCTACCTAAAAAAGAAAAGTATGATCCTTTGCCTTTGGTAATTAATGAATAATAAAACCAAAAAGTCTAGCATTACTCATATTGCTTAATAACAGAAACAAAATCCAATTTATGTTTTGTTAATATGTTGCAAAAATAGGCAAAGTTAACCTTCAACAGGCGAGCTCTGCATTAGAGCGCGGCTGAGCTACCACTAGAGGGCACTATGAACAGATGAGAGAACAAAGGCCCAGGACGTCGTCTTCTGGTACAAGGCTTAACCGTAGCGTTTGTCTTTCTGAATTCTAAACCCTTAGTAGCAAAAGTGAGACGGTATATTTATTTGAGATTTGGTGAGTGTGCTCCCTTGTATCTATTTGCCACACCAGCTTCATGGATTTCTGACAGGGATGCAGAAAGTAGCATGGAAAGCCTCCTCCTGTACCACATTAAACTAGACCCTTCGCCTCATGCCTTGTTTACTTTTTACTGTTTGGTTTTCAAATAGTTTATTATACAAAATCAAATTAGAGGATAATACACATCTATGTACTCATTCTAAGGTTTAATAAGGAGACATAGATATTTACTTCAGACTTTTTTTAAGAAATAAGAGATGTTACAGATAGAATTGAAGACTTTTTTTTAAATTTATTTTTCAGTTGTAGGTGGACAGAATATCTTTATTTTATTTTTATGTGGTGCTAAGGATTGAACCCAGTGCCTCACGCGTGCTAGGCGAGAACGCTACGACTGTGCCATAACCCCAGCCCCAGAATTGAAGACTTTTTAAACTACCTTCCAGTTCTGCTTCCTTCCTGTCTTCCCTATTTTTAACAATTTCAGGATAAACCACTAGTGAGAAGTAGTTATTTGTCCTTCCCACTCTGTATACATATATATTACACAGAAGGAGGTATTCTTCATATTACAGTCAGTCCTCAGTATCTGCAGATTTAGCATCCATGGATTTAATCAATCATGGCTTGAAAATATTTGAGGAAAAAATCACATCTATAGTACATATGGACAAACTTTTTTCTTGTCATTGTGTTCAACAATAGAGTACAACAGCTATTTACATATCATTGCCATTGTATTAGGTATCATAAGTAACCTGGAGATGATTTAAAGTATATAGGTGAACATGTGTAGGTTATATGCAAACACTATGCCATTTTATACAAGGATGGGAAGCATCCACCAATATTGGTATCTGCAAGGGATCCTGGAACCAATCTCCCATAGATATGAAGGGATAACTGTATATTCTATTGTTATTCCAAAAAGGCAATATTTCCTTCCATTTGGATTTTATTTATTTCTGCTACTGAACTGGAAATTAAGCTTTCTTCCTTATCCTTTTAGTACTGTATTTTCAGGCCAGTATACATATTACATTTAAGGACCTTAGAATTTTAAATATGGTCTTTCCTATTCCTATTCTTCACATCCTCTACTGTTCTTTTTTACCATCATTGCCCATCACTCATAAATATTTTAGCACAGCTTGTTTTGTGTCGGTAGCAGAAGGAACATTTATCTTCATTGGCTCAATCCAGTATGTTGCTGGAAGTCCACAAATAACTGAATTGGTCTTCTTTTCAATCTATCTGAATGCTACTATCAATTTAATTGTTTCAAAGTATTTTTTTTACCATGCCTCTCTACCTCCTATGAAAACTATACTACTTTCTAGCTCAAATAATAGCTCATTCACCTGTAATATTTGCAACCAAATATGTTCCATCATATTTTTTTTCTAATTTTTCTCACTGCTTCCAGCATGAACCCTTTAATCCACATCATGATTCTTCCTCATTGGTCCACAACACTGTCTGTGTTTATTTCTTCATCCATGATTATTATGCCCATAGATACTTCTTTCCTCTCTCCAAATCCCATTCTTCTCCTAAATCCACTTAAGGTCCAATTTGTGAGACTGTCTTATGCCAATGACTCTATATCCATCTTTATCTCTTGCCCCATCTCTTAAGACTCTTAAAGTCTATTATACAACTTAACATTGATCTTAGACTCTTTTAAGCTCTGTGTTAAAGGATCATTTCCTCTTGATTGGAGAACAAGATTTTTGTTTACTGGCTCTTTCATTTAACTGACAGATGCAATAAGTGCTTATTAATTTGAGCTCAACTTCCAAACACTTCAGCAATTAAACACAAAGCCCTGGTATCCTGTTTGTAGAGAACTTGCTGGGCTAGCTTTATGAGCAATTTCCAATTAAGTCAGCTCTCTCTCCCTTCCTTATTATTTCACATCACTTTTATGGTCATTCAAATATCTAGCTACAGTATACGTGCAAGTCTCTGTGCCACACATCATGGAGAAATGCAGACACAGTAAATAAAAGCCTACCTATCCACTAAATATCATTCACAAGAGATGGTATGGTCTGAACTCAGACTCTAAGTTTGAATCTCAGTTCAACCATTTCCTGGCTAGTGGCTTTGTGACCTTGGCAAGTTCTTCTCCACACTTCAATTTGCTATTCAAATAGGGGCAAATGGCCAAGCTCCTGGGGCAGCAGGAGAAATACTAATGGTGATAGAAAAACAAATAAATGTACAAGTCTCCAGTTATTCAGTCTAACATAGTAGACAGAAATCTGTTGACCTGGATGTTAGACAGCAAGGGAGGGGAGAGCCCATTGGTAGCTTGTGGGGCTTCTAAGCTGCATGATTAGAAAATTGCAGACTCTTCCTTCAGGTGATTAGGGCCTGGAATGTATTCCAGCCATATGACAGGGCAGCATTTGCTTCCAGACCTGTCCTTCCACCTCAGCATTGCTGTCTGAGGTCAGCCACCAGCTGTTCTGTCTGCAAGATCCGGAAGCTGGAGTACCTCCTATGATAGGTCCATCACCTCAAACTTCATGCTTGGGAAAGCCCCAACCCTCTCCAGGAAGAAAAGGACTCAGACTGTCTGGGTTTGACTCTCAGTTATGCCACTTACTGGAGAGACTTGTGGGCAAGACTTGCTTTCTGGTTGATTTCCATGAAACTTTGAGTAAGCCAGCTCTTCTTTCTGGAAAATCAGTCTATAGGGGATCATTCTTAAACTAGTTAATTCTAACTTACTCTTTTCATCTGTCACACAGGGATAAGAACAGTATCTACCTTCTCAGTGTTGGTGTGAGTTTTAACTGTTTACATAGAGTACTCATAAAAGGTTGGCATACATTAAGTGCTCTCTAAGCATTACCCTTTATTATGTGTGTACCTCATTACGACATAAGTGCCTTTCAAATGACACCATCCTACATGAATTCAGAGTGAATCACTAACTAGAATTTCCAGAAATGTCTGTCTATATCAATCCTGTGGTTGGCATCTTCTCAAATCATGGTTCATGGATCCATGAACCATGGATCCTATTGCCAGCCTTCCTGTCTGGATGCTATACTCTGTATTTTCTATCTGCTTGCTCTGATCTCTGGACACTAGGCTGCTCCCTCCTTAGAGACATCCCAGGCCTCCTGGAGACCTCAGCTCTGCCCATGCTCAGCTGCTATTTTGTGCCGTACCCCAATCCTTGGAACTCTCATTAAGCTTAGACTGACCTGCGAGTGTGACCACCCTTTAACTGAGTTTTCTCTCTCATTCTCTGTAGCACTAAAGCCCTGCCTTTGACCTCGCCTTCTCCTTTCTGATGGTCACCTTCGACCCTTCAACAGGGCTCTACTACCTAACATAACTTTTGTTTTTACTTTTTCTAGTCTCTCCACATCATTATCTCTTGCAGCATTTCTTTAGTGAGTATTAAAATCAAATCATAACACACTTAATGAGACATTATAAAGTGCCTACGAGGTACTCAAGGATGAGTATGACCAACTCCTTGCTAGCAAGGAAGTCATAGCTTACTGGAGAGACAAATGTAACAGTGTTTATAATAGTTCTTTATTATTTTTTTAATGTCCCTGGGATAGGAAGTGATATCTCCTTTTTTCATTTCTGATGTTACTAATATGTGTCTTCACTCTTTTTTTTCGTAGTCTGCTAGAGGCTTATCAATTTTACTGACATTTTCAAAGAACCAACTTCTGATTTTGTTGATTTTCTCTGATGATCTGTTTTCCATTATTTTATTTCTACTCAACTTTTATTTTTTTCCCTTTGCTTACTTGGGATTTAATTTACTCTTTTTATTTTTTTATTAACACATATTAATCCTACATATTAATGAGGTTCAGTGTGATATTTCCATGCAAGCATATAGCATGACTAATCAAACCCTTTTCTACCCTTCCCCCAACACACTCTCCCAATCTCTATTAATCACTATTGTACTTTCAGGTTGACTTTGTTTAGCTTTCACATATCAGAGAGAACACATAGTACATGCAATTTGCTCTTCTTCTAGTTTTATGTCTTCTTGGACCATTGACCCTTTTATCACTAGTTAATGCCCTCTTTCTCTCTGATAATTTCATTGCTCTAAACTATATATAACAATGTTAGATTTCTCCATCATAAAAATACATAAGGCAGCCAAAAAGTATGATTATTAATGAAAAAGACGTGTACAAATCCAGTATATTGGGGCATCCACCATGTGTCAGGTTCTGAGTTTAGGCAATGGGGACAAGAACCATTTCTTCAGGTATGATGCAACTGGAGCCCGCATGCACGAATCTGGCAGCAATAAAGAAAACACTCCTATAGACTTGTTTCCTTATTTGCTTTGTATATCTCTTCTGTCTTATCTACCTTGCCAAGCCATTTTAGAATGAATGAGACATCATGGCATTTTATCCCTTTAATACTCCAACATGAATTTTTAAAAAACAACAACAAAAATCTAAAGTCATGCTCTAATATAACTACAACCCCATTACTGCTCCTAACAATTAACAGTAATTCCCTCATCTACTCTACACCCGGCTATGCTTTCCTCCAGATGCCTTCTTCAGCCTCTGCCTGTTCTGCTCTGAGCCCTGAGAGACTGACTCCTATGAACTGCCACAGCTAGGCCTCCAGGCCAGTTCAGCCAATGGGAGGCCCCCACAGCATCAGGAGGCGGTCAGAGGGGCTGCAGGGAGCTGTGGTCCTTTTCCTCTACTCCCCCCACCAGGTCACTGGTCTGGGAGTGTCAGAGCGTGTTGTCCAAACCACAGCTCCAGCTGTGACTGGGCTCTCAGAATGGCACCAGGCTCGCTCCCTTAGGTCTAAGAGTGCCTGATGATGCTAACTCTAAGCCCTGAGGACCTTAGCATCCCTTATTGTTTCCTTTAGCCCTGCCCATTTAATAAAAGTCCCTTTATTAAATGATTCATGACTAAATTCTTTGGAGTTTTCCATCTGTTTCCTGGGAAGACCCTGCCTGGTATTTGAATGACCCATATTCAAACATTCACCATTTACCCAATGTATTTTTAATCTTTTTTTTTTAAACAGTACAATCAAAGACTCTGTGTTGCATTTGGTTCTGCACATTTAGTCTTTTAATCTACCAGTTACTTCTTTCTCTTTTGACTTTTTTAGAGACCATACCAATTGTCTTATACAAGTCCTACAGTCTGATTGTGCCCAACACTTCCTCATAGTATCATTCATTTCATTCTTCTCTGTTTTGTATTACCTTCCACTTGAATTTAATCAAGCCTTTAGATCCAATTTCCATTTTAAACATTGTTAACAAGAATACAGGTCATGTCGTATAATTTATAACACATCATCTCTGAAGTTACGAAGCATCATTAATAGTGGGGCAATCAATCCCACATAATTGTTGCTCTCTGTGTTTTCAATCCATAAAAGGTTTATAACCTTTCATAGCATAATTGATGGGTGGTATAATTCTGTTGTCACTTAAAAAGTAAACATAGCAGCAATGTATTCACCGGTGGCATATGGATGCACATTTGTTTTCTCATTCTCTGCAAGCCTGAGACTAGAATTCTCAGTAAACACATAGTATCAGTCTATTTCTGGAAGCCAGCTTGGGTGGTTTGTTTAGAGCACTGCAGTACTAAAGGTAAACACATCGTATACGAATGGTGCTGAGGATGGCACCACTTTAAGATTAAGTCTTAATAAGAAGATTAAGTCTTCTAAGTCCATACTTCATAATGAGTAATAAATTTTCTCAAGTGTAATTCTCAACTATAAAACAAAAATCAATAACAACTAACGTGTTAACTTTTTTTTGTAAGGCTGGAAAAATGTTTGTTATACTGTCACAGAGAAATGATGTGTGTAGATTTGGATTCTTCAATTTTAACATATATTCACGAGTATTCCATGCATCCTAACCTTGAACCAAAGACAGTTTAAAATAATTTTATTTTTTATTGATTTATTTTTGGTACCAGGGATTAAACCTAGAGGCACTTAACCATGAAGCCACATCCCCAGCCCTTTTTATTTTTTTATTTTGATACAGTCTCTCTCAGTTGCTTAGGGCCTTGCTAAGTTTCTGAGGCTGGCTTTGAACTTATGATACTCCTGCCTCAGCCTCCTGAGCCATTGGGATTACAGATGAGTGCCACTGTGCCTAGAAATAAATAACTTTAAAATAATACTGGCACAATTTTTTTTACAAGCTTCACATAATGATGACACCCCACTTTTTTGCAAAAAAATTGGGCAAAATTCTGCAATGATTATGCAGCAAATATGATAAGTTCAGTTCATGTTTGCAAGCAAACTTGGGGGTGATTTTTTGATGCTGTGTAAACTTCTGATCCTGTCCACTGTTCAGCTAACAGTTTTAGCATTCATTATTGATCCTTGCCTGCATTGATTATTTCATTGTGTCTTGCAATCTTATTTTCTATTTCTACCATTACTTCTACACTTATTCTTCTGTATATAAGAGCTTTACTTTAAAAACAGGATATATTTATTTTTCCTGATTGTAGTTACCATAGTAAAAGCAGGTTAAAACCTAAATTTCCCTATCTAAATCCTCACTCTGAAATTAGATAATCATTTTAATGTGACCACTGGTACAAACTGTCTATACTGGGTTTCACTAATGAGTTCTGAGAATTCTGTGCAATTGAACTTGAGCTGATTATTGGGGAAATTTGAATGCTATCCCTTCCAATACACAATAGATTCAGCTCTGTCTGCCTTACCTTTGATTATGGCTGCAGCAGTGTCCTGGACAGTCCTAGTCATCCATACAATTCTAGCACCAATAGAAACAGGCTCCAGGTAGCACAAACTGTAGGGGAAAAAAAACATTATCAGTAGCTGGTAATTACACCAAAATTAGATTGTGCACCTCATAGGAGCACTCAGAATGCATTCAAAGTGCTATCATCTCTTTCAGTGTTAGCTATTAGTTTCACAAATCTTTGATCATGAGATTCTCAAAGCTCAGCTCAATTGTTATGTTGCTTTCTCAATAATATGCTGAAATAAGCCATTTTGCTCCCCTAAGTGCTTCTGTCTGGAAGAAATAATGGATTTTTAAAAGCTAAGGGGTGAGCCTTCTGGGTTATGTTTGGATTTTTATAAGTGATCATTTGGGGGCTGACCATCTGTTATCCCTAAGCAGTCCTTTGGATGTCTTGGTCACTACCTATGTGCTGCTACAGGTATTTGCTACAGGTAGCAACAGCCCTTCACAAAGCTTCCTGGGAAAAATATTCCCTGCTCAGCAGGACTCTGTCCCTTGGGGACATGGTGGAGAGATTTTCTCTGCAGCCCTTAACTCTTAGTAGCTGGTCTTCCATTATAGCAAAGCAAAGGGAAAGAACTAGTCAGAAAGAAAAGTCTGATACAGATATCCATCCATCCATTAACTAATTCTCCAACAGGACTGACAGTAATTACCTGAAATTCCTAACATCCTCTGATCATCACAGATAAATCCTCCCTCCACTGTTGATGAAATGTTATAGTCATTGAGAAAACATACAGTGATTCACACATGACTAAGGCATGTAGGCTAGAGTATGTGTAAAAAATACGGTGATATGCTCTGTATGATAATTGGCTTAGTTGCTCTGAGATCCTTTTTCTTCCTGTGTACTTCATACTACAAGGCCTGTCCTCTGCAAACAACAATTCCCAGTTATTAATTTTCTCTTCATCTATAAACAATTACCATAAACCTAGCAGCTTAAAATAATACTCATTTATCATCTCATAGTTCTGTAGTTCAGAAATCAGTTCATTCCACTGGTTGTCTCCTCAGGGATCTCACAAAGCCCAAGTCAAGGTGTCAGCTGGGCTCTTACATGGAGGCTCTGGAGAGAATCCACTTCCCAGCTCACTGGAGTTATGGTAGAATTCCAGAGATTTAGAGGATCTCTTTTCTTACTTTCTCGCCGTTTATCAATGGGAGACTAGGCCCTATCTAATCGTTGATGGGCAAAAGCACTACCTCATCTCAATGTTGAGGTGGACCACCGTGGGCTATTGTGAAGCTAACTGCTGGAAGCCATTGGATAATAACTCCTTGTAACCAGTTAGTCCTTCCTTCTCCTTCTCCTTCTCTTCCTCCTTCTCCTTCTCCTACTTCTCCTTCTTCTCCTTCTCCTTTTCCTCTTCCTCCTCCTCCTTTTCTTCTCCTCCTTCTCCTCCTCCTTCTCCTCCTCCTCTTCCTCCTCCTTCTTCTTTTTTTCCTTTTCCAGTGTGGCATTTGAACTCAGGGCCTCCCACATGCTAAGCACACATTCTAACACTAAGCTATACTTGTAGCCCCGTGGAGAGTCTTTTCTTATAGTAAGACCTAAGCCAGGAGTTGGCAAACTGCCACTCATGGGCCAAGTCTCACTTGTCATCTGTTTTGCTATGGCCCTTCCCTGAAAGAGAAAACAATTTTACATTTTTTTAATGATTACATTTTAACCTATGTAATATCTCAATTTTGGCACTCATCCAGCACAGAATATGTATCATGAGTATTCATCTAGTCAAAATATGTTCTCTTTTGTCCTTTACAAAAATAATCAGTGGAACTCTGAATTCTACACAGAGCATCTTTGTATCTGCTCAACTCTCAAGTCAGAAGAAGGGGTACAGGACCTGGTACATGGAGAAGGGAAGAGATAGAAGATATACCAAGTAGAAAAAAAAAAAAAACCAGAAACATGATAGCAGGACAGGCATCAAAAGTAAAACTGTCATTTAAAACTTAGCAGAATATCATTTTTTGTCTTTGCTACTTTGTTGTAATAAAAATGCTCTTGTTTTAATTTGCATATCATTTGGTTACAAAGTTGGATTTCTTTTCATGTTAATTTGAAGAATTGCAAATGAATGCTCCAAATAAAATGAACAGATTTCTGAACCAAGGACAGAAACAAAAGAGTTAATATCTATAAATCTAAAGTTATCTACAAAATAGAAAATATATTAGCCCCAACCAAAAAAAATGAGCAAATGTTTATTCTTTTAAATTCACTAATATTCAAAAACAAACCAAATTTTGAAGCATGACTTCACGGCCAACTTCATAGCTGGGTGTATTAAAAGACCTAGGGTAATTTCCTCGTACTTGTTAATAGTTCACTTCTCTAGTTTGGCTAAAGTGTATAGCTGTATCCCCAAGCGGCTCATGGTATCAAAGAGACCAAAAAATAAATAATTTTTTTTTCTAAAGGAAAAATGAAGTCAAGAAGATCAAGTTCTAGCTTTGTAATATGGATATTTTACCCTTATTCAATAATAAAATCCTCTTTAATGAACAAACCATAGTATTCAAAGATACTATTTGAGAAACAGTTGGATTTTGGTCCACATGAGGGCTTTTACAAAATGAGTCAAATGCTTTTGTGCCAGAAAGCAAGGAAACAATTAAAACTAAAGAGGTCATGTCAAAACGACACAGAGGATCAATTGAAAAGGCATCTACTGGCAAAATTGAGACAATGTGAGCAGAAAGGAAGGACATCAGTGCTAAAACATACATACATAAAATTTCAGTAGCTCATAATGATCCTTAGGGAGCAATTCACTGGTCACATCTGTGTCTGCTAAAGCACCAACTCTTTACTCTCAAAATTAATAAAAGAAAAGAATCAAGTCTTTACCTTCTCTGAATCAAGCTGTGTTTCAGCTTATCCAAAGCCTTGACAAGGTTGAATTCTTCAAAGAATCCCAGCTAACAAATGCAGAAGGAATGGCAAACTTGTAAGGTCACCATTTTTCAATCTCAGTGAGATAACAGATCTAGGAAACAATCATTGTTTGATAAATTATTACGTGGTGTCACCTCCTGATATGCTGATCAATCTTAGAGTCACTAAAATTAGGTAGGCCTCAACACTAATTCACAATATGAAACCACAGCAATTATGAAGCTTCTCTTAAGAAGTATGCTTACCAATGAAATTGACCCTAACCTAAATCAAGCTTTGAGCTCTAACAATCAGTTTATAGGAAACATGGGGAATAGAGGAACTATTTCAAACACCATCATGAGAAACAATCAGTCAAATTCCAAATATGGAATACTCTGTGATATAAAGGACTGGTTTCTCCAACAAATCAAATTTATTTAAAAAAAGGGCAGAAGGATATATAATAAAAGATGCAGCAGACATGAAAACCAAGTGCTAAGTCTGGGCATTAACAGATTCTAATTTGGAAACAAAACAAACAAACAAAAAAAACAGTTGCAAAAAAGCATTTGAGACTATCAAAAAATTTAACATTGGCTGGGTATTAGATGAAATCAAGAATCCACTGTTAATTTTGTTAGGTATGATCACGACAAGCTCTTAGGAGGAGGGGGAGTAGATAGTCCTGATCAGTTAGAAATGCTCCAGCCAGTCTAAATTTCCCTCAAGAACAATGAGCCTCTTCAGAATACAGAAGAATCACATGGGCTTCAAAACAGGCTGGTCCAAATTTGAAACAACATTTGTTTCCCTTGATACAATGAACCACATAAACAGGTAAATCAGGGAGTAAAGACTGATGAGGAAGTTGTATTGGTGAACACATGATTTTTGCCAACAGATCAACTGAGGAGATGGGGTAAACTTTCTTGAATTTAGGGAGAATGCTTCAGTAAAATGTTTGGACTTTGGGGAAAACCTGTATGTCTATACAAGGAAGGGTTTCAATGAAGCACTGATTCTTCAAGCCATGAAACCAGCTATGAAGTTTTCCATTATGTTAACTATTTGTTGAAGCTGTAAATGCAGATGAACATGCTCTGAAGTTGTACGCCTCTGTATTAAAACTCTGGATCATATTTCTAATGTTTAAACAAATATTCTCTATTGACAGTGAATGCCCAAGTCCCTGCAAGAAGACTGAGCCCCAGGATGTGAGGCTAAAAAGACCAACTGTGATGCCAGGGGCAGATGCTGACAGAGATTCACATATGCTAATGTTTGTATTGCTCTTGGGTTTTTTATTTCCTAATTATTAAGTTTCATAATACCAACCCCACTACTCCCATAAGCCCTATTATTTTAAGTTCATTATATTTCCAACTACAAAGTTTGGGGTTTTTTTTTATAGGAGTGCCTAAAATGTCACAGTAAAATAATTGTGTACCAAAATAAAAAATTTTACCTCTTAACTAGAAACCTGATGTTAAGTAAACCAGTAAATTTCTATTGACTGTTCTTTTTTTTTTAAAATTGGACAAATGGGAATACCACTAATCTCAAAGGATTTCTAAAGTTATATATGTAAAACACTGAATATGTCATCTAGCACATGGGAAAGACTGAATAAATAGTAGCTATTATTATCTAAGACAAGCTTCTCTTGTCTACCTACTGTTGCTGAGCCAGATAGCTCCAAAGAAACCAGGCCAACCAGTCTGCAGGCATTTTGACATTTATCCACCCTTACTTCTGCTTTGCCAAACTTAAGAGACACAACCAGTCTTTCATTATTCCCTTTCAGGGTCTATAGGTTAAAGCCCGAATGGAGACACACCCTGAACCATCAGTCAGATCCTTATAGACAAACTCAGCTAAGTTCAGAAAACTGGAAGTTCCTGCTTCTTCCAATGGTAACATGTATTAATGTCTAGTATGCTGAGAAGTGACCCTGGGAACTCCCCAGGGGTTCTTCCAGGCATCCCATTGACAATGTTTGATAAATAAAGCAGGGCCTGGTAATCTCCTCAGAACTCAAGAGTCTAGTGCCAGGGCCTCAAGATCATTCCCATCGCCACAATGCCCTCCTCTTCGTTTCTGAGCTGCAAAAGTTTGGTCAAAGGAAACCCAATAAAGAATCCTACCCAGCAGATAGTTTGTCAGCAAAGGCAGATAGATATCAAAGGAACCTAGTCAGAAACTCTAAGTCTCTTCATCCCTATCCAGCATGGCTACTCCATGTACATTTAGAAGGACTTGAGGAAAGGTTAAAAACAGCACTGACCTAAAAGTAAAACACTGGATCTCTCCTCACGGGAGCTCTCCTAGGGCTTGCCAACCTAAATAACAGAGAAAGATCTTCCAAGGAAATATGATATATGGGATTGGCAGAGCCTTGCAATAGGACACATGTGCCCATAGTAAACTATTCAGGAGGTTGAGGGAAGCACAAGAGTATAAAGCGGGGGGAAGGAAGCTACCTGCATACAAAGTTCATTGGTCTTGGAGGCCTGAGGCAGGATTTGGCCTCTGCTCCTTGGCAGAGGTGGCGGAGGTGCCAAGGCTGGCAAGTGCTCTGTGGGAAGAATGTGATGTCTGAATTGTTAAAATCTTAAATCTTAAAGAATGTTAAAAATAAAGCATTGTGGGCTGGGGTTGTGGCTCAGTGGTGGAGTGCTTGCATGTGTGAGGCACTGGGTTTGATCCCAGCACCACATAAAAATAAATATTCAAAATAAAGACACTGTGTCCATGTATAACTAAAAAACATATAAAAAATAAAGCATTGTTATATAGATCCAGGCATATAAGTAAGGCCCACAAAGTATGTGTGAGTAAAAAAGGAGAGGAAATCTCTCTGTTGGGTATGTAGAAATTTCTTATTTCAAACAGGCAGGCACAATCCCTCCCACTCTATTTTCTGACTCCAATTTTGTCTGGTCCTAACAAAAACAATTTTAAAAAATATCATCTTGGTATCATTGACTTTCATAGGATTAAGAACAAACTGGTAGGAAGGTGACTGGAGCTTCCTTTGTTTGACTCAGGTTCTTGGCTGGTTTTTCCCCAATAGCTGACCTCCCCAGTTAGTGCACATACCTTCCCGCTCAGCCTCTCCCAACCCAGGGCAACCTTCCAATAGCATCCAGTCTGAGGGTCCTGTTTAAGATGATGGTGTAATTCAGAAAGAAAAGGAGAAACTGAGTAGTGGGTAAAGAAAATAAGAGTAAGAAAATAAAGGAAGAAATCAAGGCTTAAGTAGGAAGAAACACTTGGAATGTTACATGCAACATTGCCATCACACATTTGCTGATTCATAAAAATATCTAAGCCAGAAAATGTAGCCCACATCTATAATCTCAGCTACTTGGGAGACTGAGGCAGGAGGACAACAAGTTTGAGGACAGCCTGGGTAATTTAGCAAGATCTTGCCAATAAATAAATAAATAAGGCTGGGAATGTAGCCCAGTGGTAGAACTCCCCTGGGCTCAATCCCCAGAACCTAAAATATATCTAGAAGTACTTAGGAAAGAATTATAGGATTATATTCTGAATGGATTTGGTTTTGTTAGGGAAATTTGTCCCTTAGGGGATTTTGTTTCCCATGAAAACCCATGAAGTAGGAAGATGGAAAATTTTCGATTAGCTAAGAGATTTTAGCGTTAGTTAGATTTGACTCAATCTGCCTCACTCTGTTCTTGTTTTTCTAAGTGCAGGCAATCCTGGAGACATGTAATGTTAATAAAGGAAGGGACGTCCTGTGCCCTGTCACCCATGCAGAAGGGCCTGTGGCCAACAGGGCCTTCTTTGCAGACTGTGCAGCGTTCCTATGAGATGCACTAAGAGCCGACTTCTCCAATGGTTTCTTACAAAGTGCTTCCAGGCTTATATCCTTAGAGAGGGTCTTGCTCACAAGTAGTTGGAGAACAAGCTCTTACATGTTCAAGAAATGAAGGCTCTGAAAACAGCAGTAGCCCATTTTCCAAAAGAGAGGAAGAAAAGCAGATGTCCAGTTGATTGGACAAATCAGTTCTAGGTAAGAAAAAAGAACGTGAAAAGTGTAATAACCTGAAGGTGAAAGGCAATTGTGAAATAGTGAAGACAATGAATTATGATGGCTGCATGTGCGGACAGTGGAGTTGGATCACTTAAAAACTCGTAGGTTCCTGTCACCATGCTTGACAAAAGCAAGGGGCAAAACAGAATCACAAAACTGACACAATCGCTTAGGAATCGAAATAAAACAGCCAAGTAGAAGTTATGAGGGACACTTCTTATTCCAAAGGTCAAGGTCTATCTGGGTGTTTTAAAGATAGTTTTGAGAAACTAAGCCTTAAAAGAATTTCCACCAACTTAGTAGGCTCTTTTTTATAATTAAATAAATAAATAAGATTGAGTAGAAGATTGCTTACAGGTTTGGGAAAAGTCCAAGAATATTCAGATTCCTGAAATCAAAGCCAACCCAACTTACAAGTTTTATAAAAAGCTCAACAGGAGTTGTTTCTAAATTAAATCCAAGAAAAATTTTCAAATTGATTTTGTCTGTTTAGAATTGTCTAAATAAAAATTGTGAATAATGTCTATTAGAAAAAAATGTTGGACTGAAATTTGTACCTTCATCAAAAAATAACCCTAAAGGTAATGTTCTGAAAATACAAATGTAAGTTATTTATGCAAGCAAGTTTTAAAGTTGTTCTTGTGTAAGATCTTATTGTATGTGGTGCAAGTATGATAAATGCATTTGGAAGTGTGTATTATTTATCTATGGCTATATTTAAAAAATTAACCTAAAATTTCAGAGCTTAAAACAACCTTTTCTATCTTCTACTGTTTCTAGTGTTGAGAATCCCAGAGTGGCTTAGTTGGATGGTTCTGACTCTTGAGATAATCATCAACCTGTCACCTGGGACTGAAACCTTCTGAAGGTTTGACAGGGGCTGAGGAGTCTGCTTCCAAGCTTATTCACATGGATGCTGACAGGCCTCAGTCCATTATGACTTGAAAGCCTTAATTCATGACAATTGGCTTCCCTTAAGAGTGAGTGATGGGGGCTGGGGCTGTGGCTCAACAGTAGAGCGCTTGCCTCGCATGCGTGAGGCCCTAGATTCGATCCTCAGCACCACATACAAAGCAATAAAATAAAGACATTGTGTCCATCCACAACTAAAAATTAAAAAAAAAAAAAAGAGTGAGTGATGGGGGCTGGGGTTGTGGCTCAGTGGTAGAGCGCTTGCCTTGCATGTGTAAGGCACTGGGTTCGATTAGCAGCACCACATATAAATAAATAAAATAAAGGTCCGTTGCAAACTAAGATAAGTATTTTTTTAAAAGTGAGTAATGAGAGATGGAAGCTAGAATGCCTTCTACAACCTAACCTTGGAAATGGTATATTATCACTTCTATATTTTATTTGTCTCACATATGACTTGTGGTACAAGGTAGGAAAGGGCATGAATACTAGGAGGAGACCATCTTGGGGGCAGGCAGCCAGAGCCTACCCCTAGGGTTCCCATGAATGAAGTCCCTTTCCACATATAAAATGCATTCAACTCCATCTCAATGCTTCTAAAATTCATCCCATTAGAGGATCAGCCCAAGTCCAGACTCTTTTGTCATTTAAGTCAGGTCCTGGTGCATAGGAGGTCCCACAGGTATAATTCCTTAAGAACAGTTCCTTGAGCATAGTTACTCTCATCCAGAGAGACAACAGATATGCCCAGCACACAATGATGTAACAGGAACAGGATAAATACCATAGGCATTAGTGTTCAAAATGGGGATATATTGGAGACACATAGGAATCCCTATAGAAGCTCTGAAATCCAGTCAGGCTTCAGAGAAGCTCTCTGCCAGGGCTCCAGTCTTCCACAGCAGTGGAGCTGAAGGTTCCACTTCTAGTCTCCCTCATGTGAGAGTCAAGTCATTACTGTCACATGGACTTCCAGAGAACTGCTTATTACATGGCAATTGGCTGCTTCCAGAATGAGCCATGAGAGACAGAGACAAGCGGGGGAAGAGGAGAGCGGGGCGGGGGATGATGTTTAAAGGGGATCTTTATAACCTATCTCAGATGTGCATACTGTCACTTCTACAATATTGTATTAGTCGCCCTCTGGAACAATGTGGGAGAGTGTGAATACCCTAACCTGGGATTATTGAGAAGAATTCTGGAAGCTATTATAGGATATAATGAGGAAAAAACAGAACACTCCTTTCCCCCACTATACTGAACACACTGAAAGCAGATGCAAGGCAAGGATCAAGCAGATATCGAAATATTCACTTGATTATTGACAAAAGCTAAATTGGAGAAAAGCTTAGATATGTGCCCATAATGAGCTTCAATACTTGACTTCAGAATTAGACTCGCCCAATTATGTAAAGAAAGTGACAATTTTTTGCCTCCCTAGATCGGATTATCACATAGACAACAAAAAAGTACCTTTTCTGTGGTTTATAAGAAACCTGGGAGTGGGACCTAGCACACCTAATGGGAGTAAGAAGTGGAAAAAGGGCAGCGGTGTACCTTTAACTGGTTCTTCCACACAGATGGGACAGGAAATGGAAAGCACCTGTTATGCTTAAGTCCACAGGTACTAAGAGATCAGTGATAGGTGCCCCTTATACAGCACATCTAACCCTGTCCCTTTATTGGATCAGAGGAGGTCTAACAGAGTTCTCCAGTTTTAACATACTGATTGCTGGGGCCCATGAAGGAGAATTTGTATTCCTTTACAGATTCCCAGAAAATGCTGATACTGCTGATCTATCTGAGAAGCACACTTTGAGAACCACTGGTCTAACACTAGCTGAGTACCTACAATATAGAGCACTGGTGCTTTATATGCATCTCATTGTTCATTTTCAGTCTCATTAGTCTTCATAACTACGTAAGAGATTAACCCTTTTTCTGCATTAGACAAACAAGGAGATCAAAGCTCATAAGTGAAACAATTGAGCCAAATTTACATCTTGCAGATTCTGCAAAGCCAACTTTCAAACCATGTCTACCTCCAAAACCTGTGGTCTTTCCTCTACACTAAGTTAGCATCAACTACTAAGGATTGAGTATTGGGAAACAGGGTAGAGTCTGAGACTAAATAGTAATTTCCTAGAATTTGTTTCTACTAATTCCACTTCTCTTCTTGATCTGTGGTCTCAAATACTGTTTATTCCATTTAACTTATCAAAATTAATTGTATATTATGCACAGTATTTTCAACTTAGTTTCACAACCATGCATGTTAGAGGTAAGTGAATATGTTTACCTTTCAGGGGAAAGATCAAGACTACCAATTCACAAGGGGCTCACATTCTAAAATTCTCTTTAAAATGTTAGAAAATGTCCAGCATACCAAATATCTGACTTTCCCCCTCTGGTCTCCTTCTCCTCACTGCCCAGGAAGTGAATCCCTGTGAACTGTTAGCAGGCTCTCTTGCCCTCTGACTTTCATTGGGGTCACTCTCCCTGGTAAGGAGCAGAAGATGGATCCCCTAACCTGGGATTATTGAGAAGAATTCTGGAAGCTATTGTAGGATATAATGAGGAAAAAACAGAACACTTCTTCCTGTAGGGTCACCTGGAACTGACTTCATTCTTCCATGTAGGACACAGGACCTCCCAAGGCAGCTGATCTAAATGAACTTTTCCTACCTGGTTTCATGAACTCTTTCCTCTGTCTCATCAGGTCTCAGGCAGTAATAAACCTCAGAACCATGCACTACTCCTGTGGTTTCCCTTCCCCTGTCCACACCTTTGTAAACAATCCCCTTATTACTACCTCCTTGAATTATCCTCAGCTGAGTGTGCTATTTCCTGCTGAGACTGAGACCCGAGAGGAACATTGATTTAAGTACTATTTATTTACAGTTTTGCTTTCTTAGTTAGAGCCAGCCAGGTGACTTAGCTTAAGGTTCATGCCTTTCTCCTAGAAATCAGTAACTTCTTGGAATCCCCACTCTTGTCCATATGGCCAGGCCTCCACCATCACTCTTAATTTAAAGGTGCCATACACCCCCTCTCACCTCCTATTATTGTGCTTTGGGAGACCAAATGGCAAGAGAACTCGGAAGGTGCTGCTGGCAATATTCTAATTCATCAAAATTGCTGCCAAATATTGGAACTCCATCATTTTCTCCCTTCGATTAGGCATTTATTCTAACAGGAGGTATATTATCCCTGGAAGAAAGAGATAAAGTTGTCAGTCAAAGACATTTGTGTTAAATGAGTTTCAGAATGTTTCTATTTTGGCAGCTAACCACAAACCTGGTTTGAGAAAGGGGAAGATAAAATCCATCTAGATTTTAGAATAATGGTTCTCAGGTGTGTGGGGAGGATGGTTTTTCACTGTCTTCTGGAAGGCACTTTGGAAATTGTGGGGCGTCTTTGATTGTGGGCCAAGGGCCAGGGGGGCTTGTCTGTGATGAAAGGGCTGGCCCCACACAAAACAGCCCTCAGGAGCTTTAATGTTCCAAGAACATTTATGTTGCTGAAAAACCTGTTTATAATTATCTAGGCAAAAGACTTGTGTTAGAGGAAAGAAAGAGGGTGGGGTGGGCAAAGAAGGAAAGAAAGAACTTGTGTATGGCTTGAATGTTCACTGATATTTCCAGGAAGCCAATTGTCACATGAGTTGAGGGATGATCAGGCATCATGTTGTTTTAATCTGATCAAGTTAGTCACAATTTTGGGGGAAAAAAACCAACTATCAGTCTACATTTGTAGCCTTAGTACTCAAGGTGATTCCACAGAAATATAAAAACACCTGACAGACACCTGCATTGTGTTTTTAGTCCAGTGGAGTTGTATTCTATTGCATGTACTGAAATTTATGAAGAAAATCTGCCCACACATGTTTTTAAAAAATCAACATAATACACTAATGGAAATATAAAAGGCAGCTACAAGAAAAATAATTGTAACTATTTCATTTCAGGAGAGTCAAAGTACTTATTTTAAAATCAGGTGTTGAATCTGATAGATTTGAGGTGCACAGACCTAGAGCAAGAGGTCTCATGGCTGGGGGACCACCTTGGAGTACGTTCTCAAGGAAAATCTCTTTCAGGAAAAATTTCTACGAAGGAACTTAAATGGAGAGAACTAGAAGGAAGGCCAATGTGCCTCAGGGGACTTCTAGCCTATATACTATATAATACTGTATACTGTTTTTTCAAATTTACCAATTAATCTTCCATTATTCCATTATCTCCCACTACCATCTGGCATGTACTAGATGTTTAATGAATCTCAAAAAGAGTTATTCAACAAAAAAAAACTTTTTAATAAATGTCATGTAGGAGCTCAGACCCAGGAAACATATTTAGAGTCCCAGCAGGTGAAAGAAGATGCAAGGCACAGTTAGGATAGTAGATATGCTTTATTCAGGGCTGGCCACAGGCTCAGCCTCCAGCTTCAGCTTCAGCCTCCAGCCAGTTCCATTTTAGCCCTCATTTTGTCCCCAATTTCTACCCCCATTTTTGTCCCCATTAGCCCATTTTATCCCCAGTCTTTTCCATTGGCCCTCTTTATATGCAGTTACAAAACAAAGAAGGCACACCGCCAACAAGTTACATAAGGGAGGTACACATGCTTACAAATTCAAGTTTGTGACCTTGAGTATATATGCTGAATCAGAGTGTTTCTGACCTTGACTAACCGTAACATAGCCAGTTCCTTATCCTGGCTACACACTAAAAACATAACGTAGCCTGCTGGAAGTCTTGGCAAGGGACCATGACTACAGCCATTTTAGGCTTGCCCCAACAGTAAATTAGACACTACCATGTATTTCTTGAAACACTGATCAAAAAAGCATCCATATTTGTAACTTCTTTACGAAAAGATTTTGTAGTATTTTTATCACATTTTGTAATTTTGGTAGGTGGGTATAATTTCTTATATAACTTTGAATCTTTTTCTGTAGTGTGAGCAACCAAATGGTTATTTAGCCAAACTGAGGACTTAAAGGGACCAAATAAATCAAGTGCTGACTTATTTTCTTACATGCATTATATTTCACTTATTTACAAGATAGGAGATGTCTTGAGCATTTTTTTAAATTGTCCTGTGTGAATGATAGAATAAATCATCAGGAAACAGAGCTTCTTTATTGAAAAGGAAACCTCAGTGAATGCTGTACCCTGAGCCCCTCCTCCTTCCACCTGACTCTTACTTGTGCTTTAGCTCTCGAGATCTTCTGTGACCTCCTCACAAGTTTGAAGTAGGAGTCCTTCATCTGCTTCCTCAGCATCCAACTCATGGTCACAAGAGCAACAAGAAGGGTCATTGCTTGATTACTTGTTTCTCCCACCAGACTCTCAAAGCTTATTCAATGTCTGTTTCATACCTGGCCCACAATGGATTGTCAGTGCCTCATCACTCATTCAACAAGTTAGGCATTTCCATTCTGCAAATGAAAGTATTGATTTGCTGATCACTGTTCCACTGAACAGCCAAGAAAAACAGATATAACTTCACATGTCATATTAGTCCATTTTCTGTTGCTATATTCAATGCCACAGACTGGTAAAGTTATGAAGAAAAGAAGGTTTTTAAAATTTTTATTGTTGTTGTTGTTGTTTGACTCATGGTTCTTATCCAGAGTTGAAGGCCAACAACTGGAGGTGATCTTGCTGGCCAAGTCCCAATCACCTCTTAAAGGTCCCACATGGTTCCACTTCTTAATATGTTATAATGGGGTTGAAATTCAGCATAAGCTTCAGAGGGGACAAACCATATTCAAACCATAGCACACACAGTTCCTCTTGAACACCCACGTGACTCAACTTTTGTGTGGTCTACACTTTCTTCTTCAGTCCCAGGGCTCCTCTGCCTTGTCCATCAACTTCACCTCCAATTAAGTTGAGGCTGGGAGGGGTGAGTGGTTCTATTCCTAGTTATTTTGTTTGAGTATTTAGTTTTGCCCAGAGGTTCTCAAATTTTAGCACACTGGCCTTGAGCATGAGTTTCTAATTCAAGATATCTGAGCTGAAGTCCAAAAATTTGCATTTCTGACAACTCCCTAGGTGCTCTGATGCTGCTGGTCTGGAGACTATACTTGGAGAATAGCTGGTGGAGGGGGAACACTGTTCAGTCACTCTTATCCCCATACTGGGTACTAATCTTTAAAGATACCTCCAATTGTGAGTTTTAAAATGTTAGTCTCCTGTCATGAAATATTTGCAGCTAACAAGTCATAGGTAGACATTGCAGTACCAACAGGCTACTGTATATATCCCAAACTCCTTAACACAAACCTGGTTTTGTCTTTTAGGTTAGGCTGGGGAGCCAGAGGGCTGCTTCCCATGGCACAGCCAAGATGGGACATGGCAAAAAGTAGAATTTTCTAGGTCCCAGGACTCACTCATTCTTACATAAGTCCGCTCACAGTGATGCCCACTCCTTATCTCTGCCTGAATGGGGACTTCACAATTCTAACAACTTTGGCTAAATCTGAAGACATTCCAATGCATCCAACTATTCTTCAAAACTTTGTTTTTTCTTTTTTCTTTTTTTTTTTTATTGGAGATTGAACCCACAGGTGCTTAATCACTGAGCCACATCCCCAGCTCTCTTCTATATTTTATTTAGAGACAGGGTCTTGCTGAGTTGCTTAGGGCCTTGCTTATTTGCTGAGGCTGGCTTTAACTTGCAAATCCTCCTGCCTCAGCCTCCTAAGACACTAGGATTATAGATGTACACCACAGCACCAGGCAAAACATTGCTATTTTGTTCACATTTAGTAATTATCATTTATTGCCTAACAGGAATGAAGCTTCTGACAAGATATGGAGGTGAAACATAATATTTTTTAGCTATGTTGCATGTGTGCTTTTTCTTTTTTTTTTTTAAAGGGAATTCTTTTTAAAATTATTGATCACATAACTCTTAACTCTGGCCACATTTGCTTAAGCAGTGACCTTATTTTTTGCTGTATGTCTTTCCTTTCTAGATTCAAACTCCTTCAAGGAAGAGGAGTTTATAATATAATAATTTAAAAATTTTTTTTTCACTTGTAGATGGACACGATGCCTTTATTTTGTTTATTTATTTATATGTGGTGCTGAGGATTGAACCCGGTGCCTCACACACACTAGGCAAGTGCTCTACCACTGAGCCCCAGCCCCAGCCCCTGTAATAATATTTTTGATACAGTAACTAATACCTTTGCCTGGGCAGTCAATGCCAGCCCACATATTCTCACAGAAGGATTTCTGCTCCAAAGCATGGCTGGGAAAAGCATAGAGAATTATCCAGGTGGAGGGGCACACCCTAGGGAATTGGTGACAGAGGGCCAGTCAAGAGAGTGGACCCAGAAGGAATCTCCAGGCAGATCATTTTCCTCTTTCTTTCCCTCAACTGATTGAGGCCTGAATAGGTACTTCAAAAACAGAAAAGATTTGGATCTTCATTAAAAATAAGAATGGTTCCCTGAACACCCGAGTTTTGGGCTGGGATCTGTACACACTACATATACAAGTTCAAAAACTATGTTATATTGTCTAATATTGAGTTTCCATAAGTTGTGACTTTGTGGTTTTCTGTTCTTGATCACCAAAATCTTATCATTAACATTCTTTGGGGGGAATATTCAACATACTGCCCTTTATTTCTTGACAAAGCATTTTCAGCATCCAAATTGTATATATGAATAACACTTGTAAACTCACCACTCTGCTTGATAAAGGCATTTTGAAAACATTTCAGCTAGGTGTGGTGACACACGCCTGTAATCCCAGTGGCTCAGGAGGCTGAGGCAGGAGGACCGTGAGTTCAAAGCCAGCCTCAGCAGAAGTGAGGCATCAAGCAACTCAGTGAAACCCTGTCTCTAAATAAAATACAAAATAGGGCTGGGGATGTGGCTCAGTGGTCAAGTAACCCTGAGTTAATTGCCAGTACCAAAAATAAAACCATTTCAAACTCTTCATTTCCCCCCAATCTCATCTCCCTCTCTCAAAATAAACATACCCATGCATAACATATTATCTACACAGATAAGCCCCTATAAACAATAAGTAGTAGTACTTTTATTTCAAGATCTATATAAATACCATATTGCATATCCTTTCACAATTAGTTTTTCACTCAACATTATGTTAAGACATATCCATATCAGCATACCTGGTTCCAGTTCACTCATTTGTGGGACTATTACCACAACTTTGCTAGCGTTTTTCTAATTTATTGCAATACCATGCCATTTTCAATTTTTTTCTTTGGTACCGGGGATTGAACTCAGGGGTACTCAACCACTGAGTCACATCCCCAGCCCTATTCTGTCTTTATGTAGAGACAGGGTCTTGCTGAGTTGCTTAGCACCTCATGGTTGCTGAGGCTGGCTTTGAGCTTGCAATTCTCCTGTCTCAGCCTCCCAAAGTGCTGAGATTACAGGCATGCACCACCACGCCCTACTAGTATTTTTCTTTTATAAGGAAAAATTCAGTGGGTACTTCTATAAGTATCAACTTTCACACGTGTCAACTTTGGGATACATTTTACGAATAATATTGCCAGATGGTAGGATGTGCCCCTCTCCAACTTTTCTAAACATGGTCAGGTTGCTTTCTAGACTGGTTGTGCCAGTGTCACTCCCATCAACAGTGTATCCATATCCTCACCAATTCTTGAGAGTGTGACATTTTATACCTTTTTTTGCTGCTGAGAGTTTGAAATAGTGTTATTATTTTTAAAATAAACTTATCTAATTACTACAAAGGCTGAGTGTATTTTCACATGTTTGTTGGCAAATATGATACCTCTTCTGTAAATAGCTTGCTTGGATTGTTTGTCCATTTTTCTTTTGGTCTTATTACTTATTGTTTTGTAAGAGCCTTCAGGTTTTTTTTTTAATCAATTATGTATTGAAAATATTTTTTTACAAGTCTGTTGTCTCTTTAATTTTATCTTGCTAGCTTAGTGTATAGAAACTTTTAATTTTGTCTAGGCAAATTTTAGTCTTCTCCATTGGTATTTTTGTCATTACTATGATATAAATAGTGCAGAAAAATTTCATCCAAAAATTTCTCTAAAGGTTTTATTTTTTATATTTATATCTTCAACCTTCCTGGAATTTTTTTATGTATTAGTGTGAGGTAGGGATCTATTTTATATATTTTTTTTAATAGATGGACACAATGTCTTTATTTTATTGGTTTGTATGTGGTGCTGAGGATTGAACCCAGGGCCTCACACATGCGAGGCAAGCGCTCTACCGCTGAGCTACAATCCCAGCCCTATTTTATATTTTTTAATACTATTTTCTAGTAGATAACACTATGCCTTTATTTTATTTATTTTATTTTTATGTGGTACTGAGGATCGAACCCAGTGCCTCACATGTGCTAGGCAAGCACTCTGCCAACTGAGCTACAATCCCAGCTCTATTTTATCTTTATGTATAAACATCTTCCCGGTGAGACTTATAATAGTAGTCCCTTCTCCCACTGATTTATAAAACAACATCTGTCCTGTCAGATGTATAAAAATATGTGAGGTGGGTCTAGACTCTGCTCTGTTCCACTGACCCACTGTCTGTTTTCTGATTTTAAAGTGTTGGTAAATAAAGTAATCTTATAAAGTGATTCCCCCCTATACCTTCTTGGTGATCTCCAAAGTTTTGATTCTATGTAGTTCTTTTGTTCTCTCATAGAAATATGTCAATTAGTCAAGGTCCACAAAAAACAAAAAAACAAAACCCTGTTATGAGTTAAACTAACTTTGAAAATCAAGTTGTTTAAAAATCGTGAATACCTGTACCTATTCCACTCACCACCATTTGAGGCATTTATAGCTAATAGAAATGTACATTTGTTTGAGACCTTGATATTCCTGGGATCAACTGTCCTGAAACTTCCTGGAACCATTTCTATAGTAGCTTTGAGAGAGAATGCCTTGGCCAAAACCTTTATTTTTCTAATCCCAGGGAAGATACAAACTCAGCAGTTGTTGTGTACTGTTCCAAACGATTTGCCCAAAGACCTCCCATTGAGGCCTCCATAAACTTGCAGGTTGGATTACTCAGTGAGGTCACCCCATGCAGGTTTATGGGCAGATGACCAAACCTTGACACAAGGCTGTAATCAGATTCCAAAACAAGTACACACACATAGCCTCTTCTTTGTCTATAGCTTAAACCAGTGGTCTGTAACAACAAGAAAGGCTCCAAAGAGGAGTACATCAAATCAAGCTGGCTTAATGTTTTCAAATAATTAAGTTTCAGATATGTTTTAGGACAGACAGCCTTTGTAAAAAGTGTATATCCATATTTAATTTTCCATTGCAACAAGATTAAATAATAAGTACCCTGTTTACCTTCTAGATTTCTAAATTTACCATAATTTGCAGCTAAATCTAGAACTGGAAGGAAAGTTAAAATTAATCTAGTTCAGTGATGGTTCTCAACCCTGACTGTGCATTAGAATTACTTGAGTGGCTTTGAAATAATCTCAACACGTAGATTGCACTCTCCAACCAATCTAATAATATTGGGATGGGAGAACCAAGCATCAATATTTTTCAGCACACCTGGAGTGATTTCATTGACAGGATCAGGTTGAGAAAACAGTGGCTTAATTCACACATTGAACACATTAAGAAAATGAGACTTCAATGGGTTAAGTGATCTTTAATTATGTTCTAAACTTGCATTATTCAATATGGTATCAATTAGCTACCTGTGGATGTTTAAATTATTTGAATTAAATAAAATTAAAACTTGAGTTCCTCAGTCACATTTGTTAAGTGCTCAACACCCATATGTGGCTAGTGGATACCATATTAGACCACATGAATTCAGAAATTTTCATCACCACAGTAAGTACTCTTGGATATTGCTGTAATAGAAGTAATTTCATGTGTTGGGGTTTTTTTTTAATCTTTTTTTAAAACATGGAAGAAGACAATCTTACACCTAGCCATTACTTGGGTTTGATCCCTATCTAAGCATTGAGTAACTTCTGGAGAATTATAAACCATTTGTCCACAATGATTAGTATAATAAAATATTTTTAAAGCCAAGAATAGCTCAACAGTAGCATGTATATCTATAAAGCACCTAATACAATAAAAGTAGCAGTTTCTTAGGTAAGAGCTGAAGCGACTCAAGTTCACTCTCCCTCCATCTCTACCCCTAAACCAATGCATAATGATTTAAAAGGCCACTCTGTTTCCTTGATTGGCAAGTAAAGCATACAGGGGGAGGGGAAGAAGTGCTATAATGTCGAGGGACTGGTCCTTGTGTCTAGGCACAATCCTGGCTCAAGGAAATGTAGATAGAGGGCGATCTTCCTACTTACTGTCCAAAATCAAGACAGGAGCTTAAGAACCAAGTTGAAGGAGAGTTTCCCATTCTTGGGATAATAGAATTTATCCTTTCCATTTCTTTTAAAATTACAAGACAGGGTGGTTTTTTTTTTCACTGAAAATTGCTTGACCTCTTACAGTAAACATGCCACAAAACAACAGATTTCATAAAGCAGGTATAGGTGCTAGCATGATTCAAATCTGTTAGGTTGGTTGTATTTTTGTCATTGCAACCATCTAGAAAAATATCAACATTTATTAACTTTGTTTTTCCAGTTGTGTTGTGCAATTGAAACTTAATACCACTGTTTCTTGTGAATACATTGTTCCTTGTTATGTGGTGCAATGTTTCACACTCCCAAGCGCATTACATCAAGCTGTGAGATGGCCATGCCTAAGTTTAAACAAAAAAAGCCAGAAAGGCAATTGTACAACAATAAGCCAATTTCAGTGATGACCACGCTAGGCACTGTTCTAAGCATTTTACATAGATTACATCATTTAATTCTCACAACAACTCATGATGATGCAAGTGCTATTATTATTCTCATTTTACAGATGAAGAACTCCAGGGGCCTAAAAGTTAAGTAATTTACTTAAGGTCACACAGCTAGTAAGTGATAGAATTGAACTTCCAACCCTGGCAGAATTCAGCATCTTAATTGCTCTGTTTTCAACATAAAAATGTCATACTTGACTTGTCAAGGTCAAGATCCAACATCAAAGTCATTGGAATGAACTGGCAAGTTAGGTGGGGAAAAGAGCTACCTCTATCTGGAAGGAAGATGTGGATGTGGGATTGTGCAGTCCTGATCCCAGATTTTCCAAGTTCCCTTTGTTGGGGAGGTCCCCTCCCCCTAGCACTTTGATGCATTTTCTACTGTCTGGCATCCTCACCCCCACCCTGTTTTTGGTAAGGGCAACAGTAGTTGCAACAAGAACTATTTCCCTAGACAAGGAAAGAAAAGGCCCAAGCACAAAACAAAATAGCAGTAGCTGCCTGCCCTTGCAAGTGGTTACACAATATTCCCTAGTGTCTGGTCCTGGAATAGACATGGGGGAGTAAGGTTTCTTGGCACAGGGCATGGGGCTGAGATAGATAGATATCTGCATTAATTAGACCATTATATAAAACATCACCACTCACAAGGCCGTATTCTCTCATTCGTAACCTTTACAAATCTCAGCATGTTTCCACATTTCCTCTACAAATATAAACAAGAAACACAGTCTGTCCCAGTGTTACTGGTTTCCCAGCCTGAGCAATCCAAATTATTTTCTCACTCTGACAGCAGCATGATGTTCTTATCAGCATCAGAGTGTTCTTTGGAACTTCCATGCCCACTGTGTTACTTTGCTTATTATGCTACAGACTAATGCAACTTTGCCATGTGGCCTGCTTTGAGCCCTTCATACTTGTCCCCTACCCTTGCGCCTAAGGATTTCATCTTCTTAAAAAGTCTTTATTTTGGGGGGCTGGGACTGTGGCTCAGTGGTAGAGAGCTTGCCTCGCATGTGTGAAACACTGGGTTTAATCCTCAGCACCATGTAAAAATAAAGAAATAAAATAAAGGTATTGTGTCTATCTACAACTAAAAACAAAAAATTTAAGGAATTCTTTATTTTTAACAACCGTTTTGGTTCACAACAGAATTGTGCATGAAGTACAGTTACCATAAATCCCCAACTATGCGTATCCCACAGCAGAGTGATGTGCTTGCTACAGTTGAAGAACTTAACTGACACACTTCATTATCAACCACACAAAGTGTTCACTCTTGGTGTGGTGCATGCTATGGGTTTGGACAAATGTATTATGACATGTGTCCACCATTATAGCACCACTCAATTACTTATCTTTAAAGGGTATTGTCTTGTTTTTTTCTGATCATAATTTTTAAATGTATTTTTAGAGAAGTTTTAGGTTCAAATAAAAACTGAGAGAAAAAAGTGCCCAGAGTTCACCTATGTACCCTTCCTACAAACATGCACAGCCTCCCTAACATCAGCATCCTGCATCAGAGTGGTATATTTGCTACAACTGATGATCCTTTGTTGACAAATTATTAGCATCCAAAGTCCATAGTTTACATGAGGTTTACTCTTGGTTCTGTGGATTTTGAATAAACATATAATGGCTTGTGTCTACTATCATGGTATTTTATTAAATCATTTAAATGCCCTAAAAATCCTCTATGCTTCATTTCATGATTGCTTCCCATTTCCTAGCCTCTGGCAACCACTGAATATTTACTGGCTCTGTAATCTTGCCTTTTTCAGAATGTTATATAGTTGGGATCATACAGTATGCAGCTTTTTAGATTGGTTTCCTTCATGTAGTGATATGCATTCAAGGTTTCCCCCTGTCTTTTCATGCTTGATGGCTTATTTCTTTGGAGCCCTGAATAATATTCCACTGTCTGTCCACAGTTTATATATCCATT
Source organism: Xerus rutilus (assembly GCA_028644305.1). Classification (NCBI taxonomy): domain Eukaryota; kingdom Metazoa; phylum Chordata; class Mammalia; order Rodentia; family Sciuridae; genus Xerus; species Xerus rutilus. The sequence goes on along the minus strand of CM053405.1, from coordinate 36,667,071 downwards.
CACCTACTGAAGAGTATCTTTGTTGTTTCCAAGTTTGGGAATTAAGTATGACTCTGCTGTAGACTTCTATGTGCAAAGTTTTGTGTGGTCATAAATTGTCAATACCAGTGAGTGTGATTACAGGATCATCTGTCTACTCATACTTTTTACGTTGCTTTCCAGACATATTTAGACCAGGTATATACCACTTCTATTTTTAAATGAAATGCTGCTGCCCACATTCAAATTCATAGTTGTTTATGTGTTAGTGTGTTTGTTTGTTTTGTTGTGTTGTGTTGGTAGGGGAGACTGAATCCAGTGGTGCTTTACCTCTGGGCCACATCCACAGCCTTTTCTTTCTTTTTTTTATTTATTAGTTTGTGTGTGGTGCTGAGGATCAAACCCAGTGCCTCCCCCATGCTAGGCAAGAGCTCTACTGCTGAGCCACAACCCCAGCACCCCCTGAGCCATGACCCCAGCTGCAAGCCCTTTCTATTTCTTATTTTGAGACAGGGTCTTGCTAAATTGCTGAGGGCCTCACTAAGATGCTGAAGCTGGCCTCAAACTTGTGATCCTCCTGTCTCATCCTCCTAAGTTGTATGTATGTTTTGTGTGTTGTTTATATAACAGAATATGACAGTCTGAATAATTTATATAGAACATAAATTTGTTTCTCACAGTTGTAGAGACCGAGAAATCTAAAATCAGGGCACCAGCAAACTCTTGTGTATCTGGTTCCAATATGGCACCTTATTGCTGAATTCTCCAGAGAGGAGGAACACTGTCATCACAAAGAAGGAGAGAAGAACTGATTTAACCCATACCACAAGCCCTTTTTATAATAGTTTCAATCCTTTCATGAGGATGGAGCTCTTGTGACCTAACACCTCCCAAAAGACCACACCTCCAAGCACTGTTGCATTGGGGATTAAAATTCCAACACATGAATTTTGCAAGAGACAAAAATATTCAAACCATAGCAGATACAATGTGTATGCTTTGTTCTGAGAGTCCCCACCTATTTTTGTTTGATAGTTCAGAGATTGTCTCATTGTTTCTGGAAAGCTAACAGACTGTGAATTCACTACCAGTGCTATTGTGCTTGGTCTGACAGTGAGTGACAGCAGAGGAGGCTAGGGCTTCCAGACACTCCTCAGGCAGCCAGCCCAAGCACCAGAAATCTGCCGTTGCCTTGGCAACAGCTGACGTTTCCTGTCCTGGGCTAAAAAGTGTGATGTATCTTCATTTGTGAAAAATCTATTTTATGCTCTCAATCTGCCTGGAGAATAAATATACCAGAAATGGGACCCTCAGGATTGGATTTCCTTTTTCTGATTTTGAAATAGAGATTTAAAAAACTCACAGTAGGAGGTGCAAAGGAGGCCTACACATATACTCATGCTGGATATTGGGCTTAAGTATTCCAATATAGCCAGAATCTAAGCTGGTCAAAGTCTTGAGCTTCCGGAAAATTTTATTTAAGACACAGCAGTTATTTTAGGTAATAACAGACAGAAGAAATTCAATGGTCTTTCTTTTGCATTGTATTTTAAAATTCTAACTAGAGAGTTTTGAAAAGGTGAAAAAGGTAAAATATCCTTAAATTACTACATATTTGACTATGCCTAATATATCTTAGGTATTATTTGAAGAGCTCAGTATACTCTCCAAATGTGTGCTTGTTCTAAGTCTAAAACACTTAGGAAGCCCATCAGCCTTGCATTAGACAATAGACATTCTCTCGGTTTCAACTTTTTCCTCTAATTGATGCTTCTGTTTGAACCCAAAGGGTTGCAATTTCCTTGATTGTCTCTCCCTCAAAATTCCCCAGACCATTGCTTATCCCAAAGCCTAAATTTCTGCTTATGCCAGTTATAGGTATATAAATAACATTTAATCTTTCTTCCCTCCTTTGAAGAGTTAAGTACCAAGTCTCTAATGAACATTCACCAGATTTTATTTTAGAACTAAGAGAATAACTGGATTTCCTAAAGCAACAAGACTCACATATTTCTACTCTACTGTAATTTAAAATCACTAGAGGTGGCCATCCTCCCAAGTGGTTATGTGCATCTGGGTAAAAATGGCTTGGCAAGAAGTCAGACAAAGGAAAGCGTTTGGTACTACTAAGTAGATCCAGAAATCTAACTCAGTTCCAACACCCATGTCAGGAGGTCAGATCTGCTCCTGTTCTCCTTTAGTGCCAAGGAAGGTACAGTATAAAGACATTTGAAAAGCAGATTTTTTGCTATATCTCTTTTGCCTAGCAGAGAATGGCAAGGGCCTTAGCATGGTGGAGCATGGTATTAGAAGTGCCCCAGTTGGCATTGACAACAGCTGCATTGAAGCAGGGTAAGGGTCCTGAGAAAAGAGTGATTACATCTAAGGCTGTCTCCACTTGCTGGCCTCACACCTCCATCCTGGGCTGAGATAAAGAAGCTCATCATGGTTATCTGTGGAGGCTATATTCATAATTGATGCTCTAGAAAGGATTCAGTGTCATGAAGGATCCTATCTCCATGTTTGGTCCTTGCCTTAAAGAATTTCCAAGAGGGCCACTGTCACGTTTGTCTCTCAACGCACACACACCATGGCTGGAATACTGGTAATAAGCCATCAGGGGGAGGTTTGACTAATTATAGGAAGAGGCAGGGCTAGAGTCCATGAGGAAAACTTCACAGAGGCAATATCAAGTTGAAATTTGAAGGAGTGGAAATTGGCCAAGTAGGAATTTAGTTACTAATGGACCTACAAAGATAGGAGTTGGTTAGACTGACATAAAAAACCCAAATGCTTTCAGAAAATTGAGGGATGCTAGTGTATAGCATGTAGGGATTATTAGCACTGCTTACAAGCAATAAATCAAAGTTTAGGACCATCAAATGAGTCATTCAAAATACTTTCCCTGGGCATGGTGGTACACATCTGTAGTCCCAATGACTGAGTAGACTGAGGCAGGAGGATCGCAAGTTCAAGGCCATCTTCAGCAACTTAGAGAGATCCTGTCTCAAAACAAACAATAAAAAAGGACTCAGGATGTGGCCAGTGTAGAGCATCCCTGAGTTCAATTCCAAGTGCCCCAAACCAAACAAACAAACAAAAAAACCTCTTCTGAAGACCATATAGTTGCTTCCTTGGTCATACATACAAGCTGCAAGAGAAATGGGAACCCCCATTGCTAGGATACAGATTGGTCAGCAAGCTACACCTTATCTAAGGTAACAAGAACATGTCTGAAGAGTGGAAATCATTCAGGCAACAATACAGCCTACACTGAGACTGAGAGGTAGCTAGCCAACTGAGGACTCTGTTACCACTACCTTAATATTCCACAAAGCAAGTAGGAGTCTGAATATCTAGAGGTGTCTTGAAAGCCATGGTACACCCATACGTATTATATGATGATGTCCAATGTTCCCAAACCAACCATGAGTAATGAGATTCAGATCATCATTTTTATCAGTAAACTTTAGGTCCTCCTGCCACAATAGCATTTTTAAAATTAATACATAATATTTGCACATATTTATTAGCTATAGTGTGATAATTCAATACCAGTGTGCAGCTTTATTTTATTTTTGGTACTGGCGATTTGACCCAGGAGCACTTTACCAATGAGCTATATCCCCAGTTCTGTATTCTTTATTAAGCTTAAAAGAACACATTTAGTAAACTTGCATTTTGGTTTTATCCCTTATCTCTTAAATTATACACTATATACTTATCTTTATATATGAATAAATAAAGCCTACACATATATGCAAGAGATTTACATTACATTATCTGTCTATGAATGTGCAATCACTTCCTTTCAGGCTGCCAGAAGCCCAGGATTCACACATTGGGTAACACAAGTCTTTCATCCATTTAGACACAATTCTGTAGACTTCTGTGTATGTGCATGTTTTTAGAGGGCAGGAACTATGACAGTCACCCTTGTGTCCTCCTCAGTGTTTTGCCCCACTCATGCCCCCCACATTTGCTGTACTAAATGCCAGTCCCACCTAGAAGTGTGCCAGGCCTAGTGGACCTGAATGCCTAGTCTGGCTTGTCAAGTGTATTCCTTTTGGGGGTTGGGGAGCCCTGGGTAGTCATGACTTGATTACAAACTCTTTATCATCCAGGAGAGGAAAGGATGAAGAGCTTACAATGAATAGGACAAATAACTGTGCTAGATTTTTATGTACTAAATTGCAAATATGCCTCACAACCTTTCAATATGATTAATTTTTTTTCCAATTTACAGATTAAGTTTCAAGCAGTTTCTTGAAGATCACAAGATATTGTTCTTTTATAGGTCTGACTCCATAATCCCAAATCTTAAGAAGATAAAAATCCTCAATCCACTCCTTATAAAGAAAACAAAATGTTGACTTGGTCTACCAGATAGGTGCTACTCAGTGGAAATTTTAGGTTAATCTTTTTCTTTTCTTCTTTTATTTCTTTTTTTCTTAATAGATCAGGCTCTTGCCAGGCGCAGTGGCACACACCTGTAATCCCAGGGGCTCAGGAGGCTGAGACAAAGCCGAGTTCAAAGCCAGCCTCAGCAACAGCAAGGTGCTAAGCAACTCAGTGAGACCCTGTCTCTAAATAAAACACAAAATAGGGCTGGGGATGTGGCTCAGTGGTTGAGTACCTGAGTTCAATCCCTGGTACCTCTCCAAAAAATAAATAAATAAATCATGCTTTTACGTGTTTGACAAGTAAATTAACCATGTTATATACCTCTCATAACATCTGGTTTCTTAACTGGCAAAATAAGGTGTGATGGAAAAAAATATTACCCTACCCCATGGTTACCCTGCCAGGATGCATCCACTCTCTGAAGTTCAGCCTCCAACTTTTGGTCAACTTTACTTATATACCATGCCAACAAATCAGAAAATGAAATTGCAGAAAAATCTTTTAGAAACTTCTTCTCTGCTTGCAGAGGCAGCCTTCAAATGTAGTTCTGAACCCACTCCTCTCAGCCCCATCAGCAGAATTCACAGAGACTCAGTTGGCCAGGTAGCATCTATCACCCAGGTTACACTTACAACTGTGAACAGGTTTCTCAACCATTAGCAGTTTTACTTCTATGTCATAAATTGTACATCAGCAGTAATAAAGGGCACATAGTAAACCTACAAATGTTGTAAGGTTCTGAACAGCACTGGGTATTACTTTATTGACAAGAAAATCCCAAGCTAATTGAGGAGAAAGAACAAAACTTCTCAATTAGCCCAAGAAGAAAGGCAACAAAATCATATGGGAAATTTGCTAATACTGATAATAAAGTAAAACTGAAGACTTGCAATAAAAGAAAGATTGAAGAAATATCCAAATAGCAGATAGATTTACATAATACTTTTTAATTGTTCCTGGGCTTCTGTACCAGGACTTCTAAAAGACTAGGTATGCAGGAAGCAAGGTAAGAAAGAAAAAACTTTGGAGAAAGAGGACTTTTGGAGTCCTCTTATAAGGCTGGAGTTGTGGCTCAGTGGTAGAGCTCTTGCCTAACATGTGTGAGGCACTGAGTTTGATTCTCAGCACTGCATATAAATAAATGAATAAAATAAAGGTCCATCAACATATAAAAATATTTTTTTAAAAAAGAGTCCTCTTAGCGGCTGGGATTGCAGCTCAGTGGTAGAGCGCTTGCCTCACATGCGTGAGGCCCTGGGTTCGATCCTCAGCACCACATACAAAGCAATAAAATAAAGACATTGTGTCCATCTACAGCTAAAATAAAAAATAAAAAAAAGAGTCCTCTTATACCATTCTCTACCCACCACTTTTTAAAAATCAAGACTTGACTTTTTGTAGAGAAGAAGACTCTTAAATTCTATAGTGAAAAATAGAATTCTGTGGAGACGGCAGAATAAGAAACACCAGAAATCTGTCTCTCCACCTAAACAACTGGCAGAACCTATCTAATAAAATGATTTTGGAACTCTGGAGTCCTTGAAGACTTGAAATTTCCTGGGGAAGGCCTAGACCGTAAAGGTCACTTATTTTCAATTTCAGCTCTTAGCACTGTAGTAGCCACCTGTCATCCACCCTCAGCCCATGTCAGGCAGCTGGAGCATTGCACGCATATTCCTGGAACAGCTTACAGAAAGCTTGCAGAAGCCAGGACGGGATAAAAAGAATCTTTTCATCTAAATATCAGAGATTTGTGTTCTGATCCCTAATTGCTGTTTCTCATCTGGGCAGACAAGAAGTGAGTGACCATTATTGTTGTGCCTCTACTATTGCAGATGAAGTGATTTCCATGGAATTTTATTTTATTTATTTTTTAAAATATTTTTTAGTTATGCATAGACACAGTGTCTTTATTTTGTTTATTTATTTTTATGTGGTGCTGAGGATTGAACCCAGTGCCTCACACATGCAAGGCAAGCGCTCTGCCACTGAGCCACAACCTCAGCCTCTTCCATGGAATTTTAAAAGCCAATTCCTTCCCTTCTTGGTTCTCTTTTCCACTTTGGGGAGCTAGACATTAAAAATTGGGACATTAGAAAACAATTGCTTATCTGGGGAAAGTTAAAGTGATCATGCATGCCCAAGGAAAGGCAGAGGTTCAGAAAAGAGCTGAGAAAGCCTTAAGTTTACATCTTAGGCTGATCCTGGGCACATAGAGCCTACAATAATTTTATAAAACCAAAACCATGAGAAAGGAGAATGAATTTTGACTTATTAGATTCAAATGTCTAGTTTAAAATAAAATCCAGTGCATATAAAAATCAGGAAAGTATGTCTTACTCAAAAGAAAACAACAACTCAATGGAAACTGTCTCTGATAAATGTCTGATAACAGATCTACTAGACACCTTAAAAGAACCATCTTGAAGATGCTCAAATTAACTAAAAGAAGATATGGACAAAGTTAAGAAAAAAGTGTGTTAAAAAAGATTAGAATGTTAATAAAGAGACAATCTAAAAAGAAACCAAAGGGAAATTCTAGAGTTGAAAATTAAAAATTCACCAGAGGGATTCAAAGGCATATTTGAGGAAGAAGAGTAAAAAAAGCAGTGACTTTGAACTTAGGACAATGGAAATTATCAAATCCAAAGAACAGAAAAGAAAAAAGATTGAAAAAAAATTAGTAGAGCCTAACGGAGCTATGGGATACCACCAGGCAGACCAGCATAGGCATTGTGGAAGTCCAAAAGGAGAAGAAAAAGAGAAAGGGGCAGAAAGAGTATTTGAAGAAAAATGGCAGAAAAATCTCCCAAATTCAATGAAATACATGCATATAAACATCCAAGAAGTTCCACAAACTCCAGGATGAACTCACAAACACACACCAAGATACATTACAATCAAACTTTTGAAAGTCAATGACAAAGAGAGAATCATGAAAGCAGCAAGAGAGAAGCAAGTCTTCATAGGCAATGAAGCCTCCATAAGGTCATTGGCAGACTTTTCATCGGGAACTTTGGAGGGCAGAAGGCAATGGGCCAATGTATTGAAGAGGGAAGTTAGAAAATACTTGGTAATAAATGAAAACAAAAATACAACATACTAAAAACTTATGGGACAAAGCAAAAGCAATTCTAAGAGGGAAATTCATTAGTTATAAACATTTGCATTAAAAAACAAGGAAGATTTCAAATCAAAACTTGTCTTTAAAATATAAAGAACTAGGAAAATAAAAATACCTAAATCTAAAGTTAGCAGAAGGAAGGAAATAATAAAGATTAGCACACATGGAGGTGAAAATGAAAACAGAAAAACAATGGAGAAGGAAAAAAACTCTAAAATTTGTTCTTTGAAAAGGTCAATAAAATGGACATTTAGCTAGATGGACTGAGAAAAAAAAGGTGACTCAAATTACTAAAGTTAGAAATAAAAATGTGATATTACTACTGATTCTACAGAAATAAAAGGATTTAAAAACAGTGCTATGAGCAATAGCACAGCAAATTGGATAACCTAGTGAAATGGGAAAATTCCCAGGAATCCAAAACCTATAAAGATTAAATCCTGAAGAAATAAAAAATCAAAACAAATCTATAACTACTAAGCAGACTGAATTAGTAGTAAAATAATCTAACAAAGAAAAGCTACAGGGCTGGGATTGTAGCTCAGTGGTGGAGTGCTTGCCTTGCATGTGTGAGGTACTGGGTTTGATCATCAGCACCACATAAAAATTGTGTTCATCTACAACTAAAAAATAAAATAAAAAAGAAAGAAAGAAAAGCTACAGACCCAATAACCTCACTGGTGCATTCTACCAATTAAAGAACAAGTAATACTAGACTTTTTCAAATTTTTCCAAAACAATTTATTGAAGAGGGGGAGAACACAATCTAACTTATTCTATGTGGCTAGCATTACCCTCAGATCAAAACCAGAAAAAGAACAACAGAATAAGAAAACCACAAACCAATATCCCTTATGAACATCGATGCAAAAACCTCAAGAAAGTACAAGGAGACCAGGTTCAGCAGCAAATGAGAAGTATACACCATATGAGATTTATTTCTGGAAAGCAAGGATAGTTCAACATACAAAAAGTGATTGATATAATATACCACATTAATAGAATAAGGGGGGCACATAATTTTCTCAACAGATGCAGAGAAACATTTGACAAAATTCAACTTCTTTCATGACAAATATACTCAAGAAACTAGGAATAGAAGGAAACTACTTCAACATAATAAATGCTATATATGAAAAACCTATAGTAAACATACTCAATGGTAAAAGGCTGAAAACATTTCCTCTAAGATTAGGAATAGGACAATGATGTTTTTCTTCATCCCTTCAACATGATCCTAAAAGTTCTAGCCAGAGCCATTAGACAAAAAGTATAAATCAGAGTCATCTAAATTGGAAAGGAAGAAGGAAATCATCTCTTTTCACAGATGATACCATACAAAACTAATCAGAAAAGGAAATTATAAAAATAATTCTATTTGTGATAGCATCAAATAAACAAAATGTTTAGGAATTAACTTTATTAAAGAAGTGAAAGACTTATATAATGAAAACTAAAAAATATTACTGAAGAAAATTAAATAAGTCATAAATAGAAATATTACATGTTCATGGATTGATAGACTCGTAAGCTGTCAATTCTCTCCAAAGAGGTCTATAGACTCAATGCAATCCCAATCAAAATCCCAATGACGGGGGCTGGGGTTGTGGCGCAGTGGTGGCGTGCTTGCCTAGCACGCGTGAGGCACTGGGTTTCATCCTCAGCACCACATAAAAATAAAATAAAGATATTCTGTCTGCCTACAACTAAAAAATAAATATTAAAAAAAATCCCAATGACTTTTTTTTTTCAGAAATAGAACAAATCATCCTAAAATGCACATAAAATCTCAAGGGAACTTGAGTATTCAAAACACTCTTTAAAAAAAAATAGCAAAGTTGAAGGACTCACACTTCCTGATTTCCAAGCTTACTACTAATGACCAATGGAACTGACGATAAACATATAGATGAATGGAGTAGAATACAAAGCCCCAAAATAAACCTTACATATATGATCAAATGAGTCTTTTACAAAGTTGCCAAAAAAATTCAGTGAGGAAAGGACATTCCTTAACAAATGGTGCCAGGAAAACAGGATATCCACATGCAAAAGAGTGAAGTTGGACCCCCTACCTAAAATCACATACAAAATTAACTCAAAATGGATTAAAAAAATAACTGAATTTAAGACCTGAAACTATAAAACTCTTAGAAGAAAACATACGAGAAAAGTTTTATGACAATGGATTGGGCAATGACTCTAAGACCTAACACCAAGACACAAGCCACAAAAGAAAAAATAGACAAATTGGATTTCATGAAAACATTAAAAACTGGTACACCAAAATGTCATATAAACAGAGCAAAAATGTAACCCACAAAATAGGCAAAAATAATATGGAGAGAACTCCTAAAACTCAGCAACAAAGCCTGATTTGAAACTGGACAAATGACTTGGATAAATATTTCTCTAAGGAGGATAATCAAATAGTCAAAAAGAACATGAAAAGGCACTTGAAATCACTAATCATTAGAGAGCTGTAAATCAAAAACTACAGTAAGATACCACTCGCACCTATTAGAATGGCTATTAACAAAAAAACTAAAAACAACAGGTGTTAGCAAGGATAGGGAGTGATTGGCATCCTCAGGTACTGTTGGTGGAATACAAAATGGTGCAGCCACTGCAGAAAACAGTACGGCAGTCCCTCAGAAAATTAGAAATGAATTACCATGAGATTTGACAATTCCACTTCTTGGGACATATCTAAACATTTAAAGCCAGAGACTCAAAAAGACTTATATGTTGTTTACAACGTTGCCATTCACACTTACTAAAACGTGGAGCAGCCCAAGTATCCATAGACAGATGAATAAAAAACAAAATGTGGTATATAAATATAAATGTTTTTAAATAGCATGAAATTGACATATGCTACAACATGGATGAACTTTGAGGACATATGTACTAAGCGAAATGTCAGTCACAAAAAAGAGAGATATTGTATGATTCCCCTTATATGAGGTATTTCTTATAGTCAAAATTATAGAAACAGTAGGATGATTGCCAGGGACCAGGAGAGGGAGAAATGGGATTTTTTTTCATGGTAAAGAGTTTCGGTTTTACAAAATGAAAACCAGAGCTGTGGGCTAGATGGTGGTGATTATTGCACAACATTATGAATGGATTTATTATTGCTGAACTTTATACTTAAAAACATATATTTTATGTTAGGTATATTTTAACATAATAAAAATTTATGAAGAAGAATTGCTATGAAAGACATAGAAAAATATCTAGAGTCAGTAAAACATGTCCAAGCATTGAAAGACAAATGAATCAGCAAAAGTTCAGGATTTCTTCAGCTGTCTAACTTCATAAAAAATGGCTTGGGCCAGAAATGTTTTCACTGAGGGAGGCTTGACTCCTATCACTCAGCTGGTTCCAGTTCTGTTTCCAGGCTTTGGATTCAAACAGAAACCCAGATTTCAAAGTCATTCCACAGCTGTGCTAGTTCAGTGTCCGGAGGCTTCCGCAGGTAAATCTGGAGACATTTTGAGGTAGCCTGCGGCTACAGTCCTCACCCTTGGTTGATCTTGTGTTGAGGACTGAAACTTGACAGTTTTACTGAAGGAATAAAGCTAACACTTTCCCACCAAATATAACTACTGTATAATACATCATACTTTTATTTGTCACAATTTAAAGACATTTTACAAAGTTTTAAATTACAAAATATTTATTGGAAGCTGGGCACTGTGGTGCACGCCTGTGATCCCAGTAGTTTGGGAGGCTGAGGCAGGAGGATCACAAGTTAAAAGCCATTCTCTACAAAAGCAAGCAATAAAATATACAAAATAGGGCTGGGGATATAGCTCAGTGGTTGAATGCTCCTCAGTTCAATCTCTGGTACTTTTCTAAAAAAATTTATTGGAGGATGTATAGAAACAAAAGTGTATAGGAAAAAAATTCATCACCTGATTTTACCAGTAACCAGAGTGGTTGGGCTATGGCGTCAGGTAAGCTGAAAGCCTAAGCTGGAAGCCAAACCCTGCATCTGACATTGTGTAGCTGTGCAATCTGGGGGATGTTACTGAGCCAGTTGGACTCAGTGCCTCCATATGAAAAATGGATATATGTTCATAATATTTCCAGACTGAAATAACTTAAATGTCCTATCATCTGTTGCATGGAAAGACAAAAGCTGGTATGTCTGTAAACTGGAAGGTTTACTTAGTAATAAAAAGGAATAAACTACTGATAGTTGTTATGAAATGGACAACTAAAAAATATGCTAAATGAAAGAAGCCAGATACAAAAGGCCAATGGACCACAAATTATATGATTCCATTTATATGAAATATCCAGATGAAGCAAATTTTTAGGCCCAAAAATTAAATTAGTGGTTTCCTAGGACTAGGAATAAAAATGGGGAACTAAATGTAATGGGGGAATTAAAATGTTCTAAAACTAGACAGGTGATGATTACACCACTCAGTAAGAATAGTAGGACTTGCTGAACTGCACAGTTGAAGTGGATTAGTTCTATGATATGCAAAATCATACTTTTAAAAAAGGCTGTTTAGGGCTGGGGCTATAGCTCAGTGGTAGAGCGCTTGCCTAGCATGCATGAGGCACTGGGTTCGAGCCTCAGCACCACATATAAATAATAAATGAATAAAATAAAGATCCATCAACAACTAAAAAATTTTTTTAAAAAAGACTGTTTAAAAAATGAGCACTAGTCATCCACTTATAGCAGTCTGGACTGAAAATATTAAAGCATTCATGGTAAAGGTTAAAGAAATTATCATCCTATGATTAATGTTTAAATGAGGTTATTTTTAAACTGCTCAGTGCAGGATCTGGCACATGCAAACACAAAAGTAGTTGCCTATTACAGTAACAGCAAAATATTAGCCACTGTGAACACTAAAAAATACAATAACATGTATTTTTTCTATGCATGAATACCTCATGTAGATCAGAATATCTTGTATAAGTTCCATATTTTGCCTTTACTCCCTTTGTCATGATTTCTGCATAATTATAACTTTTTCCTAAGCACTCCATGATGACAGAGAACACTATATGACTAAACATCATTTCAACATTCATTGTTGGGTACTTTGTTTCTTTCAATTTTGCTTTAATTTTAACCAACTTTTTTTCCTCCATAAACATTAAAGTATTCAGAGAAATAATCTGATCAGAAACACAAATAGAAAAGAATTGCAGGATCTGAGTTTATAATGTTGTAGTGTGGCTGATGCATGTTGCCAGATTGCATCCCTGAAAGTTTTTGCCATTTACAATCACCTGCACCACATGAAATCCTCCTTTTATCGCCCAATGGCAGTTGATCACTTTTTTTTTTTGGTACTGGGGATTGAACTCAGGGGTACTACTCAACCACTGAGCCACATCCCCAGCCCTATTTTGATCCACACTGGTGTCCTCACTGTTCCAACTCCAGATTCCAACATGGCTGCTTCCTTCTGTCTTCTCCAGTAAGGCATCATTCACCATCTCAAATCTCAACCCCTTAATCACTCATATGCCCATTTCTGCTCCATTTGTTTCTTTCACACTCACCACCAACATACTATATTTTGTACTTTCTTCTCTCACTCCCCCTGCCTTGGGATTTTGGTCTGTTTTGTTCTTTGCTGTACCCCTAGCCTAACACATGTAAGGTACACCATAAATATATGTCAAATAAGTGAATGAGTCTGCAGCTGATACCTGCTTTGCTTCACCATGACGTCTCCCTTCTCACTTCACATCTCATATGAAAGCAAAAAAAACCTCTCTTCACAGTACACTTGTAACTTTTATCCTGAACAGAGCTGCCTTAAGGTTTTCCCCATCCTATTCTGGGCTTTTCTCTAGATCTTAGAGACCAGATTTGGGTCACATGACAATCTCCAATCCAATCTCTGGCAAAAGTGAATGGAGCTGACATGGTTGTCATGGTTTAATCTTAATTTATTCCCTGCACCTGGACAGGCCATGTCTAGAAATCAGAAGGAAGGAGATGGATTTTATGATCTACTAGATCACATTTTATATCTGTGATCACATTTGAGTTTCAAAATTTTTATGAGAAAGGTAAGCAGGAATGCTGGAATTTTACAGAGGAGGAAACAAAACACAGAGGAATTCCTCAAATGTCAAGTTTATTCAGTAGGTAAGAGGAGGCCCAATGTGGTCTAGCCAAGTTCTAGGTTCTACAGAAGCAGGGCAGCTTACAAAAGAAGAGGAGAGCAGGAGTCAGAGACCCAGAAATTTTTTTTTTTTTAATTTTTTGTTGTGGTTGATGGACTTTTATTTTTTAAAATTTATTTATATGTGGTGCTGAAAATCAAACCCAGTGCCTCACGCATGCTAGGCAAGTGCTCTACCACCAAGCCACAACCCCAGCCCTAGAAATTTGTTCTTAATCTGCACACAATAAATTATCTGGGCCCCAAAACTTGGGGCCTCAGTTTCCTTGTCTATAAAATGAAAACAAAGTCCCTTCCTTGTTCCAGCACTGTGCTTGTCCTGATTAATCATTAAGACTCTTCCTATCTGTTCAACTCCAGCTCAAGCAGAGAAGTGGTAGTGAATAGGTGGACTTTGAACCCTGCAGAGCCAGAGAATTAGACTCATTTTCTACAGTCTTATTTCAATCCTCTTCTGTACTGAACATAAATAAATGTGGATGATCTCTTTAAATCTTCATCTGTTCCTGAGGTTCTTCTCTGGATTGCATCTCTAAAGCTTTCTAGACCTAGTTTTGACATTTGAGGAAACATGGGCATTGCTTAGCAGGCTTGTCTGTTCTTTATTTAGAGATCAAACCCCTTTGGACTTCTCAGTTGGAAGCTTCCCTTGCAGAGCCCATTTGTAGAACCTGCAGCAGGTTCTTTATGGCTCAAACCACTCTTATGTCCTGAGGCCTCACTGGACAAGGACTTGGTGTGCTCTGTTGCCAGGCTGCATCATACCAAATTTTGCCACTGGGTTTCTCCTATACGCTGTTCTCAGTACTCTCAATATGTCACCTACCTGAGAGATTCAAGTTCTGTCAAAGGAATGGTTTTACAGGGACAATGGAAGGAAAAAGTTATTCAATAACTTTATTTTATTTTTTGCACATGCTACTGATGACTGAACCCAGCTTTTAAAATTTTTATTTTGAGAAAAGTTCTAAGTTGCCCAGGCTGGCCTTGAACTTGTGCTCCTCCTACATCAGTCTCCCGAATAGCTGGAATTACAGGTATGCACCTCTGCACCTGACAATAATATTACTTTTTAAATTCTACACATGTATGATGCATTGTTCAATCCTTCTAATTTCATGGATCAGGATCCTTCCTTTTCTGTAGATTAGGCATTTTGCACTACTTTGTAAAGCTGGTAAAGAACAGAATTAAGATTAGCTTTTAGGGCTGCCAGGCTGCTTCTATAGTATCATTCCAAATGCTACCATTGTCATACTCTTGAAAAAGATATTTATTTGAAATTGAAGTCACACAGTTAGGATCTCAAGGTATATCTCTTCTGAAAAACCTGGACAGGGAATTATACTCAAAGATAGCTGCTTACACCAGGGATTGGCAAATCTTTTCTTTAAAGGTACAGGTAGTAAATATTTCAGACTTCGTGAATCAGATTATCTCTGATGCAACAACTGAACTCTGTCATGATAGTGAGGCAGCAGTCACAACAAGATGTAAACAAGTAAACATGGCTGTGTGTTAATAAAACTTTATTTATATAAACAGGCTGCAGGCTGGATTTAGACCAAGGACTATTGTTTGACCTAGGCTGGAGTGCTATTAGGACCATACACTCTTTCACATAATGCTCTCAAAGGCAGTAGTAAAAATGTTTGTCCCTAATTTTATTGGTCAAGTGAGAAAGAGACATATGTTTCAGAATATATTCATCCCAGTACTTCAGAAAGATCCTTACATATTTATCTCACCTATAGATTGTACAAACTTGACTGAAAACTCATGGGCTCTTAGAATGTTAGGACACAAGGGAAATTTGAGATAATCTAGTGTAAGCCCCTCACTGTACAGGTGGGGAAGCAGGGGAAGTTTTCAGCTGAAGAGTGCCAAACTTAGTATGTGGTTGGAATCTTGACATTTCTTTGACAGAAAATGAACTGCAACATAACTGACTTATATCCTGCTAACTGTTTTCTTCACCTTAGTCATATTACATGAGTTTGTTTCCTGCAGGATAAAATAAAATCTCTTTAAAATATCAGGCAGAAAGATAGGAACAATTTTCTTATTTTTCTGCAAATGTCTTTCACTCTGTTGATCTTCTGTGTGTCGTGGTTATCAGCTGGGAGACACTTTTGTTCGGATGCAGCCTCACACAAGTTTCCGGTTGACCGAATGACATTCCAGGTCACAAAAAGACACAGGTGGCATACTTAGAGCAAGTTCCTTCAGAGGATTGGGAATCAGTTAGGGAATCACAGGAGGTAGGACATTGACCCAAGGTGAGGAGCAGGGATGCTGCTACCACTCCTAGGCTCAAAGCATGAGTAGAGGCAAACATGGGACACTGTGGTCATGAACAGGGGCCTCTCTTGAAGGCAGGAGTGGCCTCAGTCACAGGACACAGCCAGGCTGTGCCTACGGTTGTCACCATGGTTCCTCTGCTCCTCTCTAAGGCTGCTTTCCAGGATCCCTTTCCCTGCAATGTTCTAGATGAGAGTCTGCCAAGGAGAGGAACTTACGTAGGGTTTGCAAGATGGACACAAAGGCATGAGTTCCATTACTTCTGGAAGGCTCCTGCTGGTCCTCTCCCCCTGCTCTGCATACAGCATGTTTTCCCAAGGACTGATGAGGCCCGACTCAGCCTCAAGCCCACCTTTAGGCATGTGGCAGCAGCTTCCAGACTTTCTACAACCTCCTCTTTCTGGGTTCCACTCAACAAATAAACATGTGACTTCTCAGACTTTGCTGTGAACTCTTACTTGCAAACCCTGGGGCCACTGCACTGGCTAAAGTGATCATGATTATTCCTCCAATTCTTTGACTCTCTAAGTCTTCAAAGTCTGAGGTGTGTTAAGTACTTACCACATATCTCCAGTCAGATGTGCTACATTTCAAGTGCTCAATAGCCACATGTGTCTGATGGTGACTGTATTGGACAAGATAGGCCTAGAGTGTCTTATGGTTTATTAATTTTGTTTCTCATTCAGTGACTGCAGCATAACAGAAAAATACTGCCTGTGTTTTTCACCAGTGTTCCCAGTTCTTCTTCCCTTTTGGATAAATGAGAGCATTGCCTTAACAATGGGCAGAGCTGAGTGATTTGCTTTGGCCAATGAGGTGTGAACAGAAGCAATGCATTATTTCCAGTTAGCATTGCTTAGGAGCTGTGCCTGCTTCCTTGTGCTCTCTCTTCCCCTGCCATGATGATTGCCCTGAGATTGAAGCTGCCTAAAATGCTGAGAAAACACCTGAGAGACAGCTGCCCTACAAGACCAGGAAAACAATTCCATTCAGGATAGCTTGAAAAAAAATAAAATGCCTAGGAATAAACCTAACCAGGAGGTTGAAGGACTGCTTTAGTGAAAATTAGAGATGACCAAAGAAAGAAATTGCAGAAGATACTGAAAAATGGAAAGATCTTACATGTACATGGATCAGCAGCATTAATATTGTTGAAATGGCTATATTATTGAAAGCAGTTTGCAGCTTCAATGCGATCTCCATAAAAATGCCAATGACATTCTTCACAGAATTAGAAGAAAACTGTCCTAAAGTTCATATGGAAGCAAGAAAGACCCAGAATATCCAAAACAATTCTGAACAAAAAAATAGCAGTGCTGGAGACATCACAAAACCAAATTTTGAAATATACAACAGAGTATGTAAAAAAAACAGCATGGTACTGGCATAAAAGCAGGCATGGAGACCAATGGAGTAGACTGGAGGATGAAGAGACAAACTCACATAGCTACAGCCATCTGATTCTTGACAAAAGTGCCCAAAGCATATGTTGGAGAAAAGACAGCCTCTCTAATAAATGGTGCTGGAAAACTGGATATCCATAAGTAGAAGATTGAAACCAGATCCCTATCTTTCATCCTGCACTAAGTCAACTCAAAATGGATCAAAGGTCTAAATATAAGACCTCAAATTTTGAAACTGCTAGCAGAAAACAGGGGAAACACTTCAAAACATAGGCACAGGCAAGGACTTCCTGAATAAGACTCCAATAGCTCAAGAAATAACAGCAAGAATCAACATGGAATGGTATCCAATGAAAAAGCTTCTGCACTGCAAAGGAAACAATGAAGTGAAGAAACACTTCAGAATGGGAGAAAATCTTTTCCAACTACTCCTCTGACAGAGAATTAATAACCAGAATAAAGAACTCAAAACCTTAAAGTGCAGAAAAACAAACAACCCAACAATAAATGGGCAAACATACTGAACAGACACTTCGAGAGAACAAGTACGAATGGCCAATAATTACAGGAAAAAAATGTTAAACATCTCTGGTCATCAGGGAAATGCAAATTAAGACTACATTAACAGTTCATCTCACTTTGGTCAGAATGGCAATCATCAAGAGGACAAGACCCAATAAATGCTGGCAAGGATGGGGTTGGGGAAGAATTCTTACACACTGTCAATGGGAATGAAAATTAGTACATAACTATGGAAATCAGTATGAAGATTGCTCACAGAACTAAAATATGAACTACCTCATGATCCAGCTGCCCCCTCCTTGGTATACCCTGAAGGAATTAACGTCAGCACACTATAGAGATACCTGCATATCCATATTTATTGTGGCACAATTCACAATAGCCAAGTTATGGAATCAGCCTAGATGCTGGTTGACCAAAAGATGGATAAAGAAAATGTGGCATATACACACAATGCCATAAAGAAGAAAAAATCATGTCATTTGCAGGGAAGTGGATGGAACTGTAGATAATAATGTTTAATGACATAAGGCAGTATGACATTAGACAAGTATGGCAGTAGACAAGTATCACATGTTTCCCTCATATCTGGATTTACAGGGGGAAATAAGATGACATGAAAGAACAGGGAGACTATTAGAAAAAAAGCAGGGGATCAGAGAGGGGGTAGAATGTAAGTGAGAATGATGGGGCAGGGTGGGTAAGATCACAGCATGCTATTTGCATGTCCAATATGCCACAGTGAAACCTGTTATTCTGTATAATTAAATGGTCTAATTAATAAAAAATGGGACTTTTGTTCCTTCCCTTGCTTCTCTCACATGGCCTTCTGAGGTTTCTGATAACAAGTCCTCCTACCTGCTCTTTCAACCTAAGGATGGTAACTAGTCTCAGATGCTGCTAACCCTGGTATTCTGCTTTTCTGAGCCTTGCCCTCTTTTCTGTAAACTGTTTTATTTATTTATTTATTAAACTAAACTCTCCTCAATTACCCTTTAGGATTGTGCCATCTGTTTCCTGTCAGGGTTCTGACTGATAAGAGTGTATTTGCCAAATGTGAAATGAGCCTAAGGACAGAATAAGATGAGTACATTCAGGAAATAATTGTCAAATGAGTGTAAATCAATTTTCAAAGCAGTGCTCTGAGATAGCTGCCCAACAACTACTCTTATTATGCAAAAGATGACTTTTTCTTCCTTCAGTAAAGATGTACATTCTTTGCTCATAAACAGACGTATATTCTTTGCTCTTTGTTTATGTGTTTAAGGAAATCCATTTCCTTGAATCGAATCAGCCTTCATTCTTTCTTTAAATATGTCCCAAACATTTACTTACAAATTTACATTTGGGATAACTAGCAACAAAAAATAACTAGAAATTGTGATTAAAGACTATCCTCAAATAAGGATTATACCTACAGGTTTGAGCCCCTACTGAGAAACCTGGGACTTGTGAGAGTTGTTACTTGTTCCCTTGCAGAAAGATCAGAAAGCTACAGATAAGCATAAAGAAGGCAAAAATAACTCATCACACAAAAACAATCATTACTAGTATATATAAACCCAAATTTCTAAAAGTTGAATGTTATTATCTTGACACAATCTTTTAATTTGCTTCTCTGACTAAAATTACAACTTACTTCCACATCAGTAAATACACTTTCCTACCATTATTGTTTATAGTAACCACTTTGTCATTATTGTCCCTTTCCATTGAAGGTCATTGTCAGTTTTTCAATATGTGTATAATACTATACCCTTTCTTTTATGTTTAAGTATCTGGTCAAATTTTCCACAAAGAAATTCTTAGAAGTAAGAATGAGCAGTTTAGAAGGGGCTTCATGTTTGAAAGACTTCAAATAGATTTCTAATATACCCTCTGATCAACTTCCACCCTTAACATGAATGTAGGGGACGGCTTTCTACTCCCATATGTACACTTGGTCGACACCGAACCCTATCTTTGGTTCTATCTCTTCAATGGGAAACAAAGGTTAACTTGTTTAAGTTTCCATTTCTAAACTTACAATGAAAAATCTTCTCAAGATTTCAGACAATTTTATTTCTTCACTTGGGATTGCCAGTCTTTGTAACTTTCCCATCTTGCTATTACTGAGTATTTAGACCTATAAAACTCTCTAAATGCTAACACTTGCATGCTTTTGTTAGGCTGGGTTCCTGAAAGAAACTATTTTCTTGTGACCTCTCTTGCAACCCCACGGTTTCCATACAATTTAACTCATTACAAATAAGGGAATACAAGCTTTGAAGAGATAACTTAAGTAGGACTTACTGTAGAAGATGCTACCAGTGCTATCCCCCAAACTCCTGGTCCATTTGGTGCTCTATCTTCTAGCGTCTATGAGTGTTGGTAGCTAACATCTCATTGCTGCACCTTTTTTGTAATTTTATTCTCAAAGGAAGCTTGTCTCAAACACCAGGATTGCCTACAACCACTGACAAAAATCAGTGCAAAAATCCAGATCTCAAGGTGAGAAATCTCTATATGGTTTGTCCCAAGTATTTCAGTGGGGTTGGGTTAAGGATAGACCTCTGCTTGTTAAATTAAATTTCGCCTAAAGCTGCCCCCATATCTTGACTTGGAACTTAGCAAACTGCAACTTGGTATTCTTGTAATGGCTGAGACCCAGCCAATTACAGCAACCAAGATTCCACCAATCACAGGCTACCAATGGATTGGACCATGTCCACATAAGGCAAATGTTTCATCACACTATGCGCAAATAAGACAAATGCCCAACTGTAACCAATGAAGCTACTTTTATAAGTCAGTTCCTTTTGCTGTTTATAAACACTCCTGCTAACATTGCTGGGGTGGGCAGAGCTCTATAAACCTCTTCAGATTCTGTGATGCCCAGTTCATGAAATCACTCTTTGCTCAAGTAAACTGCTCAATTTATCTCAAATTCTTTTAACAAACAGATTTCATATTTGCCAATTTCTTCCATGTCCTGTTCTGTTTCCCGTACTCCTCTAGGTGTTACTGAAGAGGATTTCCTCAATAAGTCACTTGTATAAGACTTCCTCTCAGTCAACACTTCTAGGGAATCCAACTAAGGACAGCTGGTCGGTGGGGTAATTCATATTTAAGCTCAAGCCATCTGACTCCAGACTCCAAACATGCAATCAGCAGAGTACGCCTCATTCCCATCAAAGATGCCATCTTAGATATCATCAGGATAGCAAACACTTTTCATTTATCATTTGCCTTTTAATTTATGTTTTTCATAGAGAACTATTAAATGCATGTAGACAAATCCATTAATCTTTTCCATTGTAATATCTATGTTTGATGTCATGCCTATTCATGTTGGGTTTTAAACATTATTCTAGTTATTTTCTGGTTTTACATATTTACATTTATTTTTAAAAATCCATATGTTCAGTTGGATACTTTTATCACAATCATCCTAATACCACTTTTAAAATCCATCAACTACCTTTGAGGTTTTATTTTTGTTTTTGTTTGGTTTTTTATTCCTTTATGCTGATTTCTATAGTATACTATTAGTTCTAAAAATTATAATTTCCTCTTATGAACATTTTTGTGGGGTGTTTATCTCCATTCCTATTTCAGATAAGCTTTGGAGGTAAGCCAGTTAAAAATAATTAAAGAATTCATTACATACTTATAATAAATGTTTCTTTTGTATGAAACATTGCAATTGAAAATTTATAAAAATTGGGCTGGGGATACAGCTCAGTGGTGGAGGGTTGGCTAGCGTGTGCAAGGTCCTGAGTGCAATCTCCAATACCAAAAAAAAAAAAAAAGAAAATTACTAAAAGTATGAAGTATCTTTGGCATTTTATTTGAAATTTAACAGTTTTATTTATAAAAAGCTTAGAAAACAATTTGGGGAGAATTGGCATTTTTACAATATTGAAGAATTTCTTAAAAGCACATACTATCTTTTCATTTATTTGAATATTTTTATGATCCTCAGTAAAATTGCATAGTTTTGATATGCTTTATGTACCTTCAATTTATTCTTAAAAGTTATGACTTGTTAGAAATAATTATTATTAAATGGTTATATTAGTAAATAGAAAAGATATTATTTTGTGAAACCTTTAAAGTATGAATAGTGTCAACAAAACTGCTTGGTTGGGCTGGGATTGTGGTGCAGTGGTAGCGTGCTCGCCTAGCATGCGTGAGGCACTGGGTTCGATCCTCAGCACCACATAAAAACAAAAATATTCTGTCCACCTACAACTAAAAAGATAAATAAATATTTTTTAAAAACTGCTTGGTTGTAGCTAAAAATATTACTGTCAAATAATTTTTTAATACTTATTTTTTAGTTGTAGGTGGACAGAATATCTTTATTTTTATGTGGTGCTGAGAATCGAACCCAGTGCCTCACGCGTGCTAGGTGAGCACGCTATCACTGTGCCATAACCCAGCCCCACTGTCAAATAATTTTTAATCTAAACTTTTTCAATTTAATGTTTCATAGATGTAGTCATCATACATCCAGTTGATAAGTAAATTTACTTTATAGTAAGTTTTGAAGCCTAATAATTTCTCTCAGTTAAAAAGTATCAGGATTGCTGGGCATGGTGGCACACGCCTGTAATCCCAGTGGCTTGGGAAGCTGAAGCAGGAGGATCGTGAGTTCAAAGCTAGCCTCAGCAAAAGTGAGGTACTAAGCAACTCAGTGAGATCCTGTCTCTAAGAAAAATACAAAATAGAACTGGACATGCAGATCAGTGACCCTGAGTTCATTCCCTAGTACCCACCCCCCAAAACAGAAGTACCAGGATCTCTGAAGATTCATCCAAAGGGCTCTATCTGGGTCTGACAATGACATACCCATGCAGCATGCCAGCTGGCTTCTATTATGTGGTTATCTGCTCTCATTGGTTGATCAGATTGTTACATTTTATACATCACCTGTATTTCCATCCACATAGTTAGTCCTACTTAAATTAAATATGCAACATAACATATTGTTTTTATAACATTATTTTACTAATCATTTTTAAAAACTAATAAAGAATACTTATAGATTACTTATGAGCCAATAGTTTGTATATATTATCTAAATATTCATAACTTTTTATTTATTCAAGACTATTTACAAGCACCTACTATGTTCTCAACTTGGAGTTTGATAATGTAGAGAGACAAGAAAATAGTGGATGTGATGGTAGAAACCCAGTGGTATAAGAACTCATGGGAGGAATACCTAATCTAGATCTAAATTCTCAGAAAAGTTTCAGAATGTGAGCTCAAAATTAAAATGTAAAGAACTGAACTATGATAAAGAACTATGATAAGAATGGAAACTAAGATAAAGTTAGAGAAGAAAGGGAAATTCTCTTCATAGCAGAAGAATGTGTATGAGGCAACGCTACTAAAGTTTCAAAAGCTGAAGATCAGGTGAAGCAAGGAAAGGAGGTGAGTAATAAGATTTCCCTTTCCCCAATATTTCCAAATCAGTGTCTTGATCTTAGGGTGCTATTCAGTATTTAGCTGGTGCAATTTAGTGAAATAATTACCTAATCAGTTGTGGTCTCAGATCACTGGTTACAAACAAAAAAAAATTCATTTTCTTAAAGATTCTTTTTTTTTTATATTTACTTGGAGGCATGTCAGTGTGAACTGGAAGTTATTTCTAAAGAGGTAACAAAATAAATTTTAGCTACTGAATTCTGCTGAAATCCTAATAGGCACATGGTTTTCCAGAGAGTAGGATCAGTCAACTGCTTTGCTACTACATACTAGGAATTAGCATTCCAGCTCACTCTCTCTAGATTATTGCTGCTGCCCACCTCAACTTTACTCAGCTATTTCCATATTTTAAAGTTTATTATTTTCAACACCTCAATGCTGGTTCCAATTATGACGACTCCTCCCTATCCCTTGCCAAAGAGGGTACCTGAGATAGACAATGGTATAGAGATGGGCTAAGCAAACTGAAGAAGAGAAAGATTGTACTGGGCTATAGGAACTTACCAGAACCAGGATTGAATGTCATTTCTTATGTTTTTTCCATATTGCCTTTATAATAGACCACTTTCCCCCCTATCCCCACCAAATGACAAGGATATCGCTACATTGCTCAAGTTTTATACCTTATGCTTTTGACCACCTACAAGGGGCCAACCTGACTCTGACCCCAATTCCAAAAGTTTCCAAGAAAAAGACCTTAAATTCAGCTTAGATCAAGTTCCCTCCCGTGGTCCAGTCAACAATCCTGTCAGAGTGACTGGATGTTGTCATAAAACACAGATTTTTCTGTGATTACTATGTGGGTGGAGAGTATGGTTCTCTGAAAACCTATGGCTTAGGGACTAGGTGGGCATGGGTATAAAGGAGATCTGAAGACACTACCACCAACCACATTTAATAAGTAGAGCAAGCAGCTGCTTATGTATGGAGACTTAGCCATTTCATATACTTAAAATCAACCCCTTCAAGCAATTTCCCAGAACCAGAATTCTCCTATTGTGGTAAAGCAAACTGTCTCCTGAAGGCTTCTGTTAAAAAGCAAAATGTCCCCTGCCATTCCTCTGGCTTTACCTGTATTCCCTTCCCCTCGCTTGTTGCTCTTCTCTCTTTCATTCTTTCTGTTCTTCAAATGTACCCTAATGATTACCATCTTAGGACTTTGAGAGTTGCTGTTTGCTCATCTAAAGCACTCTTTCTCCCAGATCTTTGCATGGCTGGCTCCAACAGGCTCAAATGTCACCTTGGAGAAGCTTTCTGTAACTATATAACTTGAAGTAATCTCTGTGATTATTTATTTATTGTGTTCCTAAGATTGATCAATACCTGAAATCTTCTGGTGCATATATTGTTTCCTGGATATCTGTAATGAGTTTCAAATAGTAGAATGCCCAGCTAAAAGTGCATAAATCAGATTTTAAATACTCAAAGTGTTCAACAGTAGGCAATTTCACAGTTGGTGGGCCAGTTCAACAATGTCATCAAGAATCTGGAATTAGGTTTTCTGCTCTACCAACTTCAAAGCATTGTCCATGGCTTCAAGACAGCTACAGACACTCATGTATATCCCAAAGGATAGAAAGAGTGGGAACCTGAACATCTACAGACGAGAAAAGCTTTCCAATTGGCCACAGCATACTTTCACTGAAGTTGCGATGGCCAGAATGTGATGGTTTCTCCAAACCTTAGCTTCCATTCATCATGAAAGTGACTTCTGACAGTTAAGTTGACAGGAAGGCTAGAGCTACTGGGAAGGTCAAAGCTAGGCCTATCATATGGTCTGTTTCTGTCTTTATCTGTAAAATGAAAGTTTCACAAGAGCACATACCTGGCTGGCTCAAGGCCAGCTCAGCTCCCATCATTAGCTATGGATCCTATACTTCGTCTTTATTATTTAAGCCAGTTTGAGATTTATTCTATTATTTGTAATCAGCACTATCCTAAGTGATAACCAAACATAGTCTGATAAACTAATAAACTAGTCTTTGGGTATAACTAACATGCAAGGATAGCTTATCTAGGAGGAGCTGCAGTCTAGTAAATGGGGCATAGGCTTGTTGAAGCTCATCCTATACAAATGATTGTTTTGTCTTATAATTAAAAGAAAAGATAATAATGAATCTAGTATGGATTAGATTTTTCCTTATCCTAGTGCAGTTGTAAAATAGGATAAATAGTAGGACCGTACGTCTCCAAAGGATTCCAAAGGATGTCCTGGAAACCCAATGTGAGAGAAATGCTCCTGGGAACATAGAAAATGGGAAATAATAGGAATGAGAGATGATGGGCCACAAAAGAAAAGGGCAAGAAGGGAAGAAGAATGGATAAAAGGGTTACATGTAAATAATTTCTATATATCAATAAAGTCCTTGATTGCAAGTCCTACAGGGGCAATTTCACTGGTGGCTATGACTGCTATTCTAGGATCCCAACATTTTCCCCACTTTTGTAACAGGCTCTTACAGAAGAAATCAGTGCTTACCGAAATCAGTTTGCCATCAACATCTGGGTTTAGATTGTTTTATATTGTAAGTTACTGTGTCCTGTGTCCTTATTATAATTTCAGGGTCTACATGTGGCAAAATTAAAGGAGAAAGAAAAAAATAAATAAACCTTACTAGATTAGAGATTCCCATCCTTGCTTTCACTACTTCTAGGAGTGTCTGGTTATTCAAAATAAAGAAAAAAAAAGTTTTAAGAGTTTATTCATTTTAACATTAAAATGTCTGCAGAAGCTTGCAGAAAGCACAGAGCATTTATAGAAGACCTGTAGATTTATATATAGAATCAACAGCAATTGCTCTATGATACGAGAGCCTCTGTGGTGCACAGCAGTTCCTTTGGCATTGTCCTTCTGCAGGCCATTCTCTTAAGACCAACCTAGGAAGTCAAGTTGTACTGTGTACCTCTAGCAGTGCTGGAGAAAGGCCAGATATGGTGTCTGGTGTCCTTGCCTTGCAGTTCAATATGAAGAACAGGGAGTGCAGCAGGTGAGAGGTTAGGCTGTACCAGCTGCAGCAGTCCAGTCTTAGGAAAAACATCCCCAGCACTAGTCTTCCCCGGCCCCCACCTATCTTATCATGCTCTATCTACCCCAGGTCCCCTGCTGCTCTGATCCAGCCAAAAAGGGATATCAGATTTGTGATCCTATGTTCTAATTTTACACTTTAAAAATTAATGATTCTGGCCTGGGGTTGTGGCTCAGTGGTAGAGCGTTTGCCTAGCATGTGTGAGGCCCTGGATTCGATTCTCAGCACTATGTATAAATAAATAAAATAAAGGTCCATTAACAACTAAAAAACTATTTTTTAAAAAAGCAGTGGTTCTTCTGGGATCAGAGGTAACAGTTGCACAACACGATGAATGTACTTAATGCCTCTGAATTGTATACTTAAAAATAATTACACTGACAAAAAAATCAATGATCCACCAAATCAGTGATTTATTCTTGTTATTTTTTTTTAATTTTTTTTTTAGTTGTAGATGGACACAATATCTTTATTTATTTATTTTTTTGTGGTGCTGAGGATCGAACCCAGTGCCTCACGCATGCAAGGCAAGCACTCTACCACTGAGCTACAATCCCAGCCCATATTCTTGTTATTTTTTTTAACTTTCTCAGCCCATTTATTATCAAAATCCTTATTGTGTGCTTTGCTAAGACGTTCGGTTACCTGAATCTCCCAGGAGTGTGAAGAATGCAATGCTGAGTATCTTCTTTGCCTTTGTCTTAAGCAATAATGCTCTTGACAATGACCATTCTGCGTGGGAGTAAGAGGCTGGCAAAGATTGCTCTCCCAGGAGTGATTTTTATGCCTGGTCTCCATGTTTCTAATTTTGGAGCCATTTAGTACCTTTGTTCCCAGGCTCCTTTGTTTTCTGCATGCAACTGCCCACTGAGCCTGATGACCTGTCCACATTACTTTACCAGCCTTCAAAATAGAAACCAAGCTTCAGTCTGCTTTAATTTTTTTTTAAAAATTTTTTAGTTGTCGATTGACCTTTATTTATTCATTTATTTATATGCAGCGCTGCGGATCGAACCCAGTACCTTCCACATGGGAGGCAAACGCTCTACCACTGAGCCACGATCCTAGCCCATCTGCTTTAATTTTTATTGTTAAATATAACATATGAAAAAGTGCATAAAACAGATGTATAGCATAATGAATAGTTATAACATGAACACTCATAAAGTTGCCAGTGTTTAAGAAACAGAATATTGCTGCACTCAGAAGCCCCTTGTGTGTCCCTTATCCTCCCCTGCACCCTCCTCTTTCTAAGAGTGAAGACTTGATTACCATAAAGGTAAAAGTTCTTTGTTCCTCTTTTTAATTTTGCCACCCATGAAAATTTCACCTAACATTGCTCTTAAACTTTATAAATGGAACCATAGTGTTGCATTCAGCCGATTCTTGACATATTTCCATTTACCCTGCTTATACCATATTGTGCTTTCTTTGCACATTCATTCTCCATTTGTGATTGCTTTAGAGAGAGCTGTGCTGTATCAAGTATAGCCTCAATGTTAATAGATTAAATGCCTCCTACTGCTTCATTATTAAAAACTCTCCTTCTGTTACACTGATTTAGCTGAGCAGAAAATGAGATGTGCCCAGAGTGACATTTGGAATATTTAATGAGTCAACAGGGACTGCAATCAGTCAATACAGACAACAGGGGGAAGCTCTAGTATGCCTGACTTAGGGCCTATGGACACAATATCAGCCCTGCTTTGGGTCCATACTATTCCCCCTGTCTTGATTCATCCGTCTCACAATGTCCAAACTAAGGTCCAAATCCCAGCTTACTCCCAAATTTAACAGTATAAATTTGGCATACGACAATCTCTTAGTTTTCTTATCTATAAAAGGAAGAGACTGAATTATTCCTGAAAATTCTTCCAGATCGAAAGTTCTGTGACTGGAAGTGTCTCACTCGTGTCTGTTATGATACTCATCACTCTGTACTTTATATTCCAGTTGTGTGCAACTGGACACACAAAACCAAGCACCCAGAGACCAGAATCTGGGCTTGATTCGCCTTTAGTCCTCAGAAGTCATTCTTCAAAGAAAGTGTTGCATAAATGTGTAATGAAAGAAGGCCCAATTCTATGCTATTCTTCACCATGCTGATCTGATGTTTTGGTTTTTTTTTCTTGAAATTCTCTGCCAGTCATTTGTTTTTAATCTTAGATTTCAATTTTTTTAAATATTTTTTTAGTTTTTGATGGATCTTTATTTTTTTAATATTTATTTTTTAGTTGTAGCTAGACAGAATATCTTTATTTTATTTTTATGTGGTGCTGAGGATCGAACCCAGTGCCTCACGCATGCTAGGCGAGCACGCTACCACTGCGCCACAATCCCAGCCCTAGACTTCAATTTTTTATTCTTTGAGATTGAAATTTCAAATGGACAATTTTATTTCTATATGCAAAGCAATATATTCTCCAGGAAGCCTGAGGTCCAGACCCTGGATTTTGGGAGATGTTCTGCGTTTATGGAATAAATGGATAGCCCTCTATCACAGAGCCCTCCATAATTTAGAAAGGACATTGAATGCTGTTACCATTCTGCATGATGCATGTCCCCACCTACTTTGGTTTTTGCATGATGGGGCTTAGTAACATGACTCCATATCACTCTGGGCAGTGGAAGAATCATTACATTAATGATGTTCTTGAGGTGGGGCTTAGATTTTCTTCTTTATTAATCAGAACTCAAGAGGCTTTCAGCTCCAAGTTGAGAGAACATTGCCAGAAGTTCTGAATTTTCTTTGGTACAGGAGGTAGAAGGCTTCTCCTTTTCAGGATTTTGACTCCTGGTACTGCCCCGACCCAATGCTCCAGCACCTTTTGGGTATATTTGAGGGGAGAGGTGGCTGAAAAGTTAATCAGTCTGTTGAGGTAGCTGGATGCCTGCTCTGGCCAAGCACTAGACTATTTAAGCAAATTAAAAACAGAAGCCTATAAACTGACCCCAGTCGCGCTACCTCTAATGACTCCAAGCTGAGTTCTCAAGTATTTTGCTATTTTTAAAGTCAGTCATTTTTCCATGCCTGCATTTTATTTTGCCATAACACATATGTGGCAAGAATTTTTCCAGAAACTCTAAAAATAGAACTAATATACTGTTAAACTAGATTTCTCTTTAAAAAAAATTTATGATTCAATCTATGGGACTTTTTTCCATTTCTTCTCATTATGTCTTTTACTTTTATTCTTTCTGATAAAAATGTTGAGAGTAGAGATAGTGGTTAAGATGTTTAATCAAAGTGAATGGAATTAGAGAGTAAGCCATTTCTATGTTTCCTAGAATCATATTATGTAGGCTTAGCTCAGTCTGTTTTTGAAATCATCTTGGCTATAAAACATATGACAGGAACTACAATTAAATATGGAAGAACTCATCCTATGCCAGAATAAACCAGGCTCACCATACACCAATCAAGGGTTCTGGGGAGAAACCAGAACTTAGAGGAGCTGGGAACAAGGAACATGGAGGACCTTTTCTTATTATTTCTCAAGATAAGTAGGCCACTAGTATTTGATGCCAAGAAATAACTGTGACCTAAACCTGATCCCTGGCTGAAAGTAGACCTCCCTGGAGAAGTTGCAAAAGTAATAACTTGTTTATTGCTAACAAGTTGGAGATACCAAAAAAAAAAATAAAACTTAAAAATTTGCTTAATTAAAATCATAGCCAGAGACAGCCATCCTTGTCTGTTCAGATTACCAATCCCTTCTAAGGATTTTTCACAGAAAATTGTACAGTGCAGATAGAAGCTAACTGGGCAGATCTAAAGAGATTGGATGAGAAGATTTCAGGGTCCAAGAAGTATGTAGAAATGACTCCTACAGTCCATGGATTCTTAGGAGCAGGTGCTGGTGGTAGTGATCCGGCAGTGGAGCCACCTCACAAGCAGACCTGCTCTCATGCTCCAGTCGCACACCTTGCAAACCCAGCACTCCATTTATTGGCATCTTATGGCAGATAAATGATTCTACCAGGAAAACAGTAGAAATCCCAGCTCTGCTTTCTCTCACCTCCTCTGGATCAGAGAAGCCTTTAGCAGTGAGTCTTGCCTAACTCCGTATGAATCTCTAAGATGCTGAAGGAAAACAGTACCCACTCTCCACTCAGTGGACCTTCACCATCCATTAGGCAAGCACTTCCTGCCACTGGCCCGAACCAAGGGCTTCCCCCAGGTCAGGCACATGTAAAGGTGAGACATGATCTGCAGGAGCTGATAGTGCAAGAAAAAAACGTGATTCCATGGGAGGTTGTCTGGGAAGGGAAGAGTGACGGTGTTGCGATGTCTGAAGGGACAAATCAAGACTGAGGGACTTCACTGCAATATGACTCCAAGCTCTCTTGGAATTACAAAAGGGAGAAGAGATGTTGGAATCTGTGCTGTTACAGAATGTACCCGACCTGTAGGGGAGCTGTTCCTCCTGCCCCGTAGAATTCCACTCTCAAAAGTCTGAGGCATGGAGATCTATATAACAGTAGTGGGTAAAAGGAGGGGCAGGCCATGGCTGTCACATTTCTTGTCCCTTTGGGGTGGGGGAGGAATCTGGAAATGGTAACCTTAGAGACCCAGGCTTTAAGACTCCTAACATTCCCCAGATGTTCCCCCCTCCCCTGGCTCAAGACAGGGCTCCTCAGTCACCAGCAGTACTGAAGATACAAGCAAATTACACAAGGAAGCAGCCCAGAGGCCCCTGGCCCCTTCCTCTTAACCTTCACCTAAAACCTTCTGTGGCTTATCTACAGTTAGTTGATCACAGAAAAAGAAAAAAATTAGATAATTATGCATGATTTCCCAGCACCACCCCAAAGTAGGTGACTTTAGCACTGCAGCCCCATCTCGGGGTGGTTGTGAAGGACAGTATTTAAAGAAAACACTCCTCCCAGTGGGCAGAACTTTGAGCACCCCCTCTGGCTGCTCATGTCCTCTGTAAGGTAAAAAGGCTGATGGTCTAGGTAGTGAGTCAGGGACTGAAAGGGAAGATGACTGGAAAATTGCTGACAAAGAGATCTGGGAAACTCTAATGTGACTAGATAGCATCACACACGGTGTGGGGATAATTCTTTCTCATGTCAATGCTCCTCAAAAAGCAAGATCAGTAAAAAGTCTTAATTATCTGGCAAGTTGACCTGTTCTGTAGCTGTTAGTTGGCCTCTCCCCAGCCCCCAGCTGTCCTTTCCCTTGCCCAGTAAGCTGTGAGCATGATGAGGATGAAGTTTATGGGCTCACAACACGGACTCCCTCTCACCACAACTGATCTGGCTAAGGCTGCTGCTGAGTGCCCAACCTCCCCACAGCAGAGACCAGCCCTGAACTCCCAATATGGCACCATTCCCTGGGGACAGGCCTGGGGATAGGGGAAACCAGCTAGCCACCTGGTAGCAGACTGATTACATTAGGCCACTTGCTTCATAGCAGTGGCAGCACTTTGTTTTCAGTGAAATAGATACCCACTGTGACTAGGGATTTGTCTTTCCTGTGCACAGTGTTTCTGTCAGAACCACCGTCTGGGGGTTTATGGAGTGCCTTATACCTTGATGGAATTTTACACAGTATTTCTCTGGCCAAGAAGCTCCTTTTATAGCAAGCAAGGAAGGGCAATGAGATCATGGTCTTGGATTTTATTAGTCTTATCGTGATCCCCATCACCTTAGAGCAAGTGGCCTAAACAAATGATGAAATGGCCTTTGAAGACTGTTATGGCAGAATCTTCATGGCAACACCTTGTAGGCCTGGGGCAATATCCTCCAGGATGCAACATGCAGACCAAGCCAGCTTGCACTTTCTCCCATAGCCAGGATTTTTGGAATTAAGGTTATAAATAGGAATGGCTCTTCTATTACCTTTGGTGATGCACTGGCAAAGGCTTATTTCCTGACCCCATAATTTTAGGTTCTGCTGATTCAGACTCCTTAATTCCCAAATGAGGAATACATCGTCCAGGGGATACAGAAAAGGTTTCATTAAATTGAGACTGCAACCTGGCTACTTTGTATTCCTCACGCAGTTAATCAATAGACATGAAAGGGGGTTATACACTGGTTGGGATGATTGATCCTGACTGTAAGTGGAATTTAGGCCATTCAATACTACAAAGGAGGAATATGTCTGATACACAGGAGATTTCCTGTGGCACAATTAAGTATCCTATATGGTTATATGTTGAACTGTTTCTCCCAAAAAGATATGTTGAAATTCTAACCCTTAGTACCTGTGAATGTAACCTTATATGGAAATAGGGTTTTGGCAGAGGTAATCAACTTAAGATGAAATCATGTTCAATTCGGATGGGCCCTAATCCAGTTTGACTGGCGTTATAAGGAAAGAAGAGACTGAGGGATTCAGAAGGAAGATGGCCATGTGATGGTGGAGACCTACGGGAGTCATGCAGCCACCAGCCAAGAACATTGAGGACTTCCAACCACCATCAGAAGCCAGGACAAAGGCCTGGAACAGATTCTTCTCCCTCAGTTGCCAAAGAGGAACCAAACCTGCTGACATTTTTATTTCAGATTTCTGACTTTCTGAACTGTGAGACTCAGTTGGTAACAATTTGTATGGCAGCCCAAAGAAAGTAATATACACACCCTGAGATGAATACATTGGTAGAAAATTACAAAACCCAAACCAGGTAGGGCTTGTAATGCTCAGATCCTTCAGGATTCTGAAGGGCTAGGTCATCCCAGGAGGCAAGGAGAATAAAAAGTGCTTGTTGAGGGCAAAGTATATGAAATAGTAAGAGAACAAAAACCATGTCATCAGCTGCAGAAACAAGGAATATAATAGTTATGAGTATTTATACTTTATTTTAAATGTATTCATATTCATTCATATATATATATGTGTGTGTATATATATATATATATATATATATATATATAATGTTTTTCTTCCCTCCTATTCCCCCTACATAATAGCAAATAACTTAAATCTTAGCATAAGTTATAGGATATTGACGGGAGTATGACTTAGAAAAAAGGAATGAATACCACCCAAAGATGGAGTGATAAAAGGATTTTTATTCTTTAGGGGAAAGTGTTAAGGCATTTTTGCCAGATGTGGTGGCAAGTGATAGTTGTGGCTTTGGGGGCAGAAGTATGATTTTGCCACTGTTTTTAGTTAGAGGATAAGTCTGGATGAAAAGGTACATATGGATTAAAGTAGTGTGGCTTTGCACTCTGTCAAATTTCCTATGCTGGAGAATTTCCTGTTCTCTAGAATTCCCATCCCTTCCATGCCCCTGAGATATGAGACTACAAGAGAAACTTGTGGAAGATATATAAAGCAGAAGGGACACTGCAGCCAAATTGTTTTACCCTCTGAAAGTTGGGGTAGGGTGCAGAAATCTCGTCTGTGCTGATAGCTGCTGTCCTTGTCTACATTAGGCAGCACTTGAGTCCATAGTCCTTCCTGCTACTACCAGATCTCTTCCAGCTTCTCCAAATCCTGGGCCAGAGGCCTTTGAGAGTCAGTGGTGAAAAGAGCCAGCTTCTTCTGAAAGTGACCTACAGTACAGAGGTGGATTCCAGTTTTTCCTTACAGGTTCCAACTTGTCCTTAGGGGTTCAAGTTCACCTTTGCATTTCTTCCCACCAGACTCAGCAGCTGATGCAGAGATAACGGCCTCCATAGACTCCTCCACTAGTTCCCACAATTGTCCAAGGTCTTCACCCTATAATAAACCCCTCATTCTATTTACTTGTAGTAGCACTTAGCCTGTTTAGGAATGTTTGATACACTTATTCAAGTAGGTAATTTGTATACCTTTATAATCAAAACAAATTTGACTTCATGGCTTCCCTTCAAAAACAAAGTTATTTCAACATGTCTCATACCATTTAAAAATATTTCTGCTAAACACAAGGTTCGAGCATAAAGTTACATACCTAATTTCTTAAAATGTGTCCATATAAAATAAAACTTCATGAAGTTACACATACATCTGGAATGTCTGATTATATCAGCATGGTTTCGTCACTGAATACTCCTTGAAGAAAGGGTTGAGGTAGGAAAGAGGAGGCCATTCTGTTGGAGTAGGGCAGGAGTAGGTATGGAAATCAACAGGGATGGGGGAAGCACTAAGAACTACTCACAGAAGACATTGCCACCTTCATGCAAAGGACAAAATGAGTACCATCATAGTCCATTGAGTCACACACTCATGGAAGAGAGCCACCAACAAGAGCTGTAGGTATGGAGAGATGCAGCCATGGCCACACCCTGCACAGCAGCCCCTCTTCCACTCCTACCTTCTTGTCTCCAGCTACTGTTTCCCATGACAAAGAAGCCTGAGTTTATGTGGTTAGTATGGTGGGTCAGAAGGTGGGGAGGACAATCTGAGCCTAACAGCTATATTAAGGAAAGAAAACATTCAGGACTGGTGATGAACAAGTGTTTTATAGCCTACTATTCCTATTCCTATTGTGCTATGGCAATCATAGAATATAAGAGGACAAATTACCTTTTAGCCAGCATCTCTATTTGCAGAACCAATAACAAATGTCTTTGAGAGTGTCCCCAGCCAAGAAACACAAATTAGTGAAAACCCCATATTGATAAAATAGTTCAATCCTTGCTTTTTCAAAGAAACTGAAATTCAGAACAATTAAGCTGCTTAGTGGGAAGACAATATAGGTTATTTCAGACTCTTTCTACTCTATTATGGTTCTTCTGGAATCAAGGAAAATAGGCAGCACTTCTAAATACTTTCTAAGTATCTGACAATTGCGGAGTATTTAACTCCTATGGAATACTGTATACTATATAACAGTCCATTTATTAAGGTAAAAGACACGAAGTGCATACCAAGAAAGAATACTAAATGACTTCAAGGCTTTTTATGCTGACCCTCCTCCCAGGGCTCATTTGTGGCTCATGTTCTGCCTTATTTTGAGCACTTAATCCTTCAGGTGGTTCTAATTACAAGCAGCTGTATTGAATAGACCAATGTCCAGGACATTCTCTTGTATATTCTGACCCCTCCTTTCTCACTCTGTTTCGTAAACGATGATCTGGAAACCTTCAGATATGAAGGGCCAGGCCAGCTCCTAAACTCCCTTTGTGTTCTGCTAGAATGTAACACACCATCTGCCCACTCATACCTATCTCATCTAGAAAAAATATCCCCAGGGGAGGCATCCTCAGATTCTGGAGACCAGTTTGCCTCCTCTCATTTCTTCCCATGTCCAATCACACAGCAGTTACCTCCCATACTTATTTTTCCATGGGTCTCAATGACTTTGAACTGAGACGCTTCTAGACTATTCCCCCCCAACTCAATACTATTTCTAAAACATTTTGTGAGGAAACTATAATGATTTCTTGTCAGAGGCTGATCTCCCCAACCATGACATTCAAGCTCGCC
This sequence comes from Xerus rutilus, assembly GCA_028644305.1. Taxonomy (NCBI): domain Eukaryota; kingdom Metazoa; phylum Chordata; class Mammalia; order Rodentia; family Sciuridae; genus Xerus; species Xerus rutilus. Next base: position 36,631,300 of record CM053405.1, on the reverse strand, counting down.
ATCGACCAGCGACATCTTACCTGGGCAGTGTGTTCTCACAACCTGCTTTTGTCACTCTAGTTCAGTCATTTTTCTTAAAGACCAAACTCAATCTTGCCTTTGCCAGTCACTTAAAATATCCCATCCCTTCCACTAAACCAAGTCCTTTATCTCAGGGCCTTCTTTGTCCCACCTCTTTCCTAGACTCTGAAACTTAGTTTTTAATTTCCCTTCTGTTATGATCCAAGTCATTCTGAAGAATCAGATGTGAAAAAAATTGCTTCTAATGCTTCATACGTGCCAAGCACCATTCTAAGTGCTTAACAGCTTTACATGTATTAACTAATTTAATACAAAACAATTCTAAGGGAGTAAGTCCTCTTATTGGGATTATCCAGATGAGGAAACTGAGGCATGAAGAAGTTAAATAACTAGTCTTAAATCACCTAGCTCTTCAAAGATGAAGGGTAAGTTTGAACTCACATGGAATTTGTCTCCAGAATCCATGTTTTGTTTTGTTTTGTTTTTTTGTGGTACCAAGGATTGAACTCAGGGGCACTCAATCACTGATCCACATCCCCAGCCCTGTTTGTATTTTATTTAGAGACAGGGTCTCACTGAGTTGCTTATGCCTCACTTTTGCTGAGCCTGACTTTGAATTTGCTATTCTTCTGCCTCAGACTCCTGAGCTGCTGGGATTGTAGGCGTGTGCAACCACACCCAGACAGCATTCATGATGTTAACTAATTATTTTGCCATTCCTGTAAGAGCAGGGTACTGGGTTTTTGTGACCCAATGCATGCCGGAGCTCCTATTACACAGGACACAGTAATATCTAACAATTGTTTTTCTCTAATTAGTTGGTGCTATGAATCTGATGCAAGTTTTTACACCAAGTATTAAACTACCCTTTTTTATGAGGCTTTAGATAGAAAACTCTTATAAATTCATATATGAGTTCACACCTGCGGTTCTTTCAATAGAAACTATTTTTGAGCAGAAGCATATTCAAGTAGCCTAAGCAGTCTGCACATTAGAAGGGACTACCCAGTTTTCGGTCAGCTCATAGATTGTCTATGTAGCTTTTTTTTTCCCCTTGGGACTTATTTAACTTACTTAATTTTGTACTTGTCAAACACAATGACCATGATGAATCCCTCTAAGTTACAGATTTATCAAAAACATCTGTTAATTTACTAAAAATGCAGTGTGACCTGAATTGTCCCTTACAAAAGGAGGATCTTGTTCATCTGTGAAGAGAGTTCTCTTTCTCCAGGCTTGCATCCGTGATGTTGTCAGGGCTGGGATATCACTCAAGATCAACTTGCAAGTTTAAACAAATCCTTCTTGCCCTTCTCTCTTTTCTCAATACAGGGACGTTTTAGACTTTCGGAAAATTGAGCTTATCACTTTTGATACAGAAAAGCATTTCCTTCCTTTCTGTTCCATGGCCCAGCGATGTCAATTTCTGTTTTAGAATTTCAGACCATGATGCAAAACTCTGTTTATTGCCAATCTGTGTTGTGTTCTACATAAGATATATGGAAATTTTAATGTATCAAATAAGACCACAAAGGAAAAGATTTGAGGAGATCCAAACATTCCAGTTTGGTCTACTATTTAATCATGTCCCCAGCCCTGCAAAATATACCTGAAAGTGACCAACTGATCACTGTGGACTCAAGGCAAGGGCCTTTGCCTTTAATGAGATGCATTATCCTTGGTAGGGGCTTTATGCAAATAGACTTGCGTTTTCACATGTTTTTTTTGGGGGGGATCCTCATATAAAACATTTAGAGAGTAACTCATTAAGTTCTAAGTTTGTGCATGTCATATTATTTTCATAAAGTGACTTCTGATATCCTAAGAACTGAATAATTTATTGCTTTGTGCTGTGAAATGCTCTATGAACAATACCACTCATAACAACAACTGATATTCCTTTACATACTAATAATTGTAACCTTTTCCTGAGAGAGTTCAACAAAGAAAAAGAGTCCCAGAGCTTCCCCAACCAGTCATAAAAAGCAACCATCCCTTGACTGTTAATTATGTCTCCTACCAATGTTGAGGCTTGGAGAAACAATTCAATACTGAATTTCTTAATTGTAAGTAAATGCTGCACGTGGTCTCGATATTACTATAATTTTCTTTCTTTGCCATAAAAAATAGTTAACTTATTGAAATGTCCCTTTGTTGTAAAAGAACAATAGTTTATCCTGTACAAATCAAATTGGTAATACTGCTATACCAGGACTGAGTTAGCTAACTAGTCCTCCAGCTTCCCCTTTTCCTCCCTTTTTCTTTTGTTACCGGGGATTGAACTCAGGGACACTCAACCATTGAGCCACATCCCCAGCCCTATTTTGTATTTTATTTAGAGACAGAGTCTCACTGATTTGCTTAGTACCTTGCCTTTGCTGAGGCTGGCTTTGAACTTGAGATCCTCCTGCCTCAGCCTCCTGAGCTGCTGAGATTATAGGCGTGCAACACCACGCCTGGCTCCCTCCAGCCTTCTTATTGAAGAGTATCACATCAGGGTTATAATACCTTTTTAAAGGGCATAAACTGAATTGTCATTTAATATTAGTTAATAAGATGCTGTACATTAATTATGTACCAGGGAACATTTGTTATTTTTCTTCTTTTCCTTGTAAATAGATCCTAAATTTGGGTTTGGTGAGGATTACTGTCATAGGACAAAACATATTTTCTTAGTTCATTCAAAGCATTGCTTATATCTTGATACTTTGTGGATATGAACATTTAAATCTAAGATTCTAGATATTATCAAAGTAATATGTTGTGTGGAGAACATTTATAAAAACTAAGAATTTGAGATTCAAAGTAGTTCTTCTAACACAGCTATTTTGTATAATAATTTTTCTAATAGCTCACTTCTATATAATAACAGCTCTACCTAATTGTATGTTCTTAATAGGTATTTCTGCCAACCAAAGTGAAGTGCAGTAATTCTGAATTTCTGTGCATGGGCATCTGTCAGAAACAATCTGTGAACACTAGTTCACCTGCTTTTATTCATCTGTTGGAGGACGGAGTGGTATTTACCGGTGGACATAGCCAAGTGAACCAAATGAAATGGTTAATCACTTACTTTAGTTGTAATATGGGGCCTCCTACTGAATATTTTTGCTGCTTTCATGTACTTGGCACAAAATATAGAGGTTAGTGGCACACAGAGCCAACCTATTAGTAGATTGTTAAGCTCGTGATTTCTTCGGATTCTACTTTGGGCCATACCAGTGGAAGCCAGAGGAGAATCAATGACAGCCATCTTCATCTCTTTATTGTTTTTCAGTTTGCTCCTTCTCTTAGTTTGTTTCATTTCATCAACATTTTAAACTGTAAAGGTGAGTAACTTTCCTATGACCCTAAATGGTTGGAGGTGAAGCAGGATTCCTCTCCACTTCAAGACTAACTCAGAAGTGCTATCTATGGAAACACAATGCCTCAATGCTTCCAGTACAGAGGACAGCCAGCTCCCAGTGTTGAGTATATTCATGTTTAATCTTAACAACCTGGAGGCAGTTAACTATATTTATATCCATTTTAAAGATGAGGAAACAGTCAGATAAATATCCTTCTTAAGCTCACACAGCTAATAAACCACCTGGGATTGAAACCTAGATCTGTCTTTTGCCAAAGCCTGATCTTATTCTTTGAATCAATGGAATCAGAATTATATTAATTAGCTATAGCACAGTACAGGATCATGGTGTTGTAAGTTAGCAGTTACTCTTTGGACTCCTTGAAATCCCATAAATTGTCATGCTTTGGTTCACAGTTTCTTTCAGTTCCTATTAATAAAAGTGGCCAGACCTCTTAAGCTGCAGCATTATGATGCCCTTTATAATGCCAAAATGACTTCTGCCGATTCCAAATTATCCTCTGTCCTCTGAAGGATTTCCTTGGAGGCACGATATAACATTTAGCATGGTGTCCCATGGTGTTCTTCCTTTGTTTCCCCTACCAGGTCTCACACTACCAGCTGTACACCATCAGCCAGCCATGATGGGCACTGGAACATGAACATACACAAAGAAAATAAAAAGCCATGATGGAATAAGCACATTCCAGAACATTCAACTTAGGATGGCACTGTACGGTGTCCACGGACTGTATGAAGGGTGATTCACTGATGTGCTTACTCTCTCCTCTAGCTCTCATTCCCTCAGAGCACTCGACACCACCAAAGTGCATGAAAAATATTGCAGTGACACCACAGATTCTTGTTAGAAGGAAAAGCTCTCAAAGGCAAAGTGTTATGATCAATCAGTGCATGTGAAGAAGCATTAAACACAACCTATAGGTGCAGGCCTCACGGTCATGGTGGGGCTGAAGAAGCCAGTGGAAGGTCATGGCCCTTGTGAATCTCCTTGCTTCTCAGAAGCCCATTCGTTAGTTAATTCATGATTTTTATGTAAGTTATTTTCTTTAGGTCTTCTTTTTTTTCTAAGAAGATATGATTCCAAATCTAAGTAATTGTTTTAAAGTCAACTGCTTCTGGAGGATTTAACTTTAAAATAACTTATTTAGAAAGAAAAATTCAGTAGCAAGTGGTTTTCTCCTTTGGTTTGTGTCATTATAGGCCATGCAGACTACTACTACTGAGTAGAAAGGCACATTGGGAGAAAAAAAAGCAGAAAAGAAGACTAGGACTGTGTCATGATATGTGCAGTTTGGAAGGAGCACAGCACGGGAATTTGGATTCCCTCTGCCTGCCCTGCTAAAGAGAATCCTGAATCTACAAGCCCAATACCCTGCCCCTCACCTCACAAAGTTATTGCTTGCAGTACAGGGGATAAAACTGACACAGATAAAAGGAATTGTAGAGGGGTGAAAGAAGGAGAAAGCAGCCAGAGAGATACACTCTATAATGGCACAGAATAAATAGATTAATGAAACAGAGCAGAGCTTAGAGGCATAGCCTTATATACACGGAGTTTTATGCAGGTTAAGGGTAGTACTACCTATCATTGGGAGAAAGAATGAATTGTTTAGCAGAGGGTGCTGGACACCTGGCTAACTAGATGGACATAGACAGATCTCAACTTTATATCATGTACAAAAGGTGGACTACCAGCTGGGTGCAGTGAACATCTGTAATCCCAGTGGTTTGAGAAGCTGAGACAGAAGGATCAAAAGTTTAAGCCCAAGCTCAGCAACTTAGTGAAACCCTGTCTCAAAATTAAAATAATAAAAAGGATTGGGGGTCTGGCTCAGTGGTTAAACACTCCTGGGTTAAATTTCCAGTATAAAAGAGAAAGAAATAGAAAGAAAGTTGGACTACCAACCTGGACTTTCTAAAAGACCTCAGAGTGAAAGGGAATGTTATGAAGTTTATTGAAGAAGGAGGCTCTTGATTTTGTGGCAGGGAAAAACCTTTTTTAACTTAAGAACCCACCATAAGGCCCAAAGTGAATGATCTGTTTACATCAAATTTAAGGATTTTTGTTCAGCTAGAGACATGAACGAGGTTGGCAGGTAACAAAGTAGGAAATGGTTGCCTATTGGAGGAATGGAATGGAAGTAGTTGGATAAAGGGAACGAACTGAGAGAGGTACCCTGCATGCACCAGAGATGACAACTCAGGATATACCATGAGTTGAACACTGATCACTGGACCGTCCATGCTTGGATACCATAATCATGGTATGCTGGGAGAGTCTCAGGTAATTGGTGAACAAAAGTTTCTAAATGGCTAAGAGGTAAGATTTGGATAATTAAGAAAGTATTTTCACAAGTGTTGCTATGGATCATGTTTGGGTATTTTTGCTACAAACATGCCTTAGGTATTTAATGTTTAAAGCACAAATACTTTTCAGCTACTTCAGATTTCTTTAAATATGACATTCTTCAGGACACATGGATCTTCCCTAGCTCTGACTACCAGTTTATTTTGTGTTACGTAACATTGCGGCCAACATTTGAGTATGTGCCATGTAGTGAAGCGGACTCTAAAGCTGCATAATCCAATGAGACAGTGTTTTCTTCCTTCAAGGAACCCAGACTAGTGGGAGAGAGGACAAAAACAGCAGCAGCATCCAACACTTACATAATGCTTGCTGCATGCCAGGCTCTGTTCTAAGTGCACGACATTAACTATTAATCCTAATAACCCAGTGATGTAGGTATTTGTTTCCTCACCTATAAAGAAGGGTAATGCATTAACTTAAGAGAAGTTAAGTAACTTCTTGAGGCTCACAGAACTGGAAAGAGGTAAAGCCAAGATTCAAATCCAGACAGACTAAATCATCTATGCTCTTAACCACTGTACATGGCACAGTATGATAAATGCCACCAGAAATATATAGAAAATGGGTGCTTTGACTCACAGAAAGAAGGCACGTTCCTTAAATTAAAGGTCGTTAAAAAATGTTTCCAGATTATGAGCTCTGCAATTCTGAATATTATTGTTTTAACCCTATAATCAATTTGGGGGAAAATTTACATCTCTACAATAGGCTTTCCATCCACAAACACAGTATTTTTCTATTTAGATTTTAATTTCTCTCAAATCTTATAGTAGTAAAAATTATTCATTGAGGCTTTTAAAGTTTCTTCTTTAAAGGTCATCAGAAAACAAATTTCCTAACTTTGTTGTGAAATGACTGGAAATACAATTAACTTTATATTGATTTTTAAGGATTAACAAAAATTTAATTTTAAAAATTGATATTCAGTTATCACCCTGTAGGTGAGTTGTTTCTTCTTTTCCATTCTTTATTTATACTTTATCTGTCTTATTATCCTGTCTAGGATTTACAATACAATATAGAATGGAAACTATGGTAGGTGGCACCCTTGTCTTGTTTATGACTTGAAAAGATACTTTCCATTTCAAATGTTTCACAATTATGTTGAGTGTAAGCTTTTCATAGATGTCCATTATCAGTCTGAATAAGTTCCCTTTTGCTCTTAGATTGCAAACTATGAATGGTATTTTGGAATGAATTGTGTTCCCCTAAAAATATTTGTTAAAGCCTTGGTTCCCAGTACCTTAGCATGGGACTGTATTTAGATATAGTGCCTTTAAAGGGGTGATTAAGTTAAAATGAAGCTGTTAGGGTGGGCCCTGATCCAGTATAGCCAGTGTCCTTTTATGAAAAAATTTGGACTGAGTGACACAGGGGAGTGTGCGTGGTGGAAAGAGCAGGTGAGGACACAATGAGAAGGCTTCCATATGCAAGCCGAGGAGAGAGGCCTCAGGAGAAACCAGATCTGCCAGAACCTTGATCCAACTTTAAGCCTTTAGAACTGTAGGAAAATAAATTGTTGTTTAAGTCATTCAGTCTGTGGTATTCTGTTATGGCAATCCTACCAGACTCATACCAGTGGAGACTGAATGTTCCCTGTTGCTTTTTTGTATATATAGAAATAACTGATTTTTCTTTTGTACCAATTAACATGGAGAGTTGACTGATTTTCTAATGTTAAGAATACACACATTCCCGGGATAAGCCCATATTGGTCACAAAATTAGTGCATTTTGTTCTTTCCACATTTCTTAGTTGTTTTGCAATATTTTTCATCTTAGTGATTGAGACAGATATCATTTCTCAATGTCCTTTATCAGTTTGGGGTGTTGAGGTTATTACAGTCATTTGTGCTCCTTTTCTGTACTCCAGAATAGTATCAGGTCGGATTTTTTTTTGCTCCTATAATGTTAGGTAGAACTTGATGGCAAATCTGTCCAGCATGGTGCTTCCACCAGAATGATTTTAAATAGTTGTTTTTTTTTTTTTTAAACGGTAATGATTCCCCCCTCCCATCAATTGTTCTGGCCACTTTTCGGTCTTTCCAAGTACATAACTGCATAGTCTTCAGTCCTCAAATGCCCATTAGAAGTTTGTTTCTTCCCATCATCGCCTTTTTCTTAGAACATCTAATTGGGTACTGAGACCTCCACACTAACATTTCTAATTTCCTTTGCTCACTTGCTTTACATTTATCTTCTGATTTCTCTAGCCATCTTCCACCTTTACTAAATTTACTTTTTGCCTTTGCATTGTAGTGGTGGCCCCAAGTTCAAGCCCTCTCCTGTTTACCCTTAGGAGTAAACTTTCACTCTGGTCTGCATTGGGGTGGAGGCCTGGCTTCCTTGAGTTAAGCAGGTCAGTGAACTCAACAAACCCTTTTAAAAGTTCCTGAGCTGTTTCATATTTTCAGTCTCCCACCTCAGAGAGTTGGATGCTTCTCATCCTGAGGTGGCAGGGGAATCTGCTTCCTTGCTGGTTTTCCTTTCTCTAGAACTTAGGCTTCCATTTTCACTATCATGTCAGTTGCCACTTCTCTATCCACTTTTTCTTTTCCAATATGCTCTCTCATATGCTGGCACCTTGTCTTTAACTCTCTTTGTGGAGCACTTCTTACTCCTTTATTGGCATGTGGGGGTGAGGGTCAGGATGGGAGTAGTCAAAGTGTAAATGGAAAACCTCCATATTTTCAACTTCACATCTTCATTGTCCAATATGGTGGCCACCAGTCACATTTAAAACACTTATTAGCTATAAATATAGAAAATTTCCACTAATTGCAAAAAGCTTTATGAACAGTATTGCTTAGCACAATCCAGAGATGCCATCTGTGACTATCTAGTATAGAGTATGCTTCCCTGTTATCTTCTAGCACATCTTTTAATTCTGTTTAGTACTTATCACTGGTTGATATTTTCCTGTCTCTAGCCATAGAGACTAAGTCCTACGTGAGCAGGGATCCTATTCCCCTAGCATTCCTAACATATAGTAGGTACTTACTAAATAGGTTTGTGCAGTGAATGAGCATATATTAGTCTGTTCACAGTACCCATGTGCCTGTGTTGCTCAGCTTTAATTACATATTCATAATCTCATGCCTGGATAAGAAATCATTACTTAGCTGGCACATAATGGCCACCTCTTCATTAGTCTTATATTGTAGTTCCCTTGTTCTGAAATTTTCACCTCCTTACAGGTGCTGTGAGTCAAATGCTAGTTTAGATTAAAGTTTATTTACATGGAAATCTTGAAAGAGGCAAAAATCATTTCTAAAGTTGAGAATTTAATCCACTTTTTGGATTCCTCTCTCATTACTAAATTGTGCTTGTCACCCTTGATTTCCATGGAAGTATTTGCTTTTTCTGTATATCATAAGATCAGTGTGATCGACTAGATAATGGCCTTCAAAGGTGCTCAGGTCCTAATATCTGGAGCCTGTATTTTCTTATATAGAAAAAGCAACTTTGCAGATGTTATTACATTTTTTTGTTGGAGGATATGTTGCATTTAGGTCCAAACACATAATTCAAGTGTCACAAGGCAGAAGGTGGTCAGACTACAGAAAAGTGGAAGACAATGTGATCTACAGATAAAGACAGGAGTGATGCTGCCACAAGTCACAGAATACTGTTAGCCACCAGAGGCTGGGAGAGGCAAGGAGGGGATTTCCTCTGGGCCTCAAAAAGGAACCAGCTACAAAATACCTTGCTTTTAACCCCATAAAACTTAGTCAGAACCACTACCTTGCAGAATTGCAAGAGAATAAATTTGTGTTGTTTTAGGTCTTTATGTTTGTGGTAATTTGTCATGGAGGAAATTGGAACTTATACAATCAGCAATTCAAGGCTGTATGTGAGAGATTAAATGATTCTGGAGAGGTACTAAGAAGGATTTATATAGCTTCCTGATATTTACTGCCTGAATAGTAGCTGTTTGTGAGTCTAGTTACCTTTTCCTAGTACAATGATTTATCACTTTAAGGGCAACTTCATTTTAAATGTCTTATCTTGCTTGAACGTTCCAAGACCGAGTCAATTCTTTGAGAGAGGTGTCATCATTTTAGGATAAATGCTTTCTTCCTAACCAGGAGCATAATATTCTAGTTCTAAGAATGATCCTAATTATCTAGTGATTAGTTCACCTCTACACCATAGCTAAGAGAACAAAATCCCAGAAGGAACAGGTGACCTACCCAAATTCATGTGGTTAAGTAGTGGCAAATGTTCATTAGGATGCTAGATCACTGAGCTTTACAAAATAGACATACGAGATGCTAATATCTACTTGCAGGAGAGCAAACATTTACATGGACATGCAGATGTTTGAGATTTAAAACTGAAGGTCAGTCATTACAGCCAAGGTTCCTTCCAGTTTGAATCGCAAACAGGCCACTATGCTAAGAACAGGAAACTCTACTCTAAGTTCTAACCTTAAACCTCATTCTGACCTTGTCCATTTATGAAACCAAATGCGGACTGCAGCTTCATGTGGTGGCACACCACTCTGAGGAGGTTCATTGTCTGAGACACAGTGATACCTTGTTTAGGAAGCAAAGATAAGGACTGGAATAAATCAGAGGTGAGGGTCTAGGCAACTACCTGAAAAAATAGGGAACAGGGCTCAGGATAGAATTCTAAAGTCACAGGAGTTATTGGAGATGGTAAGTGCCTGGTGACCTCTGCAGAATTCAGTGTCTGGACACTTCTACTTTTTCTGAAAAAGGAGTGTCTATGATTTAAGAGTTACTCTAAAGAGTTATACCATCTCTCAATTATTAAGGAATAATATACTCAAGACAAGGATGAGGCAAGATAGTCAAGTTGTACTTTGGAGTTGGGGGTAAAGATAGGCCAGTACAAAAATGAGTACGGAAAAGTGCTCATACCCTTTGTACCAGTAATTTCATTTCTAGGAATTCTTCTTAGTGAAGCCAAGAATTGAGACCAGCTCTACTGTCTGACTCCCTCTATAACTTCACCTGAGCACTGTCTCCCACAATAATCAGGTGAATATATTTTCTTTTATTACACCGAGTTTGGTGCTGGACAAGAGGGCCTTGGGGTAGCTACCCCTCTAGCCTGTTCACTGCATACTATGTCAGGAACTATATATGGGCAAACTAATCAGTGACAAGATTAGCTCAAAGAAATAATGATCTTTGTTCATGAGATGTGAGAACTGAAAAGATATCATGACTTGTCAGTTAGGATAAGATGTCATTGAGCCACAAACTTCCACCTTGAAGGTGCCCACCAGTCCTACATAAATGGCCTCCTAAATGAGCTTTCTGGCAAGATGGTTCTTTAGGGACAAGCATCCCTGCCATCTTACCATCAGCCAGATTATTAAATAAAGTTCTTTCTCTGCCATTGCTTTGCCTCTTGACTGAGTGGCTTTCATAATGCTGTGAACAGAGCAAGACTTTTGTGCAGTAACATTAGGGTGAGTTGTGAACAGTTTTAGAAGCAAATATTCACTGAAGTATTTATAATACTAGTATCTCAGATGATTTGTTAATGTACATTTGTACAATAGAGCTTTATAGATCCATTAAACATTTATGGAGCATTTCATAATATAGTGAAGTTTATAGTGAGTGCACATGAAACAAAACTACTAAAGACAGTATTCTTAAGTTGTCGTATATCAAACAAATGAACAATAACAGCAAAAGAGAAGAAGGAAATAGTCACTAATATGTCAGTTTTTTTTCCTGATGGTAGAATTTGGGAGACCAAGTTGTAAATATGCACTTGTTTTATTTCCTACAACTGATATGTTAACAAAAAATTTCTTCCAAATCTTAGCTAGTAATCTTCAAGGTTGGCCTCTTTCTTTTCTTTTGTGGTACCGGGGATTGAACTCAGGGCTACTCAACCACTGAGCCACATCCCCACTCCTATTTTGTGTTTTATTTAGAGACAGGGTCTGAGTTGTTTAGTGCCTCGCTGTTGCTAAGGCTGGCTTTGAACTCACAATTCTCTGATCTCAGCCTTCCAAGTGCTGGGATTACAGGTGTGTGCCACTGCACCTGGCTAAGAATGGCCTATTTCTTACAACCTGTGCAGTAATGCATTTTCCTAATGAGTTTACACCTGCTTTCTGATGCATCTGGAAGAGAGTCATTCCTTTTACTGAAAACAAGGGCAGGACTAGACTAATGAGATTATGTCTTATTTAAGACATGTTATTATTTAACATGCCTTATTTAAGGCATGTTAATTGGCATATAGTAAGGAAGGTTGAATAAATGCATTCTAACCTCTGTGTACTCTTTTCTTTTTTTTTTTTTAACATTTTTGTAGTTGTAGGTGGACACAATATCTTTATTTGTTTATTTTTATGTGGTGCTGAGAATCGAACCCAGTGCCTCACGCATGCAAGGCAAGCACTCTACCGCTGAGCTACAATCCAAGCCCCTGTGTACTCTTTTCAAAAGCACACACTGAGGTGATTACTTCTGTGACTACCAACCTTATCAGATATGACTGCAGCTTCATGTAGTGGGTTGTGAATAATCTATTAATAAGTACGCAATCAAGTTAGCTCTTTCCACTTTACAGAGGTAACACATCAACATCCCAGAAGATCAACAACTAATTGGAAAAATGTGCTCCATGAGTTCTGAAGCTTCAGGGTTTTTGTTTGTTTTTTGACAAGAACTTTTCCAAAATGCAAAACATGATTTTTAAAAACACATTACACTGAACATGAAGTCTTTATAGCTGACAGTCATGATCAATACGCAAATGATTATGGACTAAAGGAAGTACCATGGTGCAACTCGGGAAATTTTCCTTGAACAAATTCTTTCATCTTTCTGCTTTTGGGTCCATTGACTGATTCCTAGAGGCAGCATGTACCATTATTACCCTAATGACCTTCAGTTCAAGGACTTCTTCTAAGTTTAGCTGCTAAAAGAAAGGCAGAAACCAATTGTTTCTGAGTTATTATTTTCCCCTACATAGCAACAGACACATCTCTTCAGAGTCTGACTTGGCAGTAGTCAAGACATCATTTATCACTAAGACAATGGTCCAAAAGGTGTCTGTTTGCTAACTTAAGCCCTTTCCCTTATTTGCAATATGCTTATTCATGGAGAAGGAAAACACAAAAGCAACAAAATAGTTCTTTGGCAGTTTGAATTATTTTTGCTAGCAAGCTTGAAAGGCTTTCAATTTTTGAAATTAGTTTCAACCAATTACGCTAAAGACTAAATTTATGTAAGTCTATCACCTCTAGAATCCAGGTAAAAATCTCTTCTAAACCCACATGTGTTTGAATTAATGAAATGTTAAGTCAAATCAAAACTGGATCTCATGGTTTAAAGCAGTTAAGATTTGTTAGCCCCTGAGTAGGAAAAAACTCACTGAAATTTATTCAGAAGTATATTATTTACATATAACCCTTGTCTGCAAATCAGATCAACAAAGTGAAGCCCTGTACAACTGTGAGTATTTATAGTTCTTTAGTTACTTCAAAAACCCTCAGGCTAGCCGGGCGCGGATTACAAGCCTGTAATTCCAGCACTTAAGGAGGCTGAGACAGGAGAATCTCGAGTTCAAAGCCAGCCTCAGCAACTCAGCAACTCAGTGAGCAACTCAGTGAGACCCTGTCTCTACATAAAACACAAAATAGGGCTGGGGATGTGGCTCAGTGGTCGAGTGCCCCTGTGTTCAATCTCCAGTACCAAAAACAAAACAAAAAACCCTCAGGCTGAAGGAATTCTCATTTTGCAGCTGAAGAAACAGATTTATAAAAGATAAGGTATAGTACACCCCAAATCACATGGTTCACTAACCTGAACCAGTCTAAAGGACTGTGTGCTCTCTCTGATTACCTGCACATTTAGGGTGAATTCCAGGTTATAACAGAACTGTTCTGGCAGCTCCAGGCAAACTTGTATGGAAATTTGTTACTTCAAGACACTAAAAAGGTAAGTGTCAAATTGCCAGAGTAGGGTGGGGATAAAATCCAACCCCTAAAACATTTGTACAGTCAGATAGTCACTTCAGAAATATTTCAGTTGAAAAACTAAATTGTGCTCAGACACTGATCTCCAGGATATATAAAGAGCTCAAAAAACTTAACACCAAAAAAACAAATAATCCAATCAATAAATGGGCTAAGGAGCTGAATAGAAACCTCTCAGAAGATGATGTACAATCAATAAACATATATATGAAGAAATGTTCAACGTCTCTAGCCATTAGAAAAATGCAAATCAAAACTACCCTCAGATTTCATCTCACCCCAGTCAGAATGGCAGCTATCCAAAATATCAGCAACAATAAGTGCTGGCGAGGATGTGGAGAAAAAGGTACACTTAAACATTGCTGGTGGGATTCAAAATTGGTGCAACCAATCTGGAAAGCAGTATGGAGACTGCTTAAAAAACTTGGAATGGAACCACCATTTCACCCAGCTATCCCACTCCTTGGCCTA
>CM053405.1:36473601-36616999 GCA_028644305.1 Xerus rutilus | reverse complement strand
CTGATTAGTGGATGCTGATGAATCAGGGAGGTGGGAATGGGAAACATAAGAGAAATAGAGAAACACTGGACGCGACATGGGGGAGGCGGGGGGCAGGAAAGGGGAATGGGTATAGTAAAGATGGTTGATAAAAAATATATATAAATATATATATATACTGTTCATTGAAAGTGCATATAAAGGTGTTTAATATGAAGAAGTTAATCTGCTTATAATTTTGTGCAAAGTTAGAAAAATTATGATTGTAACAATTTTTTTCTATTTGCCTCAACAAATGTTTTCAGTGAACAGTGTGTACAGCTTCTGAAAATTTGTTTTTTTCTGTTATGTTTGATAACATGTATTAAAATGCAATTTTTGAGAAAAAATAAAAAAAATAAAAGAAAAGAAAAAAAAAGAAAAACTACATTGTGCAATACAGGTAGGATCAATCCCTTCACCCTCCATTCTCCCTAAGACTTGAGGGACATTTCACTAACAGAAGCCTAATGCGATAGCTGTGCCTTGCAGAAAACAAAAACAAATGTATTTTTGTGACTTGGTCTCCCCAAATGTTACTATCCAGAAAAAATAATATAAAGTAACTATTTCCATCTATTCTTTTGTTTGCTTTTTTGTTGTTCATTTGTTTGATATATAATAACTTAGAGAAGAATGGTCTATTTAAACTCATGAAACTTCAAAAATTTTGGCTATATAAAGTTTTATTTTATAAATGTACTATGTTAACAAATCCTCTGAAATATTACTACTATAAACATTGCAAGTAAGTGTTCACTTGTCCAATTCAGGCTTTTCACTCACTTCAGTTAATGCACTATTGAAATCCCAATACTCATTTTCAAGCTATTTACCAGGAAACGCATAAGTCTCAAGTACTTCTGCTTATAAATATTTTTGCCTCTTAAACTGAGGTAGGGTGACAAATATTGTATTACTTTGGTCCTTGCAGAGAGCTGCTTATTCTACTGCTTATTTTATTCAGGGGCATTGTTAGGCTCAACGTAATTAGACCAAAAGCATGCGAAGAACTGATCATCCTCTCTTTTTTGGGCATTTGAGGAGTACAACTTTCACAAAAAGGAGAGCGATTTCTCCCGGGGTTCTCTTGGCGTTGCAACTGGGTTACCCTGGGCTGCGCGGGGGCCCTGTGCGGACTCGCAGGGACCTGAGGTTGCAATTGCCTGCCTCAGAGTTTCATGAGATGAATGTGTGGAGACTCTTTCTGACCCCAAGTAGCGTTTGAGGTGTCTGTTCTGAGAGCACCCTTCTAAATGTTTCTTAGACTGGTGTTGCACTCTGGAGGCCACAGAGCTCTTAGCAAAACACTTGGGGGCAGAGACAGTAAGTTTCAGCGGTTACCACGTCTCCCACGAACAGCGTTCGCTTCCTCCTGGAGGTGGGCGGGGACACGAGGCTGTCTAGTCCTGCGGCTTGGAGCTCTACTCCGTTTTCCTCAACTGAGAGGCTGTGGAAACACGCAGAACTCAGGCGGCGGCAGCAACAGCTATTTTCCGCTTTCCAGACTCGCTCTTCCGCCTGCGCCGCCCTCGCCCTCGCCCCCGCCCCTGCCCCTCCCCCTGGACGCACAAACCTGCGCCCTTGTCGCTCCCGCGCTTCTCTCGTGCCGCCCGCAGAGGCCTGCCTTTTATAGGCGCCGCAACCAATGAGCGCCCTCCTTTCCTTGTGCCCGCCCGCCCGGCCAATCGCCGCGCCCCTTGTGTAATCTTCGGCTTCTCGGCAGCTCTCGGATATTTTCGCTGTTGCTGGCTTTTTCAGGAGCTGCTCTCTTGCAGCCAGAGACGCTGCTTTTTTTTCCGGGTTCGGAGCCGTTCCGGATGCTTTAGGTTGCCGGATGTCTGATCTCCGGATAACTGAGGCGTTTCTGTACATGGATTATCTGGTAGGTGCGGGCCAGGGGTGGCTTGTCGCTTCCCGGGTCCTACAGTGCCCGATGGCTCCTCGCCTATAGGAGCAGCCTTTTTGCTTTCTTTCTTTGGGATGGGATGCCTTTGGGGTTCTTTTTCCCGCAGCCGGCTCTGAAGCTGTGCCCGGGACTCGGAGGGACAGCATCCAGGGAGATTGGGTGTGTGGGGGTGCTGACAGGTAAAGGTGTGGCGGGGTTCAGCGAGGCTGCTGGGCGAGGGTCGCGCCGGGCTGCCTGAGGGATGGGGCCGCGACGGCGGCGGGGCGTCCTCTACCAGCGGTCGGTTTCCTAGCTTCGCTCTGCGCTCCCCTCGGAGGACTTTCCGGGGAAGCTGGAGTTTTCCGCTCTCCCTTTAGCAGAACTCCAGGTGCTATTAAAGAGCCATAACCAGAATGGCTCACTAAGTGCCCGGCAGCTCCGGTCATTTGGTTGCTATTAGATCTCTAAAGCAATGACCTCGGTCGCGGCGGGATTTTAAATACACATTACCATAAAGTAGCCAGGAGTAAACTACACTGCAACCTGGTTAGTGCAGGATTGGGTAGGGGCATTGCCGCATGGGTCCGGTGGTGGTGCACGGATTGAAACCCAGCTGCTTTTTAGGCCAGACTTAAGAAGTTTAGGTGGGAAGTGTCAGCGACATGCGGGGACTGAACGTTAATGTAAAAATTGACTTGTGTGTGTGTGTTTGTGGAATTATGCAAGCACCATGTTTTGTTCTAGAAATTATATTTCCCCAGAGTTGCCTGTTTGTGGTTAAGCGGATTCTCATTTACATGAGCTGTGTTCGATCGTTTACAATTACTGTGTTTACGGTGTTAGACTGAACCGCTATTGCCCTGCGAGCTGAAGTAGACGTTAGAAGAAGCATTGACCCTCCTGTCATCTTGTTGGACACATGCACTCGTGTTTCGACTGCAGATTGACCTGGCAGAGATTTGCCAGTGCCTTCTAGGAATTACACTTAAGGCTGTACTGAGAAAGACTGAGTGCTTTTGTGATCAAGTAATGCTGGGCAAGGGCTAATTTCCTACTTATCTGTGTATTTGGGCTTTTTTTTTTTTTTCAGTGTACATAAATAAAATGTTTCTCCTAAAGCTGCATAGCTTGATGAACTTGTGGGGAAGGATGGTGACTGCAGCTAATACATGACCTTGTGAATGGAGCTGAGTAAATTCTGAGTTTAAATTCTGTTCTATGGTTCATTTGTTGATGGTAGTAACTTCCTCTATCTTGGAAATAAAGGGGTGTTATCCACCACTACTGTAGCTGGCTAAGTGGGTTATCTGATAATGAACATTCTTTTAAAATACAAGGTGCCCTATTGGTTAAGAGATTTTCCAAATGTAACCTAGACAACTATTTTCTAGTTAAATGATTCATTTGCTGCTTGTCTTATACAGTACTGTTTTTTCCTTGCAGTCTGTACAAATAAAAGTCAAACTTTGTTGAGGATAATTACCAAATAGGAAAGGGTGATATTATCTATACTACTGACAATGAATTTTGAGTACATAAGTAGTGCCAAAAAGGAATTCAGGTGGTTCTGATCATTTTATTTACTGAATATATTTTAAATTTACAAATTGCATCACAAAGCTATATTTGAGGTGCCAAGCCCAACAAACATTGAGTGAAAACAGTGTTGAAAAGTCTGGTTACTCGAGTTAACCTCCAACTAGACTGGGTCTGAAGGAAGGTGGATGAATATTTGTGGGTGAAATTAGCCTAAAAGCAGACTAATTTCTTTGCCAGTTTACTAAAAGCTTTGGGTCAAAATCAGTGGCTCCAATTTTGACTTGGTTTGCTTTACCTGTGATGCCACCCTAGTTTTGCTTTCATAAAAAAACAATAATTATTTTGTCACTTTCACCTGCTTTCAAAAATTCACAGGTGCAGTGAAACAGTCCCATGAAAATCGACCGCTCTTTGGAAGTGAGAAGAAATATTAAAGGAAATAAAAGAAATAATTCAGTTTTTATGAGCTTTTCCCCTGGAAAAAACATTTAAGAAAATCCTTTACCATTAAATGAACTGGAGGTGCAAAACAAAACAAAATAAAAACAAAGAAACAAAAACCAAACAAAACACTAAACAAAACCCAGCCCTCCTGAGGTGGTTTTATTGTGTTTACTTTTTGTTTATCAGCTTTCA
The DNA here is from genome assembly GCA_028644305.1 of Xerus rutilus. Taxonomy (NCBI): domain Eukaryota; kingdom Metazoa; phylum Chordata; class Mammalia; order Rodentia; family Sciuridae; genus Xerus; species Xerus rutilus. Next base: position 36,612,918 of record CM053405.1, on the reverse strand, counting down.
GATAAAATGATGTTGCCTATCACTCCTCTCTTCCTGCCTTTCACATTGACTTGTTTGCTTATGCCTGATTTTGTACGGTGTACATTAAAAGCCCTATTTCTGAAAAATAAAAATTGATTTCTTTGACTGCATCTGGGATCTTATTTTTAAAGTAAATCAATTCCTAGTTTCTTTTACTTCCAGGAAAAAAAAAAAAAAGTTCTTTCATTCCAAAGTGGATTCCAGATTTTGCTGAGTGGACTAGATAGAGTAAGTGCCCTTACCATGCACTTGACAGGTAGGATGGTGTATGTGTTTTCTTTTAATCAGTATTCCACTTTCTTCTTGCTGTTGGGAGAGCTGTGTATTGTCCATTGTTCTTTGGGCTGATTGTCATCATTTAACCTTTCTTATTTGGAGTGGAAAGGAAGAGAAAGGTAGAGGTGCTATTTTTAGCAGCTTTTAATAGGATTGGGATGGTAAAACAGATGAGGGAGCTCTCTGATCTTAGAGATTGCTGTTGATTTCTTGAATGTTTTCAGAGGTGACAGTCAAGGTCAGGTGATAGAACCATAACATTTAAGATGAGGTTTTTATTGACTTGAGGGAAATAGTGGTAACTTACAAATCCTAAATAATTATATGTATCAGCTAGTGCAATGCCTAGCACGTAGTTAGGGTTGATATTTATTTGTTGAATGGAATGAGTGTGAGATGGGAGGGACAATTCTACTTTCCTAACCTGCTTCTAAACAGAAACAAGATATTATCATGTTTGGATTAGGTGCTTTATTCTGGGGAATGCAGAATGTATCCTTTACACTTAAGATTATCAAGATATACTTTGTTTAGCCGGGTTGGCAATTTAAGCATAAAAATCTGTTTTCCAGCTGGTGCAGTCATCTTCCTAGGACGCACACGCCTTTCTTCCTTTCCTGGTGGTTTACAGGCCATGTTCACACCTGTCAGGTCTCTGGGTAAAAATTTGGCCTTTGTGCCAGCAGGCAGTACCAGCATCTCTCTCTTTTTCTCTCTCTTTTTCTCTCTTTCCCTTCTGACAGGTAGAACTAGTAAGACAACGTGCAGAAAGCTTTTTGGATGGAGAAGGACAAAAACACATTTACCAGTTGTTTTTTTTTTTTAAATTTTTTTTAGTTGTAGACGGACACAATGTCTTTATTTTATTGCTTTGTATGTGGTGCTGAGGATCGAATCCAGGGCCTCACGCATGCGAGGCAAGCGCTCTACCGCTGAGCTACAATCCCAGCCCCATTTACCAGTTTTTTGGGGGAGGTTGGATATGATGGACTTATAGATTCCTTTCAGTCCAAAGATTTCTTTTTGTCTTGACTCCTGTGTTGATTGGTTTGGATTTGACCCTTTCCCCCATTGTGTCCTCAAAATAGCAGTGAGAAAATTGGTTCTGTTCCATGTAATGTCAGGGATGATTAAATGAGATAATGGAGGGAAAGTTATTAAAAAACAGCACATTGCTTTGCAAATATAAAATGTTAACATATTGTGATTATGTTGCCCATATCATTATTCTTGTAGAGTGACTACTTAGTGATAAGTATTGGATTGCCTTTTAGATTAGTCGCAATATGTGGAAGAATTGGGAGTAGCATGCAGGAAGTCACAAGAATCTTTCGAGGATTATTTAATACCTATAAAAGTCCACATTCTGATATTTTCATGAACCCAGTCAACAAATATTTGTGGAACCTACTTTGTGCATGGTCCTGAAAGTCAGGGGATGAGTTATGATGTCCCCTTTGGTGGCGGGATTGGTGGACACGTGACTCTTGGGGACCCGTTGGCTGGACAGGTTGAAGAAGGCATATAGGGGAAGAGGTGATTTTTGGTGTGCTGCTTTGCTTTCTAATTTGTTTCTCTCTTTTATATATTTCTTTGTTTTATTGCAAACTACAATGTAAAGTTAGACTTGCAACTGTGACAAGTAAAAACACTTGATTAATCTGGGCTGCTCATTTTCAGTTAATGTTCATTGCATTTGCAAATTGTTTTTGTGATTTACTATGGTTAATTTAATGAGATTTCTACTTTGTAATGATTGGTGTGAACTTGGTCTAGTTTCTTTGTCACAGCCTGTATTTGCCATGATAAAAATTTGTATGTTGGTGGGGAAGATCTGGTAAGAGACGTGGGTGGATCATCACAAATCCATCACCAGACAGGATAAAAACCAGTTAGGCAACCAGCCTAGAACAGAAATTCAAGATATGCTGCAAAGGGCAGAGCTCATAGGTACTAGCTAAGAAGGTTTAAAGGGGCCCATTTGTGATTTTATGTGATGCACAGTTACCTATGAACTGAACTTCTTTATTGATGAAGTTTGCTATTTTTAACTCAGAGTGACTGTGAACATTACAAATTATATTTATTATGCCTGACTATACAGTAATGTAGCTCACTTTTTAATCCTAACATCAACTGTATTGTGCAGTCACATTATTCTTCCTTTATTAGTAACTTATGACATGAACCTGATACACAGAGACCTACCACCTGTGAACTACACAGCAGTTTTAAGAAAATCCATCTATTAGGTATTTGGGATTAGGTAGGAACCTTACTACAAAGTTATTAAGTCTGCCTGCTGAGCTTCCATTGTTCCAGTCTACTATAGTATGAGACTAAGGAAGGGACACACAGGGACTGACTTGTGTCCTCTAGGAGTTTGCATTCTGAAGGATGCCTAAGCCATATGCTGGCTGGTTGGCATATGGACAGGGAGGGGGAAGAGGAAGAGTTAAGTTTATGTATTATAATTTGTTGTCTTGCTGTGATAATGTGGAGGTGGTAGGTCCTGTAAGAGGCAGGGCCTATTGGAGGTTCTTAGGTTAATTGGATGTGTGACTTCAGGGAGGGATGTTGGGACCTCAGCCTGCCTCTTTTCTAGTTTTTTGAGATGTGTTCTTTTCTTCCCCACATACTCCTGCCATCTACCATGAGGCTCTCACCAGAGCCCAGCTGATGTTGGTTGTAAAGTTGGCCTGACTCAGGTGTTTCATTATAGTTATGAAAAATAAACTAGGGGCTGAGGTTGTGGCTCAGTGGCAGAGTGCATGCCTCGCATGTGTGAGGCACTGGGTTCGATCCTCAGCACCACATTAAAAAAAAAAATAAACAAAAAACAAAATAAAGACATGCATAACTAAAAAACATTTTAAAAAAAAGAAAAATAGATTAATAAAGAGGGTAAACTCAGTAAACATTTACTGAGCATTTATTGCAAGCAGACAACATTGTAAGTGATTTCCACATGGAAAGGAACTAAATTAAAACTCAAGAAAGTTGTATAATTTCCTCAAGTTCATAAAGCTAGGTAGGAGGTAGGTGAGTTTGGCACTGTGGCTCCAGGGCCTGCCCTCTTCACTGTCTTCCACATGGAAGTTGTTCTCTTTTAGCCTGGGCAGAGGCTCAGGCAGATTGGTATTAGAGCTGTTGGAATGCACTTGAAATTTTTATGACATGTTTCATGTGAATATAGTTGGCCCTCTACCTACCAGGGTTCTGCATCCATGGATTCAACCAACCATTAATCAAAAATATTTGAAAAAAAACTTGCATCTGTCCTGACCATGTACAGACTTCTCTAGTCATTATTCCCCAACGTATGCAACAAGTAACGTAGAGATGCTTTCAAGTATCTGGCGGGATGTGCATAGGTTGTATGCAAATACTATGCCCTTTTATATAAGAGACTTGAGCATCTGTGAGTTTTGGTATCCTCTCTGGGGTAGGGTGGGGTAGCTGAAATCAGCCTCCTGTGAGTACCAAGGGACTCCACTATGCTTAAGTAAATGGGTTCCAAAGAGTGCTGCTTGGCCACTGCCACAGTAAAGTGGGGGCTTTAAGGAGGCTGGCTGATACTCTCTCCTTCTCAAGGACTCAGTTCTGTCAAGTTTCCATTAGAAGGAAGGCTCACTGGAAAGAGAACTATGTTGTGAGCTGAGCCTCTGCCCCCACCCCACTCCAGTGCCCTTACTCTGTTCACCGAGGTGGTCTTCAGACTCTGATGCTTCATCAAGTAACCACAAATGGATTTCTAGGCATCCTTGTTACTTAGCCTCATGGTGTCACTTTCGGGAGTACATTTCTGCCTGCCACAACCCTATTTCCTTTTGAAGAGGTTACTTAGATCTATTGTTTACCAAGTGCCTGGAAAGTGAAGCTCAACCCAGCATACACTGGGCCACAAGTAGCTTTTAACTTATGGATAGGGCAAATTCTATAGGGCAAATTCCCTGGATGATATTAACTATAAGGGATGTATTTCTTATTTATTTCTTCTTTTATGGTAGGCTAGAGAAAAGAAAAGATTTTAGGTTTGATAACTGCATTGTACATAACAAATATCAGAGAATTTCCCCTAATATTTCCTACAAATTGAATTAAGGATGGTGTTAGTCAGCTTTTCATTATTGTGACATATGTGAGGCAGGCTATTTTATGAAGAAAAAATGTTTGTTTTGGCTCATTTTTCTGAAGGTCCAAGATCAAGGGGCCTCATCTACCAATGGCTATATTAGTGACAGAATCCTGCAATGTTGCAGGGCATCACATGGTAAGAGACAGCATGCATGCCTTTGTCTGTATGGTCTTCTCCTCATAAAATCACCAGGATTTAATTGTGCTGGCTACACCCTAGCGACCTTATTTAATCTTAACCACTTCCCAGAAACTCCACCTGTAAATACCATGGTTGGATTAAGTTTCTATCCTTTTAATCCATTTATATAAGACTTTGAGGATTAAACTTCTTTTTGAATTCAGAGGGGACAAGCCATAGTCAAACCATAGCCAATGGCTTCTTATTTTAGAGGCTGTAGCCCCCTGTAGTTATGCTGTGGTATCACATCAAATGCTTCAGGTGTTTGGATGAGTCTAAGAAGACCAACTCTGATTGAACCTCATTTCTGAATGTCTGCAAAGTATCTGGACACATTTACTTGTAGCAGGACTGGCTTGACGGCATAGGATCACAGGGATCACCAGAGCCTTGAGCTTGGTGTAAGCCTTTAGTCCCCATCTTGAGATTCTTAATTTTTGACCAGGGTGCTTTGTGTTTTCATTTTGTGCTGGTCCCTACAATGTACATAGCCGGTCCTGACTTCTAGTGCTAAGGTACAGACATGGCTGACACCTGTGTCTGTAACCTGCTGGTTACAGCGCTGGTTTCCTGACCATCTCAATCACCATTTTATTGTGTACTCTAGGCTGGGGCCTGGTACAGGGAGACTGTGTACCAGGTACAGTGGAGAGTATTTTATTTGCCTCATCTAATTTAATCGTTCCAACAGTCCTGCTAACCTGCATTTGATGTGATACCACAGCATAACTAAGGTGTTACTGACTTACAAAAGGCTTAGCCACTTAGAAAACAGTGAACTTGAGTCCCTGAAAGGTTGAGTGTCCACCAAGGTCCACCAGTAGAGGGGTCAGGGCTAGGGCAAGACTTAGCTTTTCTGATTCCAAGCCCATGCTTGTGAGCATTAGTAGGTGTGATGTACCTTATATGATTAATTATTGTGAGAGGAGCTGAATGAGTCATGGGTATGGTGCTGGAAGTTGATAGGTCACTTGAAGTACTGCTATCGCCTGGTTCCCTGGAAAGGCCCCCTGGGAACTTAGTGACAGCGCAGCTCCTGCTGGGAACCTGCATGGGTTTGTGCCTGGAGGTGAGAGTTTGTTCTGATTATGCTTTCACCCACTCTTTCCTTGACTTTTTGCATAAATGTTAGCATTCTGCTCTTTGACTCACAGCTCAATGTACCTACATGGGCTTGATGATATTTTGATGATAATATTGAAAGTTGGGGTTTCAGGATAATCTCATTTATTCACTTTATTGTACCTCAGTTTGCTGGAAACTCTTCTGACCTGTGAACTATTTCTCTCTGGCTAAGGACGTCTACTAATTGTATATATGTCTCACAGAGAGAAGGATTCCTGTACATCCTTTTTTTTTTTTTTTTTTGCTGGATAGCTACTTCTCTTATTCTCAGGGAAGGGCACAACAATCAGGAGTGATTTTAGGACTGTAGAAGAGGCACAGAAGGCCTGCACCTGTTCTGAATCACTGTAAATATGGAGTCAGGAGCCAAAACATAATAAGATTTTTTTTTTTTTTTGGTACTGGGGATTGAGCTAAGGACACTTGACCACTGAGCCACATCCCCAGCCCTATTTTGTGTTTTATGTAGAGACAGGGTCTCACTGAGTTGCTTAGTGCCTCGCCGTTGCTGAGGCTGGCTTTGAACTTGTGATTCTCCTGTCTCAGCCTCCCTATTACAGTGCTGGGATTACAGGCTTATGCCACCGTGCCTGGCTATAGTAAGATTTTTTTGAAGTTTTATTTTTAGTTATGAATTACTACAAACATTCAGAAAAAGTACAGAAAATATTGTAACAGACTTTTATGTACTCCGATTCCACAGGTGTTAACACTTTGCCATTTTTAACATAAATCTCTGGTGCTTTTTTAAAAAAGGAATTTCAAGGCCACAGCTACAACATCCAGCTTTCTCCTCTGCCTCTCTTGATGTTGATAGCCATCTCTCAAGTTAGTGGGTATCATTCTCTTGTGTGCTTTCACATTTTTGTGATATGTATATGAATGCATGCATATAAACTATATGTAGTAGTTTTTTTTTTTTTTTTTTTTGGGAGGGGGCTTCCTGGAATTGAACTCAGGGGCACTCAACCACTAAGCCACATCCCCAGCCTTATTTTGTATTTTATTTAGAGATAGAGTATCACTGAGTTGCTTAGCACGAAGCTGGCTTTGAACTCTCTATTCTCCTGCCTGAACCTCCTGAGCTGCTGGGATTATAGGCATGTGCCACCACACCCGGCTTGTAGTAGAGTTTTTTAATGTGTTAAAAATTTGACAGAAATTGCAACATACTAATTTTGTTCTTTTGAAACTCACTTTTTTCTCCCTGATAATGTTTTTGAGATTAACAAATATTTCTTCTTGTAGATCAGTAGATAATTTGTTTCATATTTCTGGTTTTGATTTGCCACTTTTTTGTTATCTGGATTTTGTGAGAAGCTCAAAGAAGGTAACACATTAGTTTTGAGGTGTGTTTACTAGCTTTTAGCACTACACATGAATCATATGCTACTTAGTGGAATTTTATTATGTATAGGTCAGCTTTTACTATGACCTCTCTGTTTTACAGTTTATAAGTAACGTTCTACTAACACATGGAATGAATATATAAATATTTTTCCTTGACTATGTAAGGACTGAAATTATTTTGATAATATGTTTATTATTAAAGTAAAAGCTTAGCAAAGGAAATCTGGAAAGCACAGCAAAGCACAATGAACAAAATATCTGTAATCCAGCAGATAAACAGTTAACGTTTGTTTAGTATGTAGTCCTATATATAGTCTGTGTATATAGTCCACTTATCCAACCTGGCATTATAATATTGTATTATGATCTACGTTTTGCATTTATGAACTTTTACATTTTAATTTCTCTTCTGCAATGTGAATTTTTTGCATTATACTGGTAAACTGTAGTTTACTTACCCACTTTTCCCTTGAATGTTCTGTTTGCTTTGATTTTGGCTGTTTTAAGTAATGCGTTGACTATTGTATATAAACACTTTCAGACTTAAAAAAAAATCTTCTTTATTGTACATCTTTTAACATGTAAATGAGTATACATTGTAAATCTCTAAAAGGGAGGTTGTTCTCTGCATATGGTTAACTTCCAGAAGTAGATTTGTTGGATCAGAAAAGATACCTTCATTTTAAAGCTCTTGATATTGATTATATAAGTTAATATTTGTAATGCACTTAGAATAGTGCCTGGACATTATCAGCCACTGTTTGTTAAGATATAGTTATATCATAAAGTTGATGATAACAATGCTAATTAATATTCATTGAAAATTTACTCTCTACTTGATTCTGTGGGAAGTGCTTAATGGGCACTCACCTCTTGATTTGTCCTTTCAACAACCCTGTGAGAGATGTAGAAGCTATTCTTTTTCAGTTTTATGGTTGAGGAAAAGAAGGATTGGGAGAGTGGAGTCATTAATTCTCACTACTTCAATTGTTAGAAGGTTGGTATCATGGCCGTGTCCTTAATCTGTACATATTTTTATTGTGGTAAAGAAGAGAAAGAACTGAGTTTGAAGTCCTGTCCCAAGTATTCCACCTGTTATCTGTGTGAAATAAAGTGTTTCTCAAAGTTAGTCCATGACAACATGGAAAAATCAGTAAACTGTAGAAGTCTTATGTGCCTATTCCTTGTAATCATGCCCAAATGGAGATGTAAAACAGTTCCAGTGCTCCAGAAGTCTCCCTGTGTCCCATCTCAGCCAGTATCACCACAGATTAGTTTTGCCTGATTTTGAAACTTCACATGTGTAGTTTTATATGTACATATATATATATACACATATATACACAGATTTTATAAGTACATTTATAAGATATATATATACATATATAATAAACATGAAGTATATATTATATAAATTCTTTTTTGTGTGATTTCTTTTCATCAGTCTGCCTATAAGACCCATTCATTTTGTTGCACGAATCACTAGTTCTTTTTTGTTGCAATTTAATGTTCTATTGTATGAATATATCATTACTGATTTACCTTTTCTTTTGTTCATGAGCATTTAGATTGTTTCCAGGTTTTGGATATTTGGAATAAAGCTGCTACAAACATTCTTATGTGTGTTTCAGTGGAAATAAGCAATTATTTCTGTTGGATACGTACCAGGGGTGGGATTTCAGGGTCACAGGTGTATGTACATTTAGGTTAACTAAACACTGCTAAACATTTTCCCAAAGTGGTTGTACCAGTTGAACTCTTACCACTAGGGTTAGAGACTCCCAGTTATTACATAAATTTACCAATACTTCATATTGTTGATCATTTTATTTAGCCATTCTGATGGGTGCGTATACCAAAGAAACTTGAAGTTGTTCAGAGTTACTTCCAGATATCTAGGCATGAGAATAAAATAGTAAAAGATAATTATCAGACAGCCTTTTTTAAATAAAAAAAATTGGATACATTATTGGCTTATTTTGAGATATTTCTGTTATATTATTCAGTTGTAGACTCATTTGAAAATTCTGATGTCCTTTAGAGGTACTTTGGGAGACAACTGACCTGATTCTGTTCCTGCCTTTAATATCTAGTATGGGAAATGGACAAACCAATAAATGTCACTCACCTTGGTTTCTTCATCTATGAAAATGATGGGATTATTTAGAAAATCTCAAATCTGTTTTATTTTAAAAAAATTCCTCAGCCATTTCATATCCTTTTTGGTATAGTATCTTTGTCTTCATTCTCTCTCTTTTTTTTTTTTTGGTACTGGAGATTGAACTCGGGCACTCAACCACTGAGCCACATCCTCAGCCCTATTTTGTGTTTTTTGTAGAGACAGAGTCTCACTGAGTTGCTTAGCATCTCGCTGTTGCTGAGGCTGGCTTTGAACTCGAGATTCTCCTGTCTCAGTCTCCCTAAGTGCTGGGATTACAGACTTGCGCCACCGCGCCCGGCTTTCATTCTCTTTCTTAATTCTGTGGTTTAAATGATTATAACATTGCCTTTATGTAATTTATCATTTATTGCTCAACTACAATATTTAAAAAAAATAAGCTTTATGTTCTAATGCTGTCCTAGGCACTAGGGATATACAAGTGACTAAGACCCTGATTGATCCTCAAGTTACTTTTGTACCCTTGTACAATGAAAAAGATGACATAGTATATTTAGAGAGAAATACAGGTTACTAAGGCAGCATATGAAAGGGTAACTTAACCTCCACTTGAGGGCCAAGGAGCACTTCCCAGAGGAGTCCTTTTTCACCTGCAGCCTTGAAGTTGAGAAGAGTTGGCCCAATGACAGGTAGTGTCCTGGCCAGGCAGGGAGCAACTGTGCAGAGGTTTGGAGGTAAGTAACCTCATGACTTCAAGGGCTCTGTGTGACTGTGGTGGGGTTTGGGACAGTGGCTCGACATCAGGCTGCAGAGCCCAGCTAGGATCCTATCATGGAAACCTTAAAAGTTAGCATGGAGTGACATGGTTACATCTGTGCACTCTGTAGAGAGATCAGAAAGGATGGGCCACTGCAGCAAGGCTAGTTAGGACGATGTCCTGACCAGGAATGAGATGATGGTTTTCACAACCTGGTAAGGACAGGAAGGATGCAGAAAATGGATGGATGTAGTAACATTTAAAAATCATTGGAATTTTGTAATTGGGTATGAAAGATGAGAACAGAAGTGATCTTGGGCTTGGGGGTTGAACATTGTTCTGATTATCTGTTACTGAGTAACAAATGACCTCAAAACAGTGGCTTAACACAATAACAGGAATTTATTTTACAGTATATAGCAAGTGGCAATAAAAGGAGTCTGGAGATTGGGTCAACTGGGTAGTTCTTGCCCAAGATCCCTCAAGAATTTATACTTAGATGGTGGCTGGGTGCATTTTCTTCATACGTCTGGCACCTGAGAGGGAAGTTTGCAACAACTGGGCACTGGACAGGTAGACTCCTGGTGCATCTCTGTGTGGTTGTTCTGTGTGATGGCCTCAGAGTAGCTGGACTTCTTCTATGGAAGCTGAAGGCTTATAGAGCAGTGTACCAAGGAAATTGGTAGAAACTTCCTGGCCTTTTCTAACCTACCCCTAGTGGGGATGCACAACCCTTCTACTGTGTTTTCTTCATTATGACTGTCACAAAGGCATGATCAGGTTCAAAGGCAAGAGACTGACATCTCTTGGTGGGAGAAAGGTTGAAGAATTTGTGGGCATGTTTTCAAAGTACTCCAAGCATGGAGGTGGCTAATGGGGTCACGCACTGTAATGGGTAACACCTAAAGAAACAGGTTGGGAGGAAAAGTGAGGTGTTGGATTTTGGAGTTACTGAATTTGAGCTGCTTGTATAAAATCAATTTAAGATTTTAAGTAGGCAGATGAAAACAGATGAGGGTTATAGATACAGTTAAAAATAGTACCTACCTTTTATTGTTACTTGCTATATACTGTACCATACTATATTATCATCACTTGAGAAACAGTGCTAAGTATTTTTCAGACATTATTCATTTACATTATCATTTTAGAGATTAGAAAACAGACCTTCATGCCCAAGACATGAAATAGCCAGAATCTGAACCTGGAGCTGGCTAACGTCTGAGCTTGCTTTTCTCTCCGGGCAATAACAGAAGATAACCCATGTGTGAGGATTGGGTTGTGCAGTGTGAGAAGGAAGAATCCTGAGGAAACCCAGAGCCTCAGTCACTACGAGCACATAGTAGGTACAGGAGTTGTTAATAACATCACCAACCTCAAAAAGGAGTGTGGGAGAAAGAACTGAAAGAAGAAAACCAGGAGAGTGTAGGGTCAAGCAGGCTGAGGACAAAGACTGTTTCTGGAAGGAGGAAGTGACCCATTTTGTTCAACATTGCCCAGAGATCATGGCAGATAATTGTGAAAACGACTCCTGGATTCTCATCAGTGGTGATCTTGGGTGGAGGGTTGGGGGTGCAGGTTCAGGAGTGGGAGGGGTGAAGCACTAGTGTGTCACTGTTACCATTCTTGCAAGACATTTCACCATAGAAGACTGCAGGAACCGGAGGGGAGGAAAATTGGGGGTAGTTTCCTCCTGAAATGGGATTAGAGGTGGTTGAATGCCGATGAAGTAGAAATGTGAGGTCGTCTTGAGTGTGACTGAAGTATCGGGGGAGGCGGGATTGAGCTGCGTAGGATGGAAGAGGCTTCAATGAAGGAGGAGTGTGAGGGATGAGCAGGGAAACAGAAGGGTTGATTGCTGTGTGTGGTGTTGTAATTGTTGCGACTTAACAGTGACGCAGATCTAAGTGGCTGAGATTTTATTTTCTCCCAACCCTTGTAACTATCTAGATGTAGTTTCCAGAAGGCTATGGTTTTTCTAAGGTGACTTGATGGGCAGACAGTGGGGTCAAGGACTTAAGGACATTGTAAGAAAAATGGTTGAAGTGATAGTGAGATCTGGGTTAACGGAAAGGAAGGAGGACAAATAGAAAGTAGAAGATGCAAGAGATGGTTCTGATGAGACTGCGCAGTAAGTGTCAGAAAACAAGAGGGAGAGAAGGTCCAGTGCAGTCAGACAATAGGAATTTAACATACAGGAGTAGACCAGTTCCCCGAGGGGCACCTCCAGTGTGTAGCAGGCAATGAGTAAAAGATGGGCAAGCCAGGAGATAGGGGAAAAATACAGCCATCATCATCCTCATGGATAGTGAGGTCACCAAGACCATGGCTGGGCTTGGGTTGGAGTGAAAGACTGACCAGGTATCAGAAATACAGTGAACAAGGCAAGATCTGCCAAGGGACATCATAAACAAGGATATCAGCCAGGTGTGGTGGCGCAGGCCTGTAATCCCAGCACTTAGGGAGGCTGAGACAGAAGAATCGCAAGTTCAAAGCCAGCCTCAGCAACAGCGAGATGCTGAGCAACTCAGTGAGACCCTGTCTCTACATAAAACACAAAAATAGGGCTGGAGATGTGGCTCAGTGGTTGAGTGCCCCTGAGTTCAATCTCCAGTACCTAAATAAATAAATAAATAAATAAACAAACAAACAAGGATATCAGATACAGTACATTTTCCTGAGTCTTCAAAGGAGTAGGGGGCTGGGGTTGAGGCTAAGAATCGGAGCATTTGTCTAGCATGCATGAGGACCTGGGTTTAGTCCCCAAAGAAAACAAAAAAGAGAGAGAGGGATTTAACCTAGGAGTGGAAGAAGAGTGAGGAGTGGTCCAGGGTTTTCTTGAGGGATGGAGTTAGGCACAGGTAGAGGGTACATGTAACAAACCTTTTGTGGGTATAGAGGAGTTTGTTCTGATTGAATGCTATAGGCTTTGGGGTGAACTGCTTGGCGTTACCATTCTGTGTAACTTTGATAGATTATTTAACTTTTTTTTTTTAAAATATTTTTTTAGTTGTAGATGGACACAATATCTTTTATTTTTTTATTGCTTTGTATGTGGTGCTAAGGATCGAACCCAGGGCCCCACGCATGCGAGGCAAGCGCTCTACCGCTGAGCTACAATCCCAGCCCCAGATTATTTAACTTTTAAGGGTCTCTCTTTTCTCATCTATAGAGTGGGGATAGGAAAAGGAACTACCTCTTGGGTTTGTTTTGAGGATTAACTGATGTAATATATGAATTCTTAGAATAGTGCCTGGAACCTCTTTCTCTGTCATAGCAGAAGAAACTTACCAGTGTTTTGGTGGCAGCTTTCTAAGGGCCTTCCTTGTTTGGTCCTCACAATGACCCCATGAGGTAGGGGGTACTAGTGTCCTCTCCATTTTTTTCCACAATGTCAAACCTGAGATACAGAAAGATTAAGAAACTTGTGTAAGGAGATTAAGTTAGTGAGTAGTGGAGCTGACATTTGAAGCCCAGAAATCTGGCCAGAAAGGCCTTCCTTGTCACCAGTCTGCACAGGAATGTACGAGCACCACTGTGTCTCCATGGAAAGGGTTGGGAGGGCGAGGACCAGGTGAGCTTGGCTTGTGGGAGAAGAGGCCTAGAGAAGTGTAGGGTAAGGAGGACCTTAGCATGAAAGGTGTTTTCACAGAAGAATTTTATCTCATTTCCCTGGCTGGGAGCCTGGGGGAAAGTTAGGCCCAAGATAGTTGTACTGTGGAGAATCTTCATTCCAGTGACTAAACCCAGAGCTCATTTGTTTGGTTCTTAAGAATCTGTTCTTTTCTGTGGAGAGGGGTTGCCCTTCAGGGGAGTTCTGGTCTCTGGGGAATGGGCATCCTGGACGGGTTGCTGCCTGGTTCCGCCACACAGCCTGATCTTTTCAGAGGCCTCCCTGGCATTGAGTCCCTGCTATCTCAGGCTCCTAGGACGAGAACTGGTGGTGTGAACACTGAGTCTGGAAGCTGATGGAGACCCAGGCTGAGGCCTTTCAACTGGCCTGAAAGCTGTTGGAAGGTGTGTGCTGGAGCACTGAGTGTGTTTCCTTGTGGGCAGCCTGTTGAGGATGCTTTATTTGAGCAGCCTGTGAAGTTAGCCTCTTGTGATGTCTGGAGCAATTGTATAATAATCTCGATGCCTTGTTAGTAAGCTAAAATGGCCTGTGTGATTCTGATTTCTAGGTAATTAAAATGATCAGTGAGCACAGTATAGAAGAAGTAATTTCCCTCTTTCTCTTATTTAAACCTTCTCCTCTTCTTGTCTTTAACTACAAAAACTGACCTGAGGCTTCTTCCAGAGCTGCCTCTGGGGCTGCCTTAGACACTTATGCCTTTGAGGCACTGCACGGAGGTGCCTGGCCAAGGGGCAATCGGGGCTGAAATCCAGTCCCCGCTCAGCTTGCCAAGGCTTCCTTTGTGAATGGGCACAGAGGTGCCTAATGGGTTAGCTGTGACCCTGCCTCAGTCCTTTGTTTCTGCCTGTTGTAGGATAAAGCACGCTGTCACGTGCCGGGCTGGGTTGTAGGCCTCTTGGTAATGATGTTTTAGTGTATGATGAACCACATAAGTAATAATAATCCAATAAGATTATATTGCCTCGTGAGTCGTAGCTGTCATTTTGTGTAAATGCATAGTATGATGTTTGCAAAATGATAAAATCACCCAAGTATGCATATCTCAGAACATATCTCCCTGGTTAAATGATGCTCTGCGCTCGCGCGCTCTCTCTCTCTCTCTGTTTGTAATTTAAAAGAGAGCCTAGCGTTGTAAGTACTAGAAAAATGTTTGCTACTATTGAATTGGAACTTACTGTATAAAACAGGGACTTATGTTACTGTTGTTAACAAAAAGATTCCATTCCAATTGTGCTCATTTTTCCATACCAGTCTTTCTTCCTCTGCCCCATAAGCATAGTGCAGAGTTACTGGGTTAAAGATGTTGCAGCTGCTTGTTGGTGTTTTAAATGGCAGCTATTTCTGATTTACAGGGGTGAAAGGTCCTGGCATGGCATATGGTGGCCCACATCCATCCTCAGGCCTGTTCTGCTTACAGCTGTTACGTAAGTTTGGGCAAATGAGGCGGCTCACTTTCACCTGAGTAGGCAAGTTTTCTGAGGTCCTGCTCCAGAATTATGATTGGAACTCTCAGCTCCTCTTTCGTTGGAATCAGATGGTTTGAAAGTCAGGTTTCTGCTTTTATGGACTTCTTCCCCTAGCACATGATTTATTAGCCTGCTCTTTTATCCCTTCTTCCTTTATGAATATTTCCTGAGAGGCAGTCTGTTGCAGAGGAAAGAGCACAGGGCTGATTTATGGGGTGATGTTGCTGTTCTTCATCATTTTGAACGTTTCCTGAATGCGACTGATGCTTTTTTCAAGTCACTGTGCTAGATGTAGAAAACCTCTTGTGATTATTGGATTTCTCTTTCTCGTTTCATTTTATGTAGAACTACTGCACTTCTATATAGTTTATCAGTAATATTTCTTTAGTGTCATTTAATGTTCCCAATTTGTTTGGTTTTCAAGTTCATATTTTAAAAACAAGTCATTTAGACAGGATCATTTATTGCTCCTGTGTTTTCTTTGCATTCCTGATTTTTTTTTTTTTTTTTAAGACTCTTTCTGACCTGGCCTTGGGATTGCTTTTTGAACAAGGGGTACATACCGACTTTATTATATCTATATATGCAGGCTGCTGTTTTCCTGTAACCTGAGTGTATAGGAAATAGATTCCTATGTTGGTGATGTTTTAGTTTTCTCCCAAATATATCTTTTTTGGGGGACATTGGATAGCTATATCGATCATCTTTGGAAATACCCACAGATGGATATTTTTCACTTCTTCTCTTTTTAGTGTTCTTAATTCTTTACATAAACGTCTTGAACAAACTTATATAAAGATGCCTGATTATGAAGAAATGTTGGAGATGAAGAATTGTGATTTATAACAAACTCATTGAGGATTTGCTTCTTTCCTCATCTGTCTTAAAGCAGTTCTTTTCTATTCCCCAAATTCAGGGTTCTTAAGAGTTCATCTGTGAGGTAATGATGAGTTGTCCTTGTTGCTTTGTTATATTATTGCAGGGTGATATTAAAACAACAACAGGGACTGGGGTTGTAGCTCAGTGGAAGAGTGCCTGCCTAGCATGTGTGAGGCACTGGGTTCCATCCTCAGCACCACATAAATATAAATGAAATAAAGGTCCATCGACAACTAAAATATATAAAAGACAAAACAAAACAACAACAACAAAAAACAACAGCAACAGCAGCAATAACAAATGAATATACTCTAAGAGTGGATGTGGGAAAGGTGATCAAAATTAACTGTTTTTTTCAAGTCACTGTGCTAGATGTAGAAAACCTTGTTTTCTAAGTTATATTTTAATAAGTTTTTATGGCTCAAAATGAAACATAGTAATGTTAGATCCTTGATTTTAATTCTGGTGTACCATCCTCTGTTAAAATATCTTGCTACACCATGAAAAATATCTGCTGGGCTTTAAAACATTCTCTGAGGAATGGAGTCAGATGAGTTTTGTCTTAGAGAAGATAAATCCTACCCTTTCCTTCCTCCCAACCTCTTGTTCTTTCTTTCTGCCTAACTTTCTCTCTCAAGAAATATTGAGAGCTTAATGTTTGTTAGGCATTTGGGGGTCTCAGATAATACAGGGATGACTCTTGTAGTTACTGAGATTGTAGCTTATAACATTGAATATAATGTGTATCTTTCTTGTGGGAAAACCCCAGATGATGGCTAGGAAAGAGGGTGAACAAACTTTCTGAAAAGCTAGTAAAGACTTCAGGCTTTATGGGTCACGCACTCTGTCTCAACTACTCCGCTCTGCCATTGTACTTCAAAAGCAGCGGTAGATGACAAGTAAACAGATGGTCATGACTGTGTTCCATTAAAACTTTGTTGACAAAGGCAGGTATTGGACTGGATTTGACCTGTCGTTTATAGTTAGCCAACCACTGGGCTAGTTGAATACAATTTACCTTCTCAAAGAAGAAAGGCAGTATTGCATTATGTTTCTCTTTGGACTGAGTTTTATAGAAATTTCCAAAATTCTATGAAGAAGGAGAAGTATAACTCTTTGGATTGAGATGTGTATAGAATTACATCCATCCCCTACCTTTAGTTATGAAAAGGCATAAATACTTCTCTGTGAACCTCTAGAAGACAGATCTACTATTAGGGGGTTATAGTCTTTTTTTGTTTTTGGTATTGGAGATTGAACTCAGGGGCACTTGACCACTGAGCCACATCCCCAGCCCTATTTTGTGTTTTTTATGTAGAGACAGGGTCTCACTGAGTTGTTTAGTGCCTTGCCCTTGCTAAGGCTGGCTTTGAACTCGAGATTCTCCTGTCTCAGCATCCCTAAGTGTTGGGATTACAGGCTTGCACCGTTGTGCCTGGCTGGGGTGGGAGTTAGAGTTTTGAGAAGGTAGATGCTGGTTTCATGGTGAGGCAGAACTCTCTTAAGCTGTACTCATCTGCCTGGAATAGGAAATGACAAAGCAGAGTCTGGTTCTTCCCTTGCCCTCAGGGGTGTTCTAGAAGGGTTCCTGCATGAGTGAGTGGTTGAACTGGATGCAAGTTGTCAACTTGCCCCCTCCTTCTCAGTCCTCATCTATCAGGCAGTCTCTCCTCACTTTACCATGAGTTATTCAAAAACAATGTGGTGTAGGGGAAGATTTCAAATATTTCTCTTTTTGTTTATTTAAGCAGTGGAATTCTTTTTTTTTCCAGCTCTTTGTGCAGAACTATGAAACAAACAGGTGATCTTTATTTGTATGTGATATGTAGAAATTTTTGTATATAATCTGTACTTAAGCGTTGTTACATACCATTATCACTAAGGACAAAAATCTATTTTGATGGACACAGAAACTGAATTGAGATGAGGTGGAAAACTGAAGACCTATCATTCAGTTTATTTGATTTTTGCATTTTATTCTTTTTTTTTTTAAATATTTTTTAGTTATACATGGACACAGTGTCTTTATTTTTTTTGTTTTTACTTATTTTTATGTGGTGCTGAGGATCGAACCCAGTGCCTCACACATGCGAGGCAAGCGCTCTGCTGCTGAGCCACAACCTCAGCCCCGCATTTTATTCTTTTTGGTGTGGCATTACAAAAAAAAAGAAAAAACAGGATTCTGATGAAATCATAGCTATAAATGTTATGGATCATAAAGATCTTGAGTTAATCTTCAGTCAGAGGCAAAACACAGGTTTTATTCTGAGAGTTAAACTGCTCCCCCCCCAGAGCTACTTTGGCAGCACGAGTTCATGTGTGGGTAGTTTTTAGTGTTAAAATTTTACATACAGTACATTTGAATATGTGTTTGCCTTCATTTCAGTCCCTAAAATAATTAAAATTCACTTTCCATTTTACAAACTTTTACTGAATATCCAGGTGCTCTTGGGCATCCCCATCTAGCGTATGTACAGTATTTGATAAGCACTGTTTTAGAATTGGACCGCGGTGGAAATTGGAGTTTTGGCTGTCTTGATTGGATGTATTTGTCTTCAGCAAATGTAAAACAGACAGTGGCATGGCTATTCATGGAGTTTTCTCCTCTGAATCCAAGACCCAGAGGGGAGCCCAGGAAGATCCTGGGGAAACTATGGATTGTAGTAGGGGGTTGAGTTTCATTTAAGATTGCTCACAGACTTTAAATAGTCTCAAGAAGCAGGTGATAGGACCTGACTTCTGTGTTGAAAACTGGCTCTGGCTGCCAAGTGGAGGACAGATTAGAGGAAGCCCAGAAAGAAACCAGGGGCCTGTTGGGGGAGGGGAGTCCTTCTTAGCCACAGTGAATGTGGGTGGCCTGGCTTAGGTGTAAGTGTGAGCAAGTAGTAGTTTCAGTGTCTCTGAGGGCTGTTGTTAAAGTTTCAGGGGGAGCAGCTTTAAGGTCACTTCCCAAATGGCTTGAACCCAGGTCTGTTACCCAAGCTTTCACCTTCCCCACAGTCAAAAAACCAGAGGAAAAGTCTAGATTGTTTAATTTATAAGCAAAAAGGTAAGTTTTAGGACATGTTTTCCTGCAGTCAGTGATATCCACAGTGGTACAATGATTTTTGTAAATTAATAAGGAAGTCCTGATTTGGAAAAAATGAGCTTAACCATTTGAATATTTTGAGGACATTAAATAAAAATTTGACAATATAGGTATCATGCTTAAGGAAGAGACTAACAGTAAGTTCAAGGCAAGAATCCCTAAACGACGTTTTCTAAGGATTTAGCAGAGGACGGTGCTGAAATTTGTGTTGATTTAGTTATATCAAAAGCAACTGAGGCAGGGACTCTCATCATGTATTTCCACAAGGCACTAATTAAAAAAAATTTATGAGTAAATAGCAGAAAGATCAGTGGAATAGAGGAAAGGGAAAGGGGAAGTACTAGGGATTGAAATAGAGCAAATTGTATTTCATGCTTTTATAATTATGAAAATGAATCATGTATATAAAACCAAAAAGGATTATATAAAAAAGAGATTATTAAAGAAAAGCAAAGGACACATTTTGGAGAAAGAGTCCATTATTTTGGAGCATTGAACGTAACTTATGGGGCTGAGGTTGCAGCTCTGTCGTAGAGCGCGTGTCTAGCATGTGTGAGGCACTGGGTTCGATTCTCAGCACCACATATAAATAAATAAATAAAAATAAAGATCCATCAACAACTAATAAAAATATTTAAAAAAACAAAAAAAAGAAAAGCAAAGGACAAATTTTGGAGAAAGAATCCATTATTTTGGAGCATTGAACATAACTTATGGGGCTGGGGTTGCGGCTCTGTGGTAGAGTGCGTGTCTAGCATGTGTGAGGCACTGGGTTCAATTCTCAGCACCACAGATAAATAAATAAATAAAAATAAAGATCCATCAACAACTAATAAAAATATTTAAAAAAACAAAAAAACCCATGATTTCTATGTGATGCTGTTTCTAAGTGTCAGTGAGCAATGCATGTCACGCTGGATGCCTATCATAAAATAATATACAATATCAAATACAATCAAGATGTCAAATGATAATTGAATGATAAAATTTTATGTAGACTAAACCTCTTCAGTTTAAATGTAGTACCTTGCCTAGCTGGAGACAGTACTATGAGGTCTGACTAGAATGAATGGCTGTTTCTTCCTTTTTCCCATCCTTCCCTTCTTTTTTGCCTCGATGTTGGAAGCTAAGCTCTCTGGCTTTGCAATGCTTCCTTCTTTTTTTTTTTTTTTTTTATAAATAATGTGCTATTTTTTTATATCTTTATTAATTTTTTTATGTGGTGCTGAGGATCGAACCCAGTGCCTCACGTATGCAAGGCAAGCGCTCAACCGCTGAGCCATAACCCCAGCCCCCAATGCTTCCTTCTTTAGGGAAGCTCAGAGTCATCATCCTGCTTTACAATATTTGCAGTGACAAGTTACAGACGCTAGTCCTGGTGATGGAGATGACAGCAGTAGGGGACCCTAGGAGTAGGAACCAAGGCCTAAATCCAGGGTGCCCATAGAAGCTGAGGGCAGTGCCATTCCCTGGGGTCTCCCAGTGTCTTTGCAGATGCTTAGGGGAGTCTGTGTGCCCTGAACATAGTGCACAACCAATTAAAAAACAAACACAAATGTAGAGTTTACTGTTTCCTTTTATAGCTCATTCAATCCTCCTAGTACCCTGTGGAGTAGGTATTGCTATTATCCTCATGTTACAAGTTACAAAGTAAGATGCAGAGAAGTTAATGATTTGCCCAAGATCCCACAAAGATTACGTTGTATGCCTAGGATTTGATTCTAGAAAGTCTGCTACCCAAATCTGCCTGGAAGCTTGCTTCTCGGTACGTATGTGTGGTCTCTCTGGTGCATGTCTCCTGCCATGAGTTTTCATGGTAAAATTCTGAGTTTGCCAGGGATTTTGGAAGAAAATGCTGTTGAAAGTTTTTCTGGCATCCTTTTAAAAATTGTCCAATGTTATTAGAATGATCAAAATTTACCGTACCCTGCTTTCATCCTCCACTGAACATTGTTATTTTTCTCTCTAGGGCTTGTCAAAATCACACTTGGTTTATTTGTTTTTGTGCGCTACCCCCTTTAGAGTGTAGGTGCCATGAGATCTGGGACTCTGTTTACCATCTAGTCCTCAGCACATAGGACACTGCTTGGCACTGAGTAGGTGCTCAACACAAATACGTATTTGTTTAATTAATGAAGAAAATTAATGTTAAGTACATCAGTGCCTTCATCTTGGACATCTGAAGTTCTGGAGGTTTTAAAGGGTTGCCACTACATCCTGCTCTTACGGCAGTGGGGCAGTGAGACACCCAGGTGCCTCTGGTGGTCTGAGGCTGAGCTCCTCTGATCGTCCTGATGTGTGGAAAACTCTTTTGTTTAAAGTTAATGAGAAAGGCATCTTACCACCGTAAAAAATATGCCACAGGCCTCCCAGAATTCTGTGTGCTCTTAAAAATCTGTTCTACTCCTTACAAATCAGAATCTGGCAGGTGTCTGTCTGCTACACACAAGGTGCTGGTGTTTATATTCAGTTTTGTGGCTCATGTACCTGTGTTGGGGCAAACGCTTTAATGTCTAGATGGGTTGAGAGGGTCCCAGGTTCTTGTGGAGTGTTGTTTGTGGTAGGTGTGTGATACTGCATCACTGTGGGTTCTGTTATTGGCTTTTGGTAATTATAGATTTGTTGAATCACAAAATATGTGTAAACTTGCCTTCCTCAGTTTGCTTGACTTCATTTTCACCTGCTCTTACTGATAAAGAGTATGGGTTCTTAAGTTCAGGACACTTGGGTTTACATTATGGTTCTTTCACATCCTAGCTGGTATCTGTTTCCCTGTCTCTAAATTGGGGATAATCATATTGTGAAGCAGAATACACACACTTCCATTTAAGTGCAAGAGATTATCCCTCTTGTTGGGATGTCATTGTTTCATTTAAGTCTCTCAACCACTGTATAAGGACTGGAATTGGTTGGAAAATAGTGACTTTGACGGTTTACTTTTTTCTTAGGCATGTAAGTCCAGAATCCATTAGGGCCCTAAGACCCTTCCACCCACTGTGGAGAGACTTTAAACTCATCCAGAATTGATGCCAGAGCTCCTGCCATTACTTCTGTATCCAGTAGCAGGATGGAGAAAGGGCAGAAGAGCATGCTTCCCTCCTAAAAGACTTTTTTTTTTGGTACCGGGGATTGAACTCAGGGGTACTCAACCACTGAGCCACATCTCCAGCCCTATTTTGTGTTTTATGTAGAGACAGGGTCTCACTGAGTTGCTTAGCACTTCACCATTGCTGAGGCTGGCTTTGAACTAGTGATTCTCCTGTCTCAGCCTCCCAAAGTGCTGGGATTACAGGCTTGCGCTACTGTGCCCGGCTCCTCCTAAAAGACTTTTAAGACTTTCTGATCTTATTTCATTAACTACAACTTGGTCACATTGCTATACTTAGCTGCAAAGGGAATTGGGGGGTTGCAATTTTTTTTTCATTCAGAAATATATTCTCTGCAGTAATACTCAACTTATATGACCATATCTCTCTGGATCCCTTCTTGGGGTTGTTGTTCTTTGCTCTGTATATCTTTTCTGTGTAGGTTCTTTTCATTTGTGTGTTTGGCTTCCTCATAAGATTAGGTTGCTGTGATTCTTGATGGTTGTAAAGTGTTTTAGTAGCTTTGCTTTTTGTATCCCCCGCAGTGTCGCTATGCTGCTTAAGGCTTCACCTAAGGACTCTTGGGTGCAGATTGAGAGGGTGCACCCTGGATTGATTGAGCCTGGCTGTTTCTGCTGGGCCACTTTGTGGTTGCTGGCCAGCTTGAGATCATACTGCCTGCCAACTTCGTCAGCAGTGCTTCTAGTGGGTGGGCCGCCTCATCTGTCAGGGTGTCCGCAGCAGTACAGACTCTGGGACCCACTCCGTCCTGGCAGTTGGAAGCTCTTTGGCAGGAGAGGTCTTACCACGCAGATGCTTTGTATGTTAATGTGAGTGACTTAGGTGCTGTGTTGATAGTGAACATCAGTAACGGATACCAGATTGGAAAGTGGTTATTTGGAACGAACAAGAGGATGTTTAGGGCACACCAGCAGCTTTCAAATGTACGCATGACCTGGGATGTTTCTTCATTTCTTCATGCTGTTATTTTTGTCTGGAATTATCTTTTCTTCTCTCCTTTCACCTGGCTAACTCCTAGTCTTTTAAGACTCAATTCAGGAAGTGGTTCTTTAGAAAGTCTTTCCTCACACTCCTAATTGTGAGTTCAGTACCCCTACTCCTTTTCCCTAACACCTGTTGTGTTGCTGAACCATCTCTATTGCTCTTGCATGTCACACATATGTCATATTACCACTCTGAGGGCTGGTGGTGTAGCTAGTGGTAGAGGGCTTGCCTGCCGTGACTGGTCCTGGGTCCAATCCCCAGGTGCAGTGGGTGGAGGATGGGTATGTGGGTAGGAAGACTACTACTTCTCTGTCCTGAGCTGGGAGATTGTTGATGCCAGGATTTGATCTTATTTTTCTTTGTATACTTACTGATTGCCTAGAAGTACCCACCATATTAAAGATGCTGTGCAGATATTTTATTTTATTTTTTATTTTTCTGTGTTGAATGTTCTAATCCCCAGTGCCTGATAGAAATTAAAGGAATAAATCCTGCAAGGTAAGTGGTGCTTATCATTATTTTACTCTGCGAAATTAGAAAGGATTTCTTTCTTCATCTTCATACTTTTAATCAGGATTTTCAGAAAGAGAATTATTCTTAACTTTAGCTTTTAAGCCAAAATATGCTTTTCTTTGAATAGCACCTACGATTTATTTATTTGCCCATCCATCCATTTATCTATCTATCTATCTATCTATCTATCTATCTATCTATCTATCTATCTATGGTGTCTTATAGAAGACTGGCTAAAATTTCACTGAGGTGAAGTTTATAAGTTTTGATATTGTTTGCATTTGATTATTTTTGCCAGATAATTTATCAAGTCTTTCTGAGTGCATTTCACAAAGAGACCATGTGCAAAGATTATGTATTTATTTTAACAGGGGGAGGCAATGATTTCTTTTGGAATTCCGGGTTCCAGTTGCAGATGACTCAGGAAGTGTAGATGCTTTGGGGATGCTGGCGGCCCTGTGACAGCTATAAACACTTTAGAAAATGTTGAAAAGCCAATTTTGGTAGCTTTGCGTTGGATGCAAATGTCTCTTTTCAGATGGGTTATCACCCTTCTTTTTCCTTGTCTGGAGGAGCTATAAAATGTTGAGGAGCAAAAGCCTCCACATTTTGTAAACAAATTCTCATCTTATTTTGTAATGAGTTTTCTTTAAAAAGTTACTTATTCTCCACTTGGGGAAGTAGCTTCTGAGCATACTAAGGGAGCTGTTAAGTAATTCACTGTTAACGTTTGCAGTGACAACACTAACAGAAGGAGGCACCAACTCTGAGGTAGGTGGCATTCCCAAGCATTAATTTCCAGCCTGGAGGAGTAACTGAAGCATAATGACAGATGCGACCTTTCTCAGAGGATGCCACCCACACATCTCTTCCGAGCTCCCATGCACCTTGGAGCAGGTCTTGGGTTTTTGCTTGCCATAGTCCTGCATCTTTGCCTTTATCCAATTTTTTGCAGGGATGCTGTTGTGAGAAAATGCCTAATCCTAGCTTACCTTATTTGGAAATGGGAGGTCCTAGGTAAAGGCTCAATGGGAAGGTGTTTTCTTTCTCCCTCACCTGTTTTCTTGTTTGATAGTTTTTATATCTTACTTCCAGGACTGAAGAGTTGGCTTGGCTCTATTAACTTTTTATTATCATCACAAGCAAATTATAGTGGGAAAAATACGGGAAGATGGCCATCTTGCTTCATATCAGGATGAAAGATTTCATAGTGCATCATAATTGAAACTGTTGGTTATATTACTTAAAAATTAGCTCTTTTAAAAACATATTGTTTTTCACTCTCTGATGAAACTGAAATTATACCTTGAAATCATTTTTTTTTTGCACAGTATAGCAAAATAACTTACTTTCTGCCATCATGTTGAAGATTTTTTTTCTCCTTTATTTTCATGCCTACCTTTGAAATTTCTTAGGGAAAACAACAGTAAACTGTAAGTAATCATATTAAGTTCACATTGAGTGTTCTTTTTCCTTTTTTCTGTAGTACACACTTTCTTATAGACTCATCATAACAGATTTTAACCAATCTGTCACTTGCTTTTGACAACACATCTTTTTGCACTTTCATCAGATGAAGTTGCAAAGAAGATGTGATTGTTTTTGAAATAGTATTCTTTGGTTCTTCCTCTGGCAGTTCTAGATGTAGGTTTGTGAATGCTGACTTAGAGGCTCCCAGGTCACAGTTTATATGGGGTTTTCTGTCTTTAACTGGGAATAACTAAGTATTAATTGCTCATTCCAAGCTATGCTCATGTTCCATGGGTTTACAGTTAAAATAAGTTCTCACAAGTAGAGTACCTATAAGAGAGAAAAATATGAAGTGTAATTATCCTAAATTAATTACCAGTTCCTTTACCATGACCAGTGGAAGTTTGGATATGCTTTTCAATATCTCTTTATATCTCTCACTAATTAGAGGGATGAGGCCAAGCCGAGAGCACTATTTTCAGAATGAATGGAGTTTGAATGATAGATGTGCCACTTGGTTTGAGGTAGGAGATTCAAGGGCAAGGCAGTATTTGCAAGGATTAGAGGTTAGAGAAAGAAGAGAATGAGGTAACAAGGCTATTTAGGAAAAAAAGTCTCAGAAAATAATTTTGAGGTTTTTAGGGTAATAATTTTGGCAGTTCCGGTAATGGTACTTGTACATTTGGGGACTATGAGAGGGAAGGAGTAGAAAGCAGGTTTTCAGTAACTGGAGACTGGATATTTTTGCCTTTTTTAAAAGATAAAGCTGTTTAAAGAGTTATTCTCTAATGACAAATGCTGGAGCCCTTTCCTGAGGCCCGAGGGAAAACATTAAAACATTAAAAACAAACATTACTCTGTACTAGTCAGGATTGGATTAGGCTGAGAGAGACATAGTGGTCTCTAAATGGGGAAGGTTTATTTCCATTACATGCACAGAGTCTGGAAGAGGAGCGGGTGGCAGCCCCTTGCCACTGGCATCTCCAGGAGTGCTCACTTGTGTGCTCCACCTCACATGTCCCCAGTTCTGCATGTACCCTCACAGTCCAGGTTTGTCGCTAGAGCTGCTTTAGGCTCCTTTAGTTCTCATTATGGAATGCAGAAGTGGGAAAGAAGGAAAAAGGCGCCCTTCTTAGAGTTACTTTCTGTAAGTCATCCTTTGCTTGCATCTCAGTTGGGAGCACCTAGTCCCAGGACACCCAGCTCTGAGGACACCAGTGACATTGGCCCAGGGTGTTTTCAGTACTGTATTTCATTCAAAGTAAACTCTGTCATGTTACAATAGTAATAATAAATAATAGTAATAACAATAAATAAATCCTTAATATTAAATAATGTGCCACTTGTTTTGAACAATAGCACCAGTGAATGTTTGGGATTTTTTGAAAGTTCAGATTGAGTCTAAGAACTTCACCCAACAGTTATCTTTTGAGTTTGATTTTTCCATTGGTATTAGTTTTTATTTTGAATGTCTGTGCATATAGCTTTTGGCTTTCCAGTCTTTTCCTTACTAATTTTCTTTAGTTGTACTGAATTCAGTGTCTTATGAACATTGTCTGGAGAGGCAGGAAATTTTTACAGAATTGATCTGATATGACTTGTTGGACCTACAGGAATGCATCTTTTCGAAGCCACTTGACTGCCACAGGATCCTTGAAGCTAATGATAAAATCTTGTTGGCTCTGATTTGTGACATTATAAACTTAACAGAGAAGCTTTAACTTGAAGATAATAAACCAAAATAACACTGTTAGACTGTATAAAGTTAGGGCTATTTGTGTACCAATTTAATGTGCTAAAAATATTCCTTTGGTTAAAGAGAGGAAAAGAAACTAATGCTCATGTTTAGTATGCATGTATAGTTTTGTGTGTATGCATGAGTTTTAGTAATCTGAACTTGATTTGGATGTGAGAAGTTGTGAATTCTACATTGAGTACTACCACTGATGATCTGAGACCAAGGACTTCAACCTTCTCGCTAAATTTAGCTTATTCAGAACTTTCTGCATGAGTGTTTTCCTTACACAAGGGTTCCTTTTCTGTTCATTATAAGAATTATAGACATTTATAATGTAATAAGAATTAAACTTAAAAAGTACTTGTAAGACTAAAGACTTTATCATTAAAAATCAGACACTAGAAAAAATTGGATACTAGAGTAAAGACTTACATAAAATTAAATTAAACCACGATAAGTTGCATTCCTTAGGTGGTCTATTGTAGTAGAGGATGAAGTGTCTTCTTTTAGTCCCTTGATAAGATAGTGTGTCCTGTGCTTTTATCCCTCTCTTATTCAAACTAGCTTAGAAAAAGCAGAAGGAAAAAATTCAATGCCTGCTTATAAAGCAGATGTCAGAATATAGCAGATTTTCTTTAAAGAGGGGGAAAAAAGAATAAAGGGAATGAAGCCAATTCTTTGGTACAAACATTTAGTTGTAATTACTTATTCTTATTTTAATCTTGTAGAGAATGTCTGAATGTATCCAGATCTCATTTGCCGTTTGTAGAATTGGCACTTACACGGTAAGCAATGTATATTTTTGTGGTACCAAATGTCATGAAAAAAATAAGCGAAGAACCAAGTGTTAGAGATCATTTGGGGCAGTGGGAATTGTCCTCTGCTGCTGGTGAGAGTGTAGGTCTACACCAGCACTTTGGAAAATAATAAAGTCAAACAAGAGTCTTCTGTGACTGAGCAGTCTACTCCCAGGCACATGCCTTAGAGAAACTGTTGTGTCATTACAAGACCTATGTAAGGACTGTTGCTAGCAGAAGTGTTCATAGATGCAAAACATCAGAAACAATATGAATATCTGTCAATAAGAGGCTTGATTAAACAGTGAAAATTTCGTTTAGTAAATTACTGTACAGAGCAAAAATACAGGGTTAAAATATTGTATGAATATACCTTACAGCAATGCACCATGGGTGGATCTCAAAAACAATGTTGAATGAAAGATGTCACAAGAAAATACATGGAGTATGACTTCATTGCTACAAATTCCAAACACATCAAAGTTAAACAATACATTGTTTTAGAATGTACAAAAAAAATAAAAAAGAAAGAAAGCAAAAATGCCGTTGTAGTTACCTTTAGGGCAGTGGTTCTCAACAGGGTGTGACTTTACCCTGCAGAGATCTAGGGCAATGTCTGGAGACATTTTTGATTGTCATAGCTGGGAGTGATGGTGGTAGGCTGCAGACATCTAGTAGGTCAAGGCCAGGGGTGTTGTAAGTACCTAACAATGCACTGACTAAGGGCTTAACAATCATCTGGGCCAGAATATCAAAGGTGAGGTTGAGAAACTTCTGGAGGAGTGGAGGGAAAGAGAAGGGCTTTAAAAGTTATAGTAATATCATAGTCCTTAACTTGAATGGTAGGCGCACAGAACTTACTTTGTTATTCTTTAAACTATATATTTGCTTTATGCTGTGTATGTGTATTATATTTTATAATATAACATGAAAGAAAATAAATACGTTAGATGTTTTGAATTTTTTTCACACAACTATATCAGTTGACTCAAATGCCTCGATCCCATTTCTTCCTTCAGGAATATGAGTTATATATATGTGAATGACCATTAAAGGACTTTTCTTTTTTTTTTGATACCAGGGATTGAACTCAGGGGCACTCGACCACTGAGCCATATCCCCAGCCCTATTTTGTGTTTTATTTACAGGGTCTCACTGAGTTGCTTAGCGCCTGGCCATTGCTGAGGCTGGCTTTGAACTCGGGATTCTCTTGTCTCACCCTCCCAAAGTGCTGGGATTACAGGTGTGCACCACCATGTCTGGCAAAGGACTTTTCTTAAGTGACAAGGGGTCTTGATATTTTCCCTCTAAAGATCTTGAAAGTGGATTCTGACACTGGGCAGGAAATACTATTATGTTTAATTTTGAAGACTGGATTATTTTTAAAGAAAGGACTTAAGATTTATGTGAAGAAATTTTGTTTTCCTATTGACCTTGCACAAAGGAACATGCATACACACACACACACACACACACACACACACACATACACATATAATAATACTTAAGGGAATTATTTTAAATGAGTGCTAGAAGAATTTTGGGTAAACGATATGAGTGCAGATTATAAGTTCCTTGAGAATGGGACCCTGTCTTGTGTTTGTGTCATCCACAATACCTTGCACAACATCTGGTTCATGGTGAATGCTCAATAACCAAATGTTCCATTGTGTTAAAGTGAGCACACTTTTATTTTTTGTCTTAGTTTGAATTTGTGATTTTTTTCTTTATTTCTTCCATCACTTTTTGTTATCTCAGTTGAGTGTTTGTCTCCCGATTGATGAATAGGTTATGTGAGACCTAAACATGTGTGTTACTTTATGTGAAGAACTTTGTTAAGTAGGTTTCCTGAATTTTCTGGGAATCGGATGCCAAAGTTAGGATTTGGCATGTAAGAGATGAATAGGAAAAATGTCTATGGAGGGTAAGTAGGGAGGATGCGACAGCAGGAAGAGCCTTCAGAACATGCTATGAGTGTGACATCTGTGAAGGGAGAGTGGGAAGGAAGGAGGGCTGGTGTCGAAGAACTCTAGGCTGCAGTTGGTTCTGAGAAAGTCTTGGTTGGGCAGCTGAGGCTTCCTTGAGCATAGTTGCCTATCGTGGAAGTTCCACATTGGACAAGAAAAGCCCCAACTCAGCATCGCCGTAGCTCAGGCACTGATTGGCTGCAGCCCGGCAGATATACAGCCACAGCATGAATGTCATGGGGAATCTGAAGCGGTGTCAGCTGGAGGCTGTCAATCAGTTGCTCTCTAGAAGGGAGACCTGAGTGGCACTTTTCCATGTCTGTCACGGGGAATCACCACAGGAAGGCATGGGTCGGAAGATATTAATTAAATGGATGATTCCAGAAATGAGTTTAAAATTGCATGCCATTCTGATTAGCGAAAAGAAATCTTGTGTTGTCCTGTGCCCTCTTGTAGGATTTGAATCCTCTCTTAGTTCAGCATACCTGGGCTGCATGTACTCCCTGCCCTTTAGTCACTTAATGACCTCCTCGGTTATGAGATCGACTGTCACGGTAACATAGTGCATATGTTCAAGTAGCTCTTACTTTACCAATGGGCTGAGAGGTGTAAGGGTAGTGATGCTGGCAATTGCACTATGGTATATTGTTATAATTGTATTTTATTGTGATTGTTGCTAATGTCTCACTGTGTCTAATTTATGAATTAAGCTTTATCATAAATATGTGTGTATAGGAAAAACATGGCATATGTAGGGTTTGGTGTATTATCTGAGGTTTTAGGCATCCACTGAGGGTCTTGGAATGTAGCCTCCCTAGATGAGGGAGTACTTATATATTTACATCAAGAACATGAGAATATTAGGGTTGTGGATTTTAGGAATTGTGTGTATTTATCCATGAATACCTAGCACTTAGTCTGGGCCTGAGACCTTGCTGCTGCTGTTGTCTCTGCTTATTTAATAAAGAAGGTCCGTCTGTGGACTCATTTTAAGGTGCATACAAATTGTCCCTAAAAGGGGACTACAGTGGTTTGAACTAAGTGTGTCCCTCGCAACATTTGTGTGAAAGTTGTAATCTCCAATGTGATGGCATTTGAAGATGGAGCCTTTGAGATAATTCAGATGGTGTCTTTCGGATGGGAACTTCATGAGATTAGTACCCTTATGAGAAAAGACACCAAAGGGCTTTCTTCCTGTTATTTGAGGACAGTTCAAAGCTGGTCATCTGTAAGTCAACAAAGAGGGCCCTCACCAAAACTGACCATGCAGATTTTGGACTTCCAGTTGCCAGAACTGTGAGAAAGTAAATTTCTGTTGTTTAAGCCACCCATTTATGGTAGTTTGTTATGGCGACATAAGTAGACTAACAAAGGGAGGAAAAAATATAAATTATAGATAAAGAGCATAAGTCAGAACAATTCTCGTTGTTTCTCTTGAAAATAAATGCCAAGTTCTAAAGTAAAATATGAAAGTAGAGGAAGAAATTTAAAAAGATTGTGGGCTAGTTTATGAGATGACAGTGTTAGTGTTGACCTGAGTTTGCTTCCTCAGTGCTCTTAACATGATTGTCAACAGCAGCTTTAAAAATGAAGGAACAAAGAGCCAAAGAGCCATATATTTTACTTATTAGGAATCCATAATCAGAGATAGTGGCCAGGTGCAGCAGTGCACACCTGTAATCCCAGCACTTTGGGAGGCTGAGATGGGAGAATCACGAGTTCAAAGCCAGCCTCAGCAACTTAGTGAGATGCTAAGCAACTCAGTGAGACTCTGTCTCTAAATAAAACAAATAGGGTTGGGGATGTGGCTCAGTGGTCAAGTACCCCTGAGTTCAATCTGTGGTACAAAAAAAAAAAGTGCATGTATAAGACAGGTACATTAAAATCTAAGGAATAAAAGTAAATATGTCGTACAGGGGTAAATGCATACTGAACCTTAAGCATTAAAATGCTTAATTAAATTAGGGACAACAGATGTCCTTTGTGTGCTGTCCACCCTCTCCCCCAAGGTTTGGAATAGACAGACCTTTCTCTGCTAAAAGGCAATGATGTTGTAGAGAGGGCCTTACCTGAGAAGATGAGGAATATCTATCCTACCCCTGTTGTTTAGGTAGGAAACTTGAGGTACAGGTAGAAAAACTTACATATTACCTGGGGCATAGTTACAATGGCTACTAAAGCCTAGAACAAGCTGCGATGGTGATGGAGGGGAAATCCAGCCTTAAAACCAAGCATCTGCTTCAAGCAGATAGCTCTTGCACTTCTTGGGATTGTGGCATGCGAGATAGTGTGCTTTCTCTTGAATGTAATATAGAGATATATTACAAAGAAGTTATTGAGTTCCTGGAACAAAAGGAGTCCTGTTGTGTAGATCAGGACTATTTTGGGTATTAAATAGTATTCATTTGGTTCTGGTCAGGAGGAAGGAGGGGAAGTAAATTTAGGCCAAAAGTTTATAGTACAATTGTGGTTCTATGCCTTGTATGATATCCTGGCAATGCCAACGGGCCTGGCTTACGTATATGATCTTCAGATGAACCTCTTGTGGTCAGGTGTGGATGAACTCTGAGTCAGAGTGGTGCTCAAGGGCATTGCTTGGGACCTCCCTTTGGAGAATTAGGGTAAGGGCACTTAGAGGGACCTACATTTGACCCCAGATTTCTCTGAGTTGGGAAGTGCTATTGTCATGGAGCTAGGAGCTGGTGCTGGCTAGCAGGAGAACAAAGGTGGAATGATAATTTTAGCTTCTGATCTGTCCATGGGACCCCTTGGACATCGAAAGTGGGCAGTTGCATATGGATAGATCCAGGGTCAGTTAATCTTACACTTTTCAAGGAATGGTACTGTTCAAAGCACAGTGTACTCAATAGCTGAATGAACTAAAATTTAACCAATTAATAAGTGATGTTTGAAGTAAATACTAGTAAAATATCATGCATGCTTATAGATTTTGGTTAGTAATAAGAGCTTTAAAAACTCCTTAAGTCTTTCCTTTGCCTTTGTGGAAACTATTTAATGTTGTTTTACTAGCAGAGAAAGCTTTTGTCCTTCAAAACAGTAACTGGGTTAATAGAAAGAGTGTTTAGTTCCATCTTGAGATGGAGATGCCCTCAGAGAAGGGTATAGATAACAGTTTGATCTAGTTATAAGGTGTGCTTATACCTACCACACTTCTCACATTCAATTTCTGTGGCTTTTTTGGGGAGGCGGGAGGGACGGTAGCAGCCAGCAGATGCTTGTGCCATTACAGTG
This sequence comes from Xerus rutilus, assembly GCA_028644305.1. NCBI lineage: Eukaryota > Metazoa > Chordata > Mammalia > Rodentia > Sciuridae > Xerus > Xerus rutilus. The sequence goes on along the minus strand of CM053405.1, from coordinate 36,580,057 downwards.
CACTGACTAACCAATTGTATCTTATTGGGATCACTCTTAATGTATACTAATAGTGATGCTGTTAATATTGTATATTTTTAAATTTCACTGTAGCTTTTTAGGTTTGGACAAATCATACCTGAAACTTAAATTGGGTTACTATAATACATAAATGCTACACGTGAGGGCACTGTATCAGTTTTCTATGACTACTATAACAAATTACCGTAAACTTTGTGGCTTAAGATAATACAGATTTATTCTCTTATAGCTGTAAGGTCAGAAGTCTGAAGTGAGTTTCACTGGACTAAATTCAAGGTGGTGGCAGAGCTACGCAAGGATACTCGTGTTTCTTGGCACATGCTTCCTTTAAGCATTGACATCGCTTCATCTTTTTTTTCTGTTGTTACATCCCTTCTATGACTCTGACACTCCTATTTCTCTTTTTATAAGGACCCTTGTGATTAAACTGGGACTATGTGGATAATCCAGGATAACTCCCCATCTCAAGATCCTTAATCATATCTGCAAAATCCCTTTTGCCATGAGTGTGAATAACAGATGCATGCACTAAAACACAGGGTTGGAGGATGTGGATGTCTTGGGGGTATGGAGGTAGGGAACATTATTCTGTCTACCACAAACATCAAAGAGGAAAGTAGAGGAGACTCAGTATAGTCTGTCCTGAGGAAAAACAAAATTAATGTAGAAAAGTCCTGGTGCTGGGTTTGGAAATGTCACTGCCATATATAACACCAAGGTCAAAAATTCCTCAGATAGACTGGAAGTCCTACGCATGCAGACTGGAAGTCTGCAAATACCAGCTCTAGCAACAAATTAAAGAGCAAGTTGAATACATGACCATTGCAGAGAGGATCAGTATTGAATTAACCTGTTTATTATTGTGCTCCTCAAAGACACATGTGTGAATGTTATTTGTACACTACGCGTGATGCTGAGCTGTCTGCACTCACAATAGAGAAATGAAAAGCTCCAAGATGAGGAGAGGCATGTATTACATTCAGCATAATTGTAGACTTCAATGGAGCAGAAGTGAATTAAGATATTTATTTAGCTGTTTAAGTAAAGACCAAAATAAGAGTGGTTTAAATAGCATACTTTCCCCCTCCCTTTATGTAAAATCCAAGCTTGTAGTTGGTTTGGCATCCAGCCCTTTCTTCACTGGTCAGTTAGGGACTCAGTCTCCTAGCTGGTTCCTAGCTTGTCAGAGTTTTTCTGCCCTGTACCAGTGACAGGTGGGTCACCACCGCTGTATCTCTTTCTCACCACTGGGGGAAAGAGGAAGTGGAATCTGAGTGGTCCCTTCTGTGGGCCAGACCTGGAAGTCACAGACATCATTTCTCCTCCTCCCAATTACCAGACTTAAGCCCCACAAAGATATGTCACTACACTAGAGGCTTGTCATATGGGCTCCAGCAAGGAGCCTAGACCCTGGGGGTTTTCTTCCTACAGGGGAGTAGAGGATGGGCAGTGGGGGACAGTTAGCCATGTCCCTCCCAAGGAAATGAGTTGAGGAAGAGTGATGGGAGGTTGAACTACTGAGTGTACCTTGTGGACAGCTTGGGACAGTATGGGACAGTGTTGGACAGTGTCACCATTGCCTGAGCTGTTGTTAGGCACACACTGAGTGACCAGAGTGAGGCAGCAAGGCTGCTTTCGTTTCTTGTGGCAAATCTAGGGCTGGTCAGATGGATAAGTGAGACTGTGGACCAAAGTCTAATCAGATATTTTATTTATTATTAATATATAATGTTTTTTTGCCACAGATACAGGAATACATGTGAATGAGTTGTTTCTGACAATTTTATTTTAAGGAGTATAAAGGCTTTGAAAACCAGGAAATGAGAGTTTATGTTTGCTTTCTATTTTTAAACCTTTAATAAGCAAAATAATGTTCTCAAGTAGAGTAAGAATATCGGACTAATATCTCTGACTTGCCTGGGAGGGTATGGATTTAAAGTCTTAGGTTTAATGAACCTGTGGAGAGCCATCCTGGCATTCGTTTATACAGTAAAAAGTCATACTATAAAATACAGAAAGCTTACACTATGAAATGTATGGAATTGATGGGAGTGCCATTTAAAAAAAAATATCTTTTGAAATTGGAGCCCAGGCAAGGACAGGATAAAATCTGTTTGGTTCAGGTGTTTTATTCTGGGGAATGCAAAATGTTTCTTTTCCTCTCAAGATCAACACTTCTCCGCTATAGACTTGTAGCTGCAGCCCAGCTCCACTGGGGCAGTCTAACCGTGGAGTCTGAATTGGTGGGAACCCACTTTCTGCTCGTGACCCTGCTCATGCACTGTGCCCCCTTTCTCAGTGACTGCTCCAGAACCCATCCAGTTGCCCCACCAGGAACTGGACTCAGGCCTTTACTCTTTCTGCCTCCTCATCCTGTAGGTCCCCAAGTTCCACTTCTTCCATCCCATCCCCTGGTCCTGGCACTGCCATTCCTTGCCTAGAAAGACTAAGAGCCTCCTTTACGCTCTTGATCCTTTCACTAGCCAAAGTGCTTATATCATACTGTTGTTGAATTGCTTGGTAATTTTTGTCTAACTTGGGCCTCACTGTAAGCTCAGTGAGGGCTGGGACATGCTAGTTCAGTTTTTTTTTTCTCTCCCAGCATCTGGTGGCTCTTCATCACCACCATCACTGATGACATTTACTAAGCACTTTCTAAGTGTCAAGCACTGTGCTGAGGCCTTTATGGACAAATTCATGTAACTCTGTGATATTTCTAAGTAGGTATTATTGATGCTCCTTGATTCATGATGAGGTTATATCCTGATAAACTCAGGATGAGTTGAGAATGTGTTCAATCACTTGACTTACTGTTTCAGTCAGCTTTTCATCACTGTGACCAAAATACCCAACCAGAACAACTTAGAGGAGGAAAAGTTTATCTTGGCTAACAAAATCAGAGGTTCAGTCCATGGTTGACCAACTCCATTGCTTTGGGTCCAAGGTGAAGCAGAACTTCATGGTGGAAGGGCATGGCAGAAGAAAGCTGCCCAGTTCATGGTCCAGGAAGCAGAGGGGCAAGGGGTAAGAGGCTGCAGGGTCACTCCTACAATGACCCAACTTCTCCAAGCTTCCCTACCTGCCTACAATTATCCACTTGGTCCATTCAAATGAGGATGCACTGATTAGGTAACAGCTCTCACAACCCAATCATTTTACCTCCAAAATAATCCTACACTAACACAGGAGCTTTTGGGGAGCAACTCATATCCAGAGCATAATATTTAACGAGTATGACAACTTTGCAACACAGTAGAGGATCAGTTGTTTACTCCTTCTAATTGTATAGCTGACTGGGAGCTATGGCTTGCTGATGTCTGTGCAGCATATTGTTAGGCTAAAGAAGATCAAAATTCAAAATTTTAAGTGTAGTTTCTATTGAATGTGTATTGCTTTTGCATAATTGTAATGTCTAAAAATCACAAGCTAAACCAGTGTAAGTTGGGGACTGTGTTATCTTTCTGTCACTATCATGAAATAACCGGGATAATCAATTTATAAAGAGAAAAGGTTTTTTAGGTAGTTCATGATTGGTTGACCTCATTGCTTTGGGCCTGTGATGAGGCAGCAGTATATCATGGCAGGGAGAATGTGACAGACTAACACTGCTTGATATCATGATCCAAGGAGTAAAGAGAAGAAGGGAAAGGGATTGTGATTCCACAATCCCTTTCAAGGGCAAGCCCATTGTGTTAGTGAGCAGATTATTGCTCTGACAAAATACCTGAGAAAATCAACTTAAAGGAGGAAAGGTTTATTTTGGCTCATGGTTTCAGTCCATGGTCACTTGACTCTCTTGTTTTGGGCCTATGGTGAGGAAGAATATCATAGAGAGGGTGTGGTGGAGCATATCAGCTCACCTATGACAGTGGAGAAGCAGAGAGGAAGGGCCTACTTCCTCTAAATAGACCTCCTAAATTTCCCACTGCCTCCCAATAATACCAGCAGCTGAGGACCAAGTCCTCAACATGTTTCTTTGATATATATTTAAGATTCAAACCACAACACCCTCAGTGACCTAAAAACCTCCCGCAAGGCTCCAACTCTTGAAATTCCATCACTTCACAATACTACCACTCTGTGAACCAAACTTTTAACACATGGGCCTTTGGAGGGACATTCAGGAGCTAATTGTATATTCTATTTTAACTAAGCTTCACATATGAAATATAATATTTCTGCCTCTTGACTGTAAATATCCTTTTTTTTTCTTCCCCTAAGTCTTAACAAAAAAGTGCCTAGAAAATTGACTAGCTACATTAGGATCATCCTTTATAAAGGGCCTTTGTGAAGTTTCTTTTGGTAAATATAAACTGTAGTTGTGTGGTTGGGTGGAGAGGCTCTTTGCTTGATAAGAAACATTTAGAGTCATTTAGGAACTTAAAATACTTTTAATATTCCAACTTAAATGACATGGTGGCTCTTAGTTTTCACTGTGAGTGTATCTGATGGAAATTTCCACTCAGGAAATGTGCCTTTTTATGTTATTGCTTTTTATGGGTGGTGGACTTTGTTTTGACAAATGTTTGGTCCTCAGGACTAGTGCTTTTGATAGGAAGAATAATTTATTTTTGTCAATAATTAAAAATTATGCTAGAATGCACTCACTAGCCAGGATATGTAGTTTATTCACTTCTCTGTGTTTTGGAACAAAATTATGTTTTAGTTTTTAAAGCACAACCAATAGATTAATATTATACATACAGAGAAAAATTTAATTGATACTGGGGATGATTTGATCTTTGCTTTGTAGAATTCAAATTTATTGAAGCGATAGCATATTCCCCAAAGTGAATCTGAATAAGATTATGCTTTTTTTTAATACAATGGAGAATCAGTTGCATACACTGTATTCCTTTGAGTTTAATTAAAGCTTAGTAGATATTTAATAATAATTAATATTTATTAATAACAATAAATTAAATAGGTTTACAGCTCTTTGTGGTGGGAAGAACAGAGTACCTTGCCCAGGCTTCAGGGCACTTGGGCTGCCCTGCCTGTAACTCTAAGCACAGACCTTACAGATTGTGTGTTTCCTCTTGGTAGGGCCATAAGGACAAGGAGTTGCCTGTTTTGTTCACTTCTGCATCTCCAGTGCCTAGAGAGATGTATTGTATGTTTTAGGTACTCAGTTAAATTTTGCAGAATGAACAAGTGAACACAGCTCAATCACTGTGTTGTAGCTGGCATATATATTCCTTTGTGGATACACAAAATATTCCAAGAAGTAGGTGGGCCGCAATGTGATTGTAAGGAAATCAATGCCCATTTTTGTAGCTTCTCCTTTACTGTTACAGTTTAGATATGAGGTGCCCCTAAAAGCTTATGTGTGAGACAATACAAGAAAGTTTAGAGGTGAAGTGTTTGGGTTATGAGAGCCTTAATCTGGATGAATTCACTGATAAGGAATAACTGGGTGGTAACTATAGGCAGGTAGGGTGTGGCTAGAAGAAACAGGTTATTGGGGTGTGCCTTTGGGGTTATATTTTGACTGTGGGGAGCACAGCTCTCTCTCTGCGTCCTTGTTGCCATGTCCTGAGCTGCTCTACTCCTCCATGCCCGTCCGCCATGATGTTCTGCCTCACTTTGGGCCCAGAGCTATGGAATCGGCTATCTACGAACTGAAACTTCGGAAACAGTGAGCCAAAATTAAATTTTCCTCCTTTATATTGTTTTTATCAGCTCTTTTGGTCACAGTTGCAAAAAAGCTAACTAAAACACATACTATTAACCTTTTAACTTTACTTATAGTTGGGAGACAAAGAGATTGTTTGTTCTCATTCTAAATCTTTTTTTTTTTTTAATATTGTTTTAGTTGTAGATGGACACAATATCTTTATTTATTTTTATGTGGTGCTGAGGATCGAACCCAGTGCCTCACGCATGCGAGGCAAGCGCTCTACCACTGAGCTACAATCCCAGCCCCTCATTCTAAATCTTAATGAATTGGCCTCAGATATAGAAACTTCCAGGGCACAAAAGGAAGAAAAAATTTACAATATGGTACTGGTGTTGAGAAAGTGCTGGATTCTAATATGACCTGATAACAAACCATTTTTAGTTTTTTCTTTCAATAAAATTAAAACAAATATGCTCAAATTGTTCAGCTGATCTTTTGAAATATTGATAAGTCTTGATGTGATTTTTGTCACTTAACTAGGAAGATATCAAAAGAATTAAATAACATCACAGCAGCAAAACTTCTATTTCCATCTACTTATTTATGAGAACAAGTTTTTCATGGCTTATATGTATATGTGAAAATATGAAAAAGAGGAATAGGATTTATGATGGACCTTATTGCATTTTAACATAAGTAATACTATTCTGTAAAAAAAATAATTCATTCATTTTATTAAGAGGTGTGTTACTGAAAAGTTTACTTTTTATGTTACAATGGATTTAACAACACTTTAATACATCTATATAATATATACACATTATAAATGTGCATATGTAACACACACATATACATACATATATATTTGTTATGATCAGTTATGGACCATTAATTTTAGAAATTCAACTAATAGGAAATATTATTTCCTATTATAATTTAAAATATTTTTAAAATTATTTTAAACTTGTAACATGAAATTTAAAATTTGAGATATCAACTATATTCACTTTATTCCCTGGGAAATATGGTAGAATGCTTAGTAAATATAAGCATAAAAGTGTTATGTTAATATTCTGTTGGGGATAAGACAGGAATTCAAGAAGAAGAATAAAAAAGGGAGGTAAGACTGAAGAGGAGCTTGTTTTTTTTAGAGAGTAATGGTTTTCAAATTTCAGTGATATTTACAGAGCTTTTTATCCATATAAGAGAATGATTAATAGTTTTATTTGTGGTTATTTACAGGTTGGAAATGTCAACTTAAAAAAATGTGTAAGTGGGTATACAGATTTGAAAAAATAATTCAGAGTGGTGGAACAAAAATTCAATGGGAACTTGCTGTACAGCAGTTCTCATAGCTCTATTTGAAAGGATGACTCTATAGGTCTATGTTACCTTTTGATAAATATTCAGGTGATTCTGTTGTCTAATAACCTTTGAGGAAAAATGCTACAGGGAATTCATGGGTTACTGATTATAAAGAGTAATAGGAAATATTAGGTTTCTATAATCCCAGGAGAGGAAAAGTGAGAAATTGATGAGATTTAAAATGAGAAATTGATGAGAATTTGGTAATCTGGTGTATCCCAACCAATAACCCCTGAGTTCAATCCCCATTACCAAGCGGGGAAGAAGAAAGAATACTACACATCCCCAAAGGTACTCTGGGAGTGTCCACCTGAGCTGTTCTCTACCCTACTCTGCTAGAAGAGGTTGCCTTCAACTCCAGGCTGAAAGCTGAAGATACTTATTTATTTTGGTGAACATAAAGTAGATAGAAAAGAACAGAAATATTCTTTTTGCTTCAAGATATAAGGGGAATTTGTCATTCAAAAATTTTTAAAGAAAGTATAAATCTAAGTATATTAATAACAAAAATATTCAAAAGGGTCAAGAAAGACTTATAAGAATAAACCAACAAATGGTGGAACAAGATGGACATCACTATGCTAGGTACATGTATGAAGACACGAATGGTATGACTCTATCTTGTTTGCAACCAGAGAAATGGAAAATTGAGCTCTATATATGTACTATGACTTGAAATGCATTAAAAAAAAGAATAGAAAGTTATACTCCATGTATGTATGATATGTTAAAATACATTCTACTGCCATGTATTACTAAAAAGAACATATTAAAAGATATACTCAGAATCAAAAAAAAAGAATAAATCAACAGGGACTATTAGGAATCCTTTGTGAAACTCTTGCTCCCTCATAGAATTGCTCCAGAGAGCAGTTTGTGTTCTTTCTTTTCGTTTTTTCTCTGTAGTAACTGCTGCAGCACCTGGTGTGACTGTTAATAATCTGTCACTACAGGATGGGGGAGAGGGCCTCGGAGTACTCATTGAGACACTGTGTGTCTCCAGCATCTGACATGAGTATGAATGTGGGAGGTGTCTCCTGGCCTATAAAAATCACTTGGAATCATTACAAGCCATTAGAAGCATAGTTTTGAATGGATTAAGATGGCACATAATTTCTTTTGCTCATTTGGTCTTAGAACCCAAATATTGCAAGTTAATTTCAGTATTATAGAGCTAGATAAAAGATGATTACCTATCTTTTGAAGTGTGTGTTCTGATTGTATTTTTGTTAAAGATACAATGTAATTGCCTAGTTTTTATTTGGAAACCCAACCTTGTGATCATAAGGGAATTACTTTTCATCTACCTGAAAATGGGGCCCATTATGTTCTGTTTCCTTCCCATGTGCACCTTTCATCATTAGTTATATGGCAAGAAACTCGCTTTTTGGGTCATTTCTGTTGGTGCTGGTTTTAGTATGTCACTTGGTTTTCCTCTGAGTCCATTCCATCTTCTAACTCTCTAAGGTAAAACCCCTGTTCTTGTGATGTCTTGAAGCTGTCCAGTTTTTGTTATTCTAGGGACATTTCATTCATGAAGTTGATTATCTTTCTCAATGCTGACTTTTCACATTCTCATATGTTTTCAGCGCATATATGAACCTGAATCTAAGCATGGAATAATCAAACTCAGTTGAAGTGCCAGAATCTCACAGAAACCACTAAATACAAACAGGGAATTGATTTTCCGGGTTCTGGGATTTCTTATTCCATCTAAGGGCAGGGATGTGCCCATACCCAGGAAGGCATGGAATCAAACTGGGAGGCCTTGGTGACATAGTACTGCAGAATCTTTGTCTCTTATTTTTAATTCTCTCTCCACATCTGCTTCTTAGCACACTTCCCCCCCCTTTTTTTCCCTTTGGTCTTTTGTCTATACGGCAGGCAGAAGCTAGGCTGAAGGTCATCTATTATGTATAGTCATGGGATAAATCAGTTTCCTACTTCCAAATCCAGGTTCTGAAGGAGAGGGCTTATCCTAACTTGCTCTGACCAGCAGAGGTGGGATGCCTGGGATTCCACTGTTCTCACCTGGCTGCCCTGCTGGGATCCTGGGACTGACTAGTCAAGGTGCTTAGGTTCAAAAGGTGTTAGTGCAGCTGGTCTGTTTCTCGTTCACCCTTTGGAAGTGTGACCCAAAGCAGTAAGCCTGACACAGAGTAGTTTAGGACAAGGGTTCTGATATGAAAGATGGATTTATGCAGTAAGTAGTTCTGTGGCTTGGGGCAAGTCACTCAGCAGCTCTGAACCACCATCTCTTCTGTAAATGGAGATAACAATAGTACCAACCTCTTAAGGTCCTGGTGGAGGTCAGAGGAGTTAGTACTTGTCAAATGCTAAACCTGGAGCAGATTTGTAGTAACTGCTTAGCAGTAGTGACCCACAGTATTATATGCAAGATCAGTCCATAGTATTGTATAAAAGATGTTAAGGACTTTAAGTCTGCTTCTTAAATAGAAGAATATCTAAATATATGGAACAGATGTGCTTGCAAACATTTGTAGAGAGAAATTCTGACTACAGAAAACTTTTGCTTTATTGGCATTTTCTTGGCAAACTTAGCTACAATACATGTACGTCTTCGTACACATTTGAAAGAGTATGATATAAAGTGTGATGTGTAAGACTTGAAATAATTCAGAGTCCTCCTCCAACTGAAAAAGAATCATTATGGTTTATTCAGTCTCAAAGCTGCCTGAGTGTAGCTCATGGATGTTAATGTCAGCTCATCCTTATTTGTTTATTCCCATTAGAACTTCTGCAAATGTGTCATGCTTTTAATTTACCACTCATGATTATTTAATGTGGTTTTTATATCCCCTTCTATGTACTTTAAGTAGTGTTGGAAATGGCAGTGCTCACACTGGAAATATTTTTCTTAAAAAAAATCAATAACTTTGTAAAAAGGAAATTAGATGAGTTAAAATGCCATAAAGAAGGCCAAACAACCCCTGTGCTCTGCTATTAATTTAGGAAGGGATGTTTTGTAGAATACTGATAATAGTTGTAAAGCATTAAAGGTGACATTAAAGCAAAAATGCCAAAAGGAATCAGCCAAGAGATTTGTGAGATTTATTCTTTGTTTTTTGAGAGGAAGCCTAATTTTAAAAATTTATAATTATGGCAGGGAAGTGACATCATGAGCTGTGCATAGGAGAGGTGACCTTGGGGCAGATAAGCTGTGAGCAGTGATCAGCATGATCATTGATTCAGTCCCCATGGAACACTTGGCCATCTCAAAGGTGCTGTTTTAGGCATTTGGCATAAAACTATGAACAAAGACAAAATCTCTTCCCTTGTAGAATTTATATGCTAATATTCTAATGAGGAGAAGCAGGGTGGACAGCAAATACAGCAAGTAAACTACATATCATGTGTTAGAAGATGATAATTGCTGTGGGGAGAGACATCACAGGGTGAAGGCGATTGTGTGAAGAGGAGGAATTTGCAGTGTGAAACACATAGGTGCTTGGTGTAGGCTTCATGGAGGAGGTAAATTTGAGAAGGCTTGAGGGAGTGAGGAAGTTAACCATGTGGATGTGAAGGAAAGCGTGTCCTTGGCCTAAGGAACAGACTGCAGAGATCCTGAGACAGGAATGTTTCTATGTTTGAGGAAGCCCTTGGAGGCCAGTGCCTGGAGTTGAAAGAGTGGGATGAGTGAATGAGAAAGTAGAGAAGATGAGGTCAGAAAACAAAAAGGAGAGGGGACAGGCCAGATCATTTTAGGGCTTTGAGACTTTTTTAAGGATTTTTGGCTTTTACTCTGAGTGGCAGAGTGTGCCTTATAGGATTTTGAGTAGAGAATGATATCAATGAACTTGCATTCTAAAAGGATCACCACTGTAGAAGGGCAGGAGTATGAAGTGGGCTGCAGGGAGCAGTTGGGAGGCTGTAGACATGAATTTGACTTGAACTAGGGTAGGAGGAGTAGAGGTGGTGGCAAATGGTCAGAGTGTGGTTCTATTTTGGAGCTAAAGTTGATAGAATTTTCTGATGGATTGAATTCGGGGAAGAAGAGAGGAGTTAAGGCTTGATGTGAGGTTTTGTGGGGAAGGACGAGGTTGCTGTCAACTGAAATAGAAAGTATGTATTGAGCAGTCCTCAGAAGGAAGACCCAGAATCCTCAGTTATATCCAGAAGATGATGAGTTTCCTTAACCAAATGTTAGAGGGAATGAAAAGGTGGAGACAGATTAAAGAAATTTTGCAGAACTTCAGTGATCAGGTCTTTGGGGATACATTAAAAGAGTGAGTAGAGATGGAAATGAAGGAGAGGTTATAGTTTCACATGACTTGAAAGTTAGTGGTTAGCAAAAGCAAAATTTTTAATTGAAAGAATAATAGAGTCATTTGGGGAGCAAAGAAGATGACCTTGGTTTTAGATGTATGAGTCGGAGGTGCCATGTTGGAAATGCATTCTTGCAGCCCTAAAGCAAAGTTAAAGTTGCAAATTTGTAGGGGTAGTATCCCTCTTTGCTTTGTTCTCTGCTTTATCCTATTGCTCAGAAGAATGCCTGACCCAAAGTAAGCATTCAGTAATTACTTATTGGATGGATGGATGCAATGTTGGAAGTCATCCAAGTAGAGAGGATTGCTGCTCTACCCTCTTGGACCCATTGGTTCATTAGATGCCTTGCTCTGGTTCCCTGTTTCCTTTCTTCATGGAGTTGTAGGCTTGTAGACAATGGGCTAGGAAACATACATATATCTTCCTTATTATACTCCATGATCAAAATATTACCTTTTCCCTTTAGTCCTTATCTTTTGAAATTACATAATTCCTTTGTTTTCCTGATTGCACTACAGTGGGTAGAAAAATCTTTGAATAGAATTTGCTTCATTGTGTCTTAATTCTGTCTAATCTCATTTCATTTGTTAACAGTGGCAGTGATAGTATAGCTGGGATGTTTGAACTACCATTCTGCTTCAGCTCTCTCTGGTACAGGTTCAGAATGCAAACTATTTATCATAGCTGGGTTATCATAAAACTAATAAAATTTGTTTTTCTGTTTTTTTATTTCTGGTTTTTATAAATGCATCATTCCCTTCAGCCTATAATTGATGTTTTTAAAAAATCACAATGCAGTGCTGTGTTGCTGGCCCTATAATCTCTGCTGTAGCATTTCCCCACCAATTGTAAGCAGCAAAATGGAAAATTTGCTATATTGTTATCCTGCTTTCTCACCCCATCCAAATGAATTCAACCTGGATGAGAAGATAAGCCAGAAGTTTTACTGCCTGCCCAGTGATTCCCCTTTGTGCCCATTATGTTCCCAAATGCTACAAAAGAAGTTAAATGCCTGCTCATTTCACTGAATTGCGTCATTTAATTTCCTGTCTAACTTTTAAGATGAAAGGAACACAAACTGATTTTTATGTTGGGGTGGGGGAAGGAGTAGTAATAAGCAAATTGAGGAATTAAACTTCTGAAGGTTTGGAACATGAAAAATGTTCATTTCTCAGTGAGATCATATGAGCACAAGAAAGGACTCTGTACTCTGCATGGAAAGATCAATATATCTTACTATTTTATTAATGAGAAATAGAAGAAAATAACTGTTGTAATGAAAAGAAAGGGCAAAACTAGCAGCCTTTAGACATTGGATGTGAAATAGGCATATATTTGTTAACAAAGGAATGAAAATAGGTAACTGAAGTTTGATTTTTTTTTTCTTCTTTAAGGGAAGAGAGAGTTTTCAGTAATAAGTCTTTTGGAAGTCTCAAAATCAGTTCTGTAAAGGCAGTTTTGATTCAGGCCCTGCTGTTCAATTCAATGTCCCTGGGCAAAATATTTTGGAATCTGGATCTTCACTTCTGTGGAATGATGAGGTTGAATGAAATTATCGCCGAAATTCCCCCAAATTCTGCTGCTTTTGATTCTGTCCCTGGCTGTAAAGCAGCATTGCAGTCAGAAGCTTAGGTGGTGGCTTGGGTCTTGGGGAAGAAGTTTGTTGAAAAGATTCAGGAATACCTGTTTGAATTTAGGATGTGTGTGGCAGATGGAGGTTTTATGTACAGAAAAGTATGTTGGGAAAATAGACTACTTAAATGAGAGAGGTTGAGATATAATATCCCAGTGAAATGGCCATTACTTGCACATAAGTAATCATTTCAAAAGTCTGTAGTTTTCCATTGATTTAATGATTTTCTGGAAAGGCTTTGTATTAAAAACATTTATCATCCCAGATAAATTTAGTGCATTGACTAAGCAATTAAGCTGTTCATTTAAGCTTGGCACATTCTCCTCTGGAACATAATTAATGTGAAAACTCAGTTTGGGAGCCCAATTTACCATAGTTTTATCATGAGTTTTGCTCATTCATTCATAGATGATAAAACTATCTCCTTGTCCTCCAGAAAAGGTCTTGTTGGGTGTGTGTGCGAGAAATGGCTCTGTAACCCAAAGCAGGTAAGTATGGAGCAGCTACCTTTCCTGTGCTGAGCATCAGTTTTCTGCTATATAAAAAAAGACTAGATTATATATTCTCTGAGTGCATCTTCAGTACATGTGGTATATGATTACAAATATAATAATACCCCAGACTTCTAAAGTTCTCTGCATACTTTATTTCCACATTTCCATACCCAATATATGTCCAGTTCAGTTTGACAAATCTCTGTTGAGCATCTACTGTAGGTTAAGTACAGTGATAGGCTGTAGAGGTAAGACAGCATACTGACCCTGGAGGAATCTCCTGATTATTCTAGAAGGCCTTTCTGAGTTGGCTTGATAGATTGGAGCAAGGTGACACACCTTATCAAAAATTCTACATGGTTAATTCCCAGTGGTCCACCTGGATTGTGAACTCTAAACTGAGCCACTTAAAAACAAAATGAGCTGTTTTTAATGGGTGTGGTTGATGAGCAAGGTTATTTCCTACAGGACACCATGGTGTAGGCATTTTCCCATCAGAAGGATGTGGCTGGAATGCTTAATGACCGGCTAGACCAGGGCTCTCTCATGCTGGGTCCGAAAGTCCCACTGGAGTTATTTTCTGACCTGGGAAGCACAACTTCCCACTGGTAACACCTCACTCCTTACAAACGAGAGCAAGACCTGTTGTCTACTTGCTTGTCTTCTTTTAGCAAGTTAGGTCAGAAAAAAGGAAAACTTATTTTTCCCCCTTTGGCCTTTACTGGTTAAGTCTCACCAGAGAAGCATGGAGTTCACTCATTGTTAGCAGTGTCCTGGGTTCTGAGATTGGGTGGTTTGGGGATAGGTGGTGTCATTTATTGATGATTGAATGTGGGGATATAGTATAATGCTATGGTTATTTGACTTCAGGTATATTTCTTTATCTGCCCTGACCTTTATTTTTTAAACAAGGAGGTTGGACTGTGGAATCTAAAATTTTTTCTGGCTCTATGATTATGTGTTCAGCTCAATCCTCGGTTTGAAAACAACCTAAGCTGTAGAGCATCCTGCCCCTCTGTGATGGGAAAAATATATTGTTCGTTTGATGAAGAATTTTCTCAAATTAGGATTTTCATTTGTTTGTTAAATAGTAAATCAGTTTAACCAGACTGCTATATTTTTTTTGGCATTTGTGTCTCCTTTGAACGTTATGGCTTTTGAATTGTGTTAATATGAGTGTGATTTCTAGGACTTGTTCAACTCTCATTAGTTTCTGGGGTGGCAAAAACACTGCAAAAGCAAGGGTCCAGACTCTGACCAGCTAGGCATAACCAAGGAAGACAAGCAGGAGCTCTGGAATTCATTGTAATGTCAAAGAAATGCATGGTGGCTTAGTATCCCTGAGGTTGTCATGAAAACGAAGCACTTAGATAGGATTGTACTGCGGGAGCTGGGATGGAAGGAATCACTTTCATCCACCTACCCTGCTGCTGCTGCTTCCCTTTCTGCTGAAACAGAGAAACGTGGTCTGTATGCAGACTCTGGGCAGCTCTGGGTGGCACTGGGAATGGGATAGGAAGACGAGAGCAGAACACGGATGCACATCCCAGAGTGGCTTGGTTAAAGAAGCCCATGCTGCACATGTCACAGTGGAATGGCCGCAGGAACATGTTGGTGCTTTTCCTCCAAGTCTGCAGCCCTGGGATAAAGGCTTGTGTCACTCTTGAAAACAAACAAATTTAGGTTCTTTTGGGGAAATAGTTTGAGATTGCTGAGTGACTTCTAGCATGTCCCGCATTCCTGTGTTCCTGTATTGACCGAGTCAGTTATACCACCAATAGGCGTGGAAATTCTAAGGGTGTTCTGGTTACGTTTTGATTTTTGGTGACTGTCGAGTATCTGTGTGGGAATGAGATCTTTTTGCTAAGTATAAAGCAATGTTGTAATTATGTTATGATGTTATTAACGTTATGACATGTTCTCATATGACTAATTGTCCTGATTATCAGAGAGCACATTACTTGGTCCTACTATTATGTTTGCATTTTCCCTGAAATGTGCAAGATTTATTGTAGTCACTTATCTCCCCTGTCATGTAAGAATCTAGAAGGTACCGTTGACTTTTGAATGTCTGAACACTGATGACCTCTTGACCTGTTAATGTTGAGAAAGTCTGTTAAGATCTCGGATGGTTTTTTCTGCCTACCCCACCCCCCCAACTCATGTTTATTTCACTTGCAGTCACTTCAGGGAATTTCAATTGATTTCAGTATTGGGAAGGAGGAGATGCATGGGATAAATAAGTTAATAGAAATATTGAGTTGCTGCAAAATTACATTCTCAGTCTGGGAAAGAAATGATTTAGGGGCAGTGTGCAATTTTTCATTGACTGATTTATTGTGCCTCTAGCATGAATAATCAGGGATGGATAACAGAACTGTTTGACAG
The DNA here is from genome assembly GCA_028644305.1 of Xerus rutilus. Classification (NCBI taxonomy): domain Eukaryota; kingdom Metazoa; phylum Chordata; class Mammalia; order Rodentia; family Sciuridae; genus Xerus; species Xerus rutilus. The sequence continues at coordinate 36,564,249 of CM053405.1, read as the reverse complement.
TCAACCCTAAGGTTATGTTTCTCCCTCTCGCCCCCCTCCGTGTTTTGTGTGTATGTGGGGGTGAGTGGGTCCTGCACATTAGATGGGTGAGCACCACACATGGTTTGCACCAGATTGTTCTGTTCTTTGCTTAGAGGCCTGCGTCCACTCAGAACCATCCCAGCTGGCACTGCTCAGCTCTCCATGGGATCATCTAACAACCTGAAGACTGTTCTGCCTTCAACTGAAGCCCAAGAACATAGCTTGGCAGGACTGAGATGTCTCTACTGGAAAGTGAAGGTTGACGCAGCTGTATGGATAGAATAGAAACATGCTACTTTCCTTTGGACTGGCCTGTGTGGTTGTTCATGTTATGAAACATGTTTGTCCTCTAGACTCCAAGACGGCCTCCGCTGGAGTCATGTCCTTCCCATACCACTGCACTGTGCCTCTCTTCCCCACCTCAGCTTGACCTGGAGGGGCTTTGAGTGGGTCCTTTGCAGCTGTGGTCCTGAAGTTTCTTGGCAGTTTTAGTTTGATGACTGAATCTTCGGGAGAATCTGAGCTTTCCATTCTGTGGCCCTCTTCTACCACTCCACTAGTGATCTGGGTGGCTCTCCATTGTTCCAGAGGAGACTGAGCTGCCTTGGAGTCTTTGGCTCCTGTGGATTTTCATCCACAGTTCCTGGCTCATGCCTCCCATGGCCTTTGTTATTTCCTAAGAGACCAGAATAACAATATCGGGCTTTTGATCTCAGAAGCAGGCCTCAGAAAACAATACCCCTCTCTCTGATCTTCTCCTGTCCCATGCTTTCCTCTGCTCCTTTTTGTCCCCACAGCAGGTCATGAAACCTCAAAGTGTTCTCTGATCTTCCCTTGCCTTTCTGTCTTGGAGCGGGCTATAAAGAAATTTTCTGACCAACATTGTCAGACAGTAGATCACAGGACCCCCATTTCAGAAGGAGCCCTGCCCCACACCTGGGTTGAAGGAATGCTGTACAGATAGACCAAGAAGAATCTGAACCGACAGGCCACAATTTTCCACACAGTCTGTTAGTATTAGCTCATTCCCTTTTTGGCCAATTACGTTTGTACAGGGTTGCCTATGCATCAGTCATGCTGATGCAGTGAAGTCTCCAAAGAACCCAGAAGGACAGGATTTGGAGAGCTTCTGGAGGGCTGAACATGTGAGGTCCTCTGGGTTGTATGCTCAGAGAGGACAGGGAAGCTCTGTGCTCCTTGCCCACACACTCTGCCCTATGCTTCTCTTCCTCCTCACTTTTAAAAATATTCTTCATAGTAAACTGGGAAATGTGTTTCCCTGAGTTCTTTGAGCTGTTTTAACAAATTAGTCAAACCAGAGGAGGGGGTGTTGGGAACCCTAATTTAAGCCTATGGGTCAGAAGCATAGGTAAAAAAATCTGGGGCTAGTGACTGGAGTGGGGGCAGTCTGGTGGGACTGGAATCCTTAATATAAAGCCAGGAGACCCAAAGGTGGTAAATAAAACTGCTGGGTAAGGCTTTATTGGGAAATACGCTTCTGGGCAAATTCCCTCTCCAACAGAGCAGGTCTGGGAGAATCCTGCATAGGTTCTGTGGTACAGAAAATTTAAAGGGCCCAGTCAGGAAAGGGAGGGCCTAAGGCAGGAAGAGAGGGGCAATGAGGTAGGAAGAGGAGGTATCTAGAGTCCTGTGTCCTCTGGGATTGGTCAGGGGATCCTGATGAGGTCAGAGTCCTTCTGGGATGAGTCAGGAAAAGTCCACTGATTAGTAGGAGATGCCATTACTGCTTATGTATCAGGGTCTGGTTGGCTATTCCTTTGCACCTGCAGGTTGCTTGCTGCTTCGGTCTCTGTGGCCTGTGGCGGAGTTGGCCATGCTAACCTAATACTTAATCCAGGGGTCTGATGTATCCCCCTGATGGAACTGGAGGGTGCTCAGTTGAGGTCTGCTGCAGAATTGTTGGCTTACTGCTGGGGAGAAATCCCCATACATCTTGGGATCACAGAAGTGATTTGTGTTGCCAGCATATAGTAAGAGAAACTGGATTTTTCTTCACTGTATCCTAGGGCTGCAGATGGAGTTATGCACCTTGGGGAGTCTGTATATTTTGGAACTACTCTAGAGACAGTGAAGGAATTATATTTGAATTTAAGGTCAGTTATGATCCAGGACTTCCTTCCAAAAGGAAATAGACTCTCTTAAAGTGTAATCTTTGTGGATTAATAATTTCTCTTTTCTGAACATTGTAGTTTTCTCTTTAATTAACTTTAAGCTGCCTCTGATCCTTAAAAAAAAAATGAGTGGGGGCTGGGGTTGTGGCTCAGTGGTAGAGTGCTTGCCTTTCATGTGTGAGGCACCTGGTTCGATTCTCACCACCACATATAAATAAATGATTAAGGGTCCATCAACAACTAAAAACATTTTTTGTTTTTGTTTTTAAAATGAGCCTAGACAGAAATAATACATGAATAAAATGAAAATGTGATGTCCCTCACTGGGTAGTCATCTATGTTTTTGCAGGTAGGTTGATTTCTAAGTGGTTCACACACCAGCGGCCCATGGTTCTAGGACAGTACAGTCATCTTAGGTGGTGTCTACAAAGCAGTTCCCATACCTCCATTTAACTGTGTTTTGCAAATACACAGTGTTATTGTTAGGGCAGCAAATATTGTAAGTCAGTACTGCTGTGTTTATATATGGCTCTGAAAAGAAACCAACAGCAGAGAGGAAACCAATAACTGTGGTCTGAAAACAAGTACCTGTCCCTGTTTTGCTGGTACCACTTTCTTTGTGTGGGCTTAGAAAGGACACAGATGGTTCTTAGCATCAGGGAAACCAGGATCATCTTCTCTGACAAGAAACCAGGTACATACGGGTTATTTTTTTTACAAAAAATTCTCTATGTTTTTTTTTGAGGGAGAGTATTTATTTATTTACTTATTATTTTGAATTTTGAGACAAGGTCTCGCTAAGTTGCTTAGGGCCTTTGTAAGTTGCTGGAGCTGACTTTGAACTTGTGGTCCTCCTGTCTCAGCCTCCCAAGCTACTAGGATTACAGGTGTGTGCCGCTGTGCCCAGCTCTGCCTCTGTTTTTAATTTTGAAAACAGTATATGATTATAATAAAAATGAACCAAATAACTTTTCTGCTTATTTATGTTGAACGTGGCTTTATCTTCCACATGCTTACTGGCCCTAATGCTGCTATAGTCTACAAGCATCGTTTATTTTCTAAACAGAAATGCCTATGAGAAAGGAATTTTAGTTTATCAGTGTGGTTCAGGTCAGAAGGCAGGTGGTGGTGTGTCTAAGCCTGAGTTCTTCGTGGGTGAAATGTTGACTCTAGATCAGTCTGCTGAGCCTGGGCTCTGGGTTATGTGTGTGGTTCTCGGGCGCTTGGAGTGGGATTGCCTACAGCAGAGTATGGACAGGATAGGCTGTGTTTACTTCTAATATAGATGTTTATGACTTTTTTTCTTAAAATAAACTTTTTGGTATGAAATTGTGGAGTCAAATGTATGGACCATTTATATTGCCAGTGTCCTCCCCGAAAATATACTAGTTTATACTTCTCCCAGCTGGGTATGGGAATGACTACCTTCTAGATCTTCATATCTCAACTCTAGATATTACTATTTAAAGCAGAACAAAATGAAATCTTTACCATCTAAAGTAAGGTAGTATATTATTGATTTTATGTATCTTTTATTTCGTTTATAATGATTGTTAATTTGCATTTTTACTAGTGAATTGGATTTTTTTTCATAAGGTGATTTGTATGCTTTAAACTTATTACATTGTCTTTCATGAGCTGAGGTTGTAACTCAGTGGTGAAGCACTTGCCTAGGACGTGCATGCAAGGATTTGGGTTTGATTCCCAGATCCACAAAAGAAAAAAAAAATCCCTTTTGTGTCTGGTATGTTCCTTTTTAATTATTATTTCCAGCTGATCGAAGTAAATATAAAGCTGGGCACAGTGGCATATGCTGGTAATCCCAGTGATTCAGAAGGCTGAAGCAGGAGGATTGCTAATTTAAGGCCAGCCTCAGCAATTTAGCAAGACCCTGCCTCATAGCTCAGTGGCATATTGCTCCTGGTTCAATCTCTAGGACCAAAAATAAAATAAAAATAAAAAAGTAAATGCAGGAATAAGGAAAGCAAAACAAGATAGTCATTTAGAGTGGAATTTGGAATATTGCCTAAAGTGATTATATATGTGTCCATTTTAGTAACTAATCTTTCCTGTGAACATAATTTCCCAGAATTGAAGGATTGGAGGAGTTAAAACAAGGTCATGTCCATAATTGTCTAAGATGGTTAGCTTTACTCTGTTCCATGGTTATCTCTTCTCATAAGACCATCATGACAGCTGTTGTGATTTAGAGCTGTTGTACTCTGAGTATTCCTTATTCCTGTTAAGTTCTTTATGGCCTATTATTAAGATTAGTTATAAAACGTGTATAGACCTCCAGCTATTGCTAGAGTTGTTCTTCAAATCATGTCATGATGACAGAGCTGGGAGAGCTGAAGTGCCAGAAGTTATAGCAGTCTTCCTGTGACACCCAAAATGTTGAAAAAATAAGCTTCACATAACTAATGGTCCAAGTTTTTCATAAATCAGATTCTTTATATAATAGAGGCTTATGTAGACAAGCAGTACCCAAGGTTAAAAAATGCTAATACATCATGAAATTGAGAATGACCTTGTAACAGTTCTCTTCTGCTAGTTGGCAAAGGGTGTTTGTTGTGTGATTTCAGGTAATGGAACACCTCTGTTCAAGACCCAGAGCATCAGTGTTCCATGGAAACAGTTTGACAGCCTCTATTTTAAGCCACAGGTGATTTTTAAATTTTTAATCTTTGAAAGACAATTTGTGACAGCCTAGGCTTCTGGTTTTATTTCATCACCTCCCAGCCCTCATCTCCTAATACTCCCATTTCTCAAGAAACTTGTTAGTGAACTCAAAAGATTACCAAAATGTGGGGAAGTTCTTTTAATTTAGACAAATAATAATCTTACTGATTTTTTAACCCCATACGAGTACGTATGGTGTGTCCTACTTCTAAATGAGCTGACCTTTTATCTCAATTATATAATTAATTATAACTTTAAAATCAATCTCTTTCTAGTTTTCTCTAGTGACTTGGCAGAGAGCATGCTTGAGTTTGAATGGAATGAGCTAGCTTTTCATTTGGTGACACTTTGCTTTTCTCAAGTCTTCAACTTTCCTTACCTCCACTCCCTGCTGCTAGGTGGTGATGATTATAGGGGATTACATGCTGATTATTTGGCATTATTATTAGTACTCCATTATAGACTTCTGATCTTGGCTAGTGTTAACATTCAGTTAATTTTAAAGGTCTGGCTTTTCCTTAATTTAATTCTGCTTGTGGAAAAGCAACTTCCACAAACATGATTTGGATAATTTAGTAATGATTCTTAGATGCCTGTTAGAAACACTATAGGTGTTTTTATTTTCTTTCTTGCTTTACTCTAGAACATTCTTTTTAAAAATTCTTTTTAGTTATACATGACAGTAGAACGTATTTGGGCAAATTACAAGTATAACTTACTCAGTTTAGGCTCCTACTTTTGTGGCTCTACATGATGCAGAGTTACCCTGGTTGCGCATTTAAATACAAGGTTAGGAAAGTTAGGTCTGATTACTTCTACTGTCTTTTTGGTCACTTTGGAACTGTTGTAATATGTGCTTTGTCATAAAAAGTGTAAAGCCTTGGGGCTAGGGCTGTAGCTTAGTGGTTGAGCGCTTGCCTAGCATGCGTGAGACACTGGGTTCGATCCTCAGCACCACATATAAATAATAAATGAATAAAATAAAGATTCTTTAAAAAAAAAAAAAGTGTAAAGCCTTATGCCATTGTTTGCTTCTTTTCTCCTTCTTGCCTAAATCGAGGAAGCTGAATCTGTTGTTTAGCTTCTGTGCACATTGGTAGTGTTATTATCATTTTAGTGTTTTCAAGCCATGCTTAATACTCAGTGGAAAAAGTGATTTAATTTAGTATAGCATTTGATTGAAAACATATTTGAAATTAGATTGCCCAATAGCCTACACCTAAATTAACTTTGTCACTGTTAGGGAGTAGACCTTGGTTTTTAGAATGTTTTACCTCAGAGAGTGAATGGTGTTTTAGGTGGACTAAAATAGGGGCCCCAGTAACCTTTATTGTGCCCATCTGTAATTCTAGATCTTCCAGAGCTGGTTTGTCCTGAGAGGGATTTCTCTCTAGTTCATTCCACAGCCAACGTGGTTCTCCCACCAGTCTGCCCCCAGTACCTCTGGGTTCCTCTTCATCTTCACATGTCCCTCTGTCACCTTAATCAGTTTTTTGTCTGATCTTTCAGGCTCCTTCCTGTTACTCACATCCCTGCATTTCTCCCCCTCCCTGTAATCTCTCTAATCAAGACTGCCAGGATCATTAAGAGTTCTTCCTTCTCTTAGCAGTGTTCCTGTCTCCTCAGTACTTGCTGGGCCTTACTTAGTCTTTCCACTTGAGGCTGTACTTCTCTTTAAACGTCTCATTCTCGTGATGATTTTGAAAATCTCCTCCCTGTTGTCCAGTCTCTGAGCCCCACGCATATATGCTCCCTTATGCTCTTAGTTCATTGCTCAATTCAAATCCTTGTGATCAGTCGCAGAATATATTCTTTACAGGGCTACTGAGATCCAGGCACCAATCCCAGCCCTTGTTTTTCTCCTAGCCAACTGTAAACTCTTTGTGATAGGAACCACTGTCCCCTCTCTGCTGGCTTTGATACAGATTGGGAAGCTCTCCTGGCCCCTTTGTTATGCCCTAGGAATCCTGGGTACCTCTTAGATAGCTGGAAATTTTATTCTTGTCCCTTCTAGTTGCCAAGATCTTTTAAAAATTATTTCAGTCACTCCATATCATCCTCTCTTATGCTCAGAGACACTTACGAACTCCTTCACAGAACAACTAGAGAGGGAACCCTTCCTTTTTTCCTCTCCTGTTTCTTTATCCTCTTGTCTATCTCTCTCCTTCCTACTTCCTTTTTAGGGCTGATTGTTCAACTGTGCTCTTTCCATTCCCTCTTGAACTTTTTTCTTTAATCTCTTCCCTGTTCTAAGAAAACCAAACCAGCAACAACAACAACAACAAACACTTCCCTTCTCCATTTCCTCACCATTGCCTGTCTGACTCTTCCCTCCCATTTGCTGGTAGACTTTCTAAAAGAGAAGACTACTACCAGTCTTTTCTCTACTTCTCCTTTTAGCCAGTGGCAACTGTCATGGCTCTACCACCCCCAGACAACTAATTTTATATGCAACCACTTCTTTTCATACCCCATCCTATTTGCCAGCTTTTGATATTGTTGATCACTTTCCCTTTGAATTCCACAATACAACTCTTTCAATTTTCCTTCAAATTCTTGGACTGGCCTTTCTTCTTCTCTGGCTTCTTTTTCATCATTCATTCTTGAAGTATAACCAGTCTCCCAGTGTTCCATGCTTGACCTTTTTTCTCTTCTTTTCGTGATTTTTGGCATGGACTTACCTAGCACTGTGACTTGCTTTCTCTGAATAACATATCCTCCAGTAGGAGGAACTTAGGATTCAGAGCTGAGCCTTTGAGGAATTCCCCAACTCTTTATTTATGGAGCACCTACTGAGGGCAAGACATTGTTCTAGTGAGTCATACAAAATCCTTGCCTTCATGGAGCTGACATTCTAGGAGGGAAGACCCGCACTTAGTGAATATCATAAATGTAAGAATGTTGGATGGTAATACAAGCTGCAGTGACCATTAAGCAGTGAGAAAAAGAACACATGGGTGGGAGTTAGAGAAATGCATTCACTAAGGCAAGACCTGAGGAAGATGTGAGAGTGAGCCATGTAGACAAGGGAGGGTGGGCCTTCTAGGCAGAGGAAACAGCAAGCTGGGTTAGCCAGGGAACGGCCAGGACGCCAAGTATGGCTGAGGTAGAGTGAGCCAGACCAAAGCCAAAGAGGTGAATAGTGTGGGTACAGGTAGAATGGTGTGGACAGATGGCCTTGTTGGTCATTTCAGGTTGAGCTTTGATTCCCAGTGAGTTGGGAAGTCCTTTTTTTTTTTTTTCTTCCTTCACTTTTTTCACATCTCTTAAATCTACTTTGTGATAACATTGTTGCTTCCCCCCTTTTCTTTCTTTCCTTTTTTTTCTGTTTTTCTCTTTTCTTTCCTTTTTTTTTTCTTTCTATTAACCCAGAAGCTTGTTTTCCAAAATATATGATCCTCATTAGGAAGATTTTCTGATATGTGCTGGGAACTATAGTCATGGGGCCAGTCATGGTCAGAGACAGAGGCAGCTGATAAACTGAGAATTGAAGGTACTCAGGGCTGTGCCAAGTTTGCCCTGGGTTCAGGAGGGGTGGTGGGGAGGTTGGGCTGCCTTTTCTCAGGAGGGAGGAGGCTGAGGGAGCAGGATGGGGAAATGTCAGAGAAGGCCCCAGGGACAGGGTGCAGTGCAGGACGGGTCTAGCACAGCAAGGACCTTGTATGCGGTCTACAGAAATTAGACTGTCCTTTGGAGGTTTAGGAACTGCTGAAGACTTTTAGGCAAAGTGTTATTAAATCTATGGAATATTTTCTAAGTAATATTGCAGACACTATGTAGAGGGAGGAGGCTGAGCAACCCTTTACCAGTCAGTAAAAAGTTATATGCTTATTTTTTTGTTGTTGTTGAACTTTTTTTCTAGAGAGAGCTTTTAAACATGGGCAGTTTAGTTTTTTAAATCGAATAGTTTTAAGTTGAAGGGAAAGAAATCATTTATTAGGTTTTAGTTACATTTCTCTTTTATGATGTTTGCATTTCTTTTCCTATTCTCTCTCTTACACACACACACAAATACTTTGCTAAAATAATCAAAACAATATCCACCGTGAAATGTAATGGATATGGTTTGATGAAACTGTTTAAGGAGAATGTCATTCTCCAACACAGAAACACAAGGTTCACTGATGCCAGCCATTTACTAGTTATGAGGCTGAGATTTAGTTAATATGCATTTCAGTTTCCTCATCTATAAAATGGAGAAAATAACATCTATCCACAGGGATGCTTTAAGGATTAGAAGAAATCTACCTTATATGTAAACTAATTTACCCAATGTCTGCCAAATAGCGTGTTCTTTCCTGGTCCCCTATCCCTTCATCTGTATGTGCTCTACCTCTCAAACACAATGGGGACAGTAGGGATTTTGTAGCAACACTAGAAAAGATAGACCAAGAGTTGGACTCTTAAGAATGATAACAAATCAAAGTAGTTATAGGGGTAGATTTAAAGGAAGAATTGGTCATCTTCTTCAAGTTTTCTAGAATAATTATTTCAATAGTTTTGAAATATTTGAGTATCTTTCTTAAAGCAGGACCATTGATCTCGTCTTATAGATCCCAGAATGACTGTGGGATTGATATTTAGGATACAAATGATATCCATGTTTATTTTTCATCTTAATTAGGGGATTTCAATGGCTTGGTAATTAGATTCACACCATAAGGTTTCTTGAGTAGCTTCCATTTACTGCTTCTTGATGTTTCTACCATTTCTCACATTTAAGGTTCATATTTTATTTCTCTTAGGGTGAAAATACTTCAAAACAATGAGGTTTTAAATGAAAAATTTCCTTTTATTTTGTGTTGTCTTTTACATTGCCTGCCAGATTAAAATAATAATAATAAAAATAATGGGTTCTAACTTGGATGTTTCCCTTGACCTGGTAGAGCCATATTTACAATATTTGATTTTGACATGTCCTGAGAAATAATTATACAGCTTGGACCTGGAGTGAAGAATTTTGCCTGGGCTTTGTGACTACTGAACCATAGGGACTCCGATCTCTTCTTTGGGCTGTGGATTCTCATCTGTGCATGGAGGGTTGGCCTGGCCCATCCTTCCAGACTCTCTCAATGCTGAATCTGAGGAGGTGATAACTAGAGTATAAGTTTTCATGACTTGATGCATTCTTGGCAGTGTGAGGAGGGTTGTCTGTCCCCAAAAGCCTGGGCTTTTATGTTTCTTTATTAATTTGTCACCACTGGGTATTGCTTGAACGATGGTAATGGAGAACTGCTGATTCCCTGGTAGGGTGCTGTCTGTAGGATTTTCAAATGGGTAAAGCACCTGAGAAATGAGGTATGTGTGTTTATTAGGAAACGTTGAATGAGTGGATTGGCAAAATGTGAAGTGCTGAAAGGGAGAGGCACCAGGGATTTATTCCGGGACAACTCTTAATCCTGTAATAATTGTCTAGTTACGTTGTACTGTGGCTGTTGTTTAAAGCTCACTGCTAACATTTTTCGTTATGTATCAGGACTTACGTTATATTCATGGATAAATTAGAAATGGTTTCTGGGGACAACAGGCAAAAATAATATCAAGATAATGTAATAATTGCTAAAATAGAGATAGAGTGGCTCAAGGGGCATTGGGGTGGCAGGAGAAGGAGATGGGCACTGGGCCTCAGGAAAGGCTGCCTGGACATGCTGCTGGTAGAGCTGAGGGATGAAAGCCCTCGGGAGGTGCATTCCTTTCAGAGGAACAGCATAAGCAGAGACACATCCAGCCTGAGGTGTGGGTGGAACTACAGGTACCATGGTGTTCCTCTGAGGATGCACATGGCAGGAAGTGGCCACAGGTCCCCCAGAGAGGCCGGTGGAGGACTACAAATAGTTATCATGCTGAGGAGGCCAGCTCCCTGGCTAAGAACATCTGCTCTGAAATCAGGCTTCCTAGATTCAGTTCTCATCTCACTCCCCAAGTTATTGGGTAACATCTACCTGATAGAATTATTGTCAATCTTAATACATGTTGTGCTGTGAATTTTCCCTGACAAAGCACTACATACAAATGTTGTTATGACTTGGGAGGCATTGAGGATCTGCTGATGGATCTGAGCAGGAGAGAGAAACCAGGTAATCACTTTGCACTGTAGCTGAAATAATCTGGCTGGGGAAGGATTTAAGGGTGAGGCAGGGAGTCCTTGAGGAGGTACTTGAGCAATTTAGGTATGAAATGGGGAGGAGCAGATGTACTAGGACTGACCAGTGAAATAGGAGATTAGAGAGAGTAATGGCTTGTGAGAAATGGAGAATGGAGAGAGTCAAGAAATCCGAGGGAAGAATGTTGAGCAGTGTCCAGTTCCATCTTGGTGACTGGGGTGGTGGTGAGGTGCTGTGAACTAGAATATAGGCTCCGTGGGGGTTAGTTTTCAACATGTTAGTTTGAGGTGTCTGGGGTGTCTGTAGAGGTCAGGGCTACTTCAGGGGCCTGGTTGAAGGTAGCAAGAGGACAAGTTCACTGGAGGAGTGTGTAGATGAGGAGACTCTGAGACCAGTCATGGTTGAGGAAGAGGTGAAATAGGAGATTGGAGAGAATAATGGCCTGTGAGAAATATAGATTCATTTTTTAAACAGAGTAGTCTTCAGGATGGAAATGCAGAAAAGAGCCACCCAGTAAGGGGTGAAAACTTTCAGGTTATTGACATTGGCAGTACAAGGACAAGACATCAATGACCCTTTTCTCCTTTTCTCTTTTTGTGGCGGGGGAAATGGAACCCAGGGTCTTCCATGTGTTAGGCAAGTGCTATACCGCAGGCCTACATTCCCAGCCCATGAATGGCCTTTCTCTATAGTGTTACATGTCATGATCTTTCTCCACAGCAGTACACATCAATCTGCTCAGTCTCCCATAACCTAGATGGCTTACACAATAGAAGTTTATTTCTCCTCATGCTGGAGACTGGAGGTGAGAGAACAGGGTTGAGCTCTGGTGAGGGCTCTCACTCTGGGAGTGGCTACCTGCTCTGCATGTCTTCAGGTGGCAGACAGGGCTGATGTGTTTTCCTTTCTAGAAGAAAGCACTAATCCCATCGTGAGGGCCTTATCCTGATGACTTCATCTAAACCTAATTGTCTCCCAAAAGGGTCCAACTCCAAATACTGTCACATTGGGGATTAGGCTTCAAACTGCATCAGTGCAGCAGAGTTCAGTACATAGAGAATTATGAGTGACCTCCTTTTTTGCTGGTGTGTCCATGGAGGTAAAAATGTCTTCCTTCCCTCAGTTCTCTCTTTCCTCTGTCATTGTTATCCTTTGTGTCTCTTCTGTTCTGGATTTCAGGGCCCCAGTTCCAAAGCCAGGAATTTTGTCTTCTATTCTATAAAATGCCATCATCTGTGAATTTTTTCCTTGACCTTTCACCCCACTCTTTCTTCCCATTCATGGAAATTCTCTTGGTATTGTTTTTTTTTTTTTTTTTTTTTTTTGCCATTCATTTTATTTTATTTATGTTTTGTCTGTGATTTGAGGTCTTCCTTTTCTTGGTTTCTTAGCCTGACAAATGTTAATCCATGGACTAGTATGTGGATATCGGGTAAAGATGCCGCACACATCAGTCAGAAATACATCACTGATGGTGTTTGTAGTAGTCATAGCCTCACATTGTCCATCTTTTAGATTGTGAAAAAGAACTTTTGCTGAATTAAAATGAGAGGTGACTATAAGTTTAATGTTATCTCACAGTGTGCCTTTTTTTTTCTAAATGTATTGTTTGTTTTGTGTTTCTTTCCTTCTTTGTTTGGGAGTTTCAAAAAAGGGCTTTGCAGAGGAAATGGGATAGTGACGTTTGGTTATTTGTTTTGAAGTTGTTGAGTTTAGCAGGCTTTGAGTTCATGGAGTGTGAATTGCAGGATGTAGTTCTGGGGTCCTCCCTACCAGCAGACCCCATTTTAAGGTTATTCTGGGAAGCCTTATCCAAAGTTGACTGTAAAATACGGGGCTGAACTTTGTCAAACAGGAAACAGATATAAATAACTATTCAATCTTAATTCAGTCCTAGCTACTTTCTCACACGTATTTTATAATGTATTTTAAAAACCAATTTCCTTTTTTAAAAAACACTTTAATTCCTTGATTTCCAGGTCACTTTTAATAAGAAACTGTTCTCACCTTAATGTCTATCCTGTGCCCCCCCCCCCCACCGCCCTGTCCTTTAGCAGGGGGAAAATTACATTTAATAGCATCCAAGATATGAAAAATGTTTTTGAAAAAATGAAGACAAATTTTTTTCCTCTCTCTTGTAGTTTTTTTTCCATGTGCATCCTTATAGTCTGACTACCAATAAAGTGCTATAAATCTAACAAATTTGGCATTTGTCAACAACTTCATCATTATACCTCCCAACCTTATTAGACACTTATTTCTTAATCATCTCTGCCATGACATTTGAATATCAGAGGTACTGTATATGTACTTATTTATTGTATGTATATATATGTAGTGTGGTGTGTATGTACCATGGTGGTGTGCTGGGAACTGAAATATGGAATGTGGAGGAGGAATATGTTTTGGGGAGTGTGGTTTTAGATATGTTGAGTTTGAGGTGTCCATGGGATGTCCATGTGGACTTCTGCACTAGGTTGTTTTCTGTGAGTTGAAGCCTGCGGGAGACATCAGAGGATAAAAGTTCCATTTTGTAGGTGGATTAGAAGTGCATGCGCTTGCTGGGGGTTGGTGTCCATGAGAAGAGGAACTTCTGATTAGTGAAAAGAAAAGGACCCAGAGTAAAGAGAAGGAAGTGTGTGCCATATAGACCCTTATTTGTGATGTTTGTCTTGAGGGAAATATTTTTATTCGGCATAGGAAGAAAAAAACAGGAACATTGAAGGCTGTTTTGTTAGTTCTTAAACAGTGAGTGAAGATCTTTATAGATTTTGTAAACCTGTTAAATTTGATGTAAACTAAGAAGATGTGGCTCAGGAAATGATCTGTTAAAGAATCCTCAAGCTTTCTAGGGCACATGTAATGTTTCTGGGACATTGTCATGGCATAAGGGATTCAGGCTCACAGGTCTACCGATTTCACTTCCCCTGGGTGGATGTAAGAGTGAACAATCGGCAGAGGGGTGCAGTGTTGATGATCCCTTTGACCTATTTTCAATACCACATCAATTGGATGGATATTATTCTGAAAACCTGCATCATAGAAATGTGACCTACTGTATAAATCCAGACCCTCATTTCACAGCTGCAGTACTCAGAGCCCAGGATGATTTTTGGAACTTGCCAGAGGTGGTTAGCCTCAGCAGCAGCAGCAGCAGCAGCAGCAGCAGCAGCACCACCACCACCACCACCACCACCACCACCACCAGAGCCTGAACTCAGATCACCATGTGTCTGTTCTCTTGTTTTGTTAATGCATCTGGTAATCTCTTTGAAAGGTTTTAAAGTTTAGAATTTTGTTAATTCAAGGAGTCTAGGAAGAAGTTAAGAATTTTTTTTTTCATTTGGTTTGGTTTCTGCCCAATTTGATAAGGCAGTGGAGTGTGACCATTTCTTTGAAACATGCTATTAGAGTCTTGTTTTACATAATTCCTTCTACGATCCACTGGCTGCTAGTCATGTATCCCAATTTTCTAATTTCTTTTGAAGATCATATATCACTTGTAAAGATTCCTCCTAGGAGTTATTTGAGAGAGACTAAATAAAAGGTGGGATGCAATCTTTAAGTTTAGAAAGATAGCAAGAGGGAAGACTGAAGTTAATAAAAGGAGGCCCAAAACATATTTATGGAGGAATGAGTATTCCTCTACTCTTGAGTTGAATCTGGTTCCATAAAGAAAAGCAACTTCGGATCATTATATAACCTTTTATGTTCATGATAGAAATAGTATACATCAAAAATTAATATTGAGATTAATAGCATTTATTAAAGTTACGTTTTTAATTTAAAAAAATTAAACTTTAACAACACTAAAAACACCAGCAGTGCTATAATTTGTAATTAATGCTGAGGATTAACCTTCTGATGTTTTTATGGCTGCCTTTTTCTTTGTTTAAGTGACGTGTGGAATTAGGGAAATTGTTAATGGGGAAGTGATGCGGAGGGACAGTGCTGGATGGGGGCAGATAGTGTCGCCCCTGAACTCAGATGCTAGAGCCTGGTAGGATGGCCCTTCCAACAAATTGCATTTTTGATTTAAAATTCTTCTACTCTATACTTATAACAGGAAGTTATGGTATTGTTGTCATGCTAGATTATTTCTTAGTTTGACCTTTATTGTGTTTGATGATGGGGGCTCAGCTTTTTTTCTTTTTAAACTTTTGTGTGTAGACAGGAGAGAATTCCTTCCCATGTTTCAAACATTTATTTTGCTCAGTAGTTCTGTTCCATACTTCCTTGTAGATAAAGACCCTTTCTTTCTGCATGATTATGATAATTGTGTTTGGGTGTGCCATTCTTTAATGATATTTGACGTGGAAAAACTTCATAGATTTCATCAACTACTTACACCACAGGCCAGAGGTTGTTGTCCTCTCCAGGCAGAGTCATCCTGTTCCCTAACATGTTCAGTGCGGGGAGGTGAGTAAGTATTTCTTTCTCTGGTAAAACTCTTTTGTGCATTATTAAATAGGGTTGAAATATAGTTTTCCCTTATATGGACAGAACTTAAGGAATTCTTATTGAATGCTAAAATTGCATTCTTGAAGGAGACTTTTATATTGTTATTCTGCCTCCATCGCTTTATGGAAACCAAGACTCAGAGAGAGAAGAACACTGATCTAAGAGCAAGAGCAGCAACTTGGGCCTGGCTGCTGGGCCCCTGCCCACACTCCAGCCTCCCCCAGGCAGCCTTTACTGCACCTTTTAGAGATTAGGCCCAATCTCTCACTGTCCACTCTTGGAACAGTGGGCAGCTATGACTCCTAAAATTTCATGGGAAATCTTTTAATCGAAAGTGTTGACAATTTTAAGAAATTGCAGGCTAACCAAAATACATGAGAGGACCCTGGGGCCTGTGTATTTTTGATGTCAACAGATTTCACAAAAAATTCAGATTTTCTGACTTCTTTTGAAAAACAGGAGACTGGGCACTGCTTGTGGCTGAGTATCCATAAGTTCGTACCTGAGGGGGCAGGACAGAGAAGAAAGGGCAGTCAGCCCTAATGACTCTACACAAGGCTCCCTCGAGCATGGCAGAGGACTGGGTGACTGCCATTGAACCCCTCCAGCATTCACCCTGCCCTGTCCTCTCAGCAAGGAAGTTAGGAAATAGAATCTACTGGCAGTAATTTCATAACACTCTCACCAGATTGGGCCAAAGATTGGGACCAGATCTCTCTGATATTTCCACCAACATTATAGAACTACTGTGTTTAAGATTTCCAAACACCAGGTCACACATATGCAGGCCCAGTACTGCCTAGGGCCTGTTGTGCACCAGGACCAAGACCTGGGTTGGATCCAGACATGATGACTGGACACTGGCAAGCCCTAGGCAGTCCTGTGTGAGCAAAACCGAGAGGTGAGTTCGGAAGGAAGCCTTCAGGTGCCCAGGTCCATCTCAGATTTGGGTCAGGTCCTGGTGCTTTCAAGAGAACATGGTGGCTTGAATTCCACTATTTTTCAGAGCCAAGAAATCATGTAAGTGGAAATTAGTTGAAATATGGGCTTCTATCTTTCTTTTGGTACTGGAGATTGAACCCAGGGGTGTTTAAGCACTGAGCCACATCCCCAGCCGTTTGTTTTATATTTTATTTTGAGACAGGGTCTCGCCGAGTTGCTGAGGGCCTTGCTAAGTTGCTGAGGGGCTTTGAGCTTGAGATCCTCCCACCTCAGCCTCCTGAGCCAGTGGGATTACAGGCATATGCCACTGCGCCAAGTACCATCTTCTTTTAAGTAGTCCTTAAGAAATATACTATCTACCTAATCATGAAGGAAGAAACCCATGCTCATCTGTAGCTCCTTCCCATGTCTTCACTGTTTTCATCTGTTACCAGGTAGTGCCGTGCACACACACCACTTCCTGTCACACCCGAGCTCCAATCCTGCCTCAGCCTCCTAACCAGTCAGCTCATTTTCTCTGAAGATCACTAGCAGCAGGGACCGAATGAAGACAAGAGGCCGAGTAGAGGCTTATCTCTGAGGAGTGTGTATTTGACTCTAGGCCTTTGGGGTGTTAAAAAGTGGTGAAACATCCAACTAATAACAAATAAAAAGTAATTCAAAAATCAAATAATTTAGTTTCAGCTTTCAGAATAATTTTTTAAGTGACAAATTTATAGAACTGACTATGAGAAGGACTAGTGCAGGGTGAGCACACTGCAGGAGACGCAGAGGGGCTCACGGGATGCTCAGGAGGCTGCACTGGGCCATGCTGGTCTAGCCGGGTGGGGAGACTTGGGGTACTGACCTGGTCTGACCGTGCGGTATTTGGTCATTCAGCTCAATTTCTTTTTTTTTTTAATTTAATTTTATTCTTTTTAGTTATACATGACAATAGAATGTATTTTGACATATTATACATACGTGGAGTATAACTTCCTATTCTTGTGGTCGTCCATGATATGGAGTTACACTGGCAGGGTATTCATATATGAACACAGGAAGGTTATGTCTGATTCATTCTACTGTCTTTCTCATCCCATCCTCCCTCCCTTCCCTTCATTTCCTCCTGTCCAATCCAATGACACCCCCACCCCTGATGACACCTCCCACTCCCACAGCCCCCAGTCTATTGTGGATCAGCATTCGCATATCAGAAAGAACATTCGGCTTTTGAGTTTCTGGAATTGGCTTATTTCACTTAGCATGATAGTCTTTAGTTTCATCCATTTATTGGCAAATGCCATAATTTCATTCTTTTTTATGGCTGAGTAATAGTCCATTGTGTATATGTACCACATTTTTTTAATCCATTCATCTGTTGAAGGGTACCTAAGTTGGTTCCATAGCTTAGATATTTTGAATTGAGCATTCAGCTCAATTTCTATCTTCGTACTACACATCTGTGACCATACCCAAGGCTGTGCCTCTGTTTCTGTCCTCTCAGTTATAGTCTATTTTTTCCAGTCATGAAAGAAACACAAGACCCAAAATTATTGTACTCATTTGTTCTCAAACTCTTAGCAGTGACAGAGCCCCCCCAGAAGTTATGGCACTTTAGGTACCCTGAAAGTTTGAAAGAGGAGAATATAAAATATACTTTTTTCTCAATTTCAAGAGGTGATCTCCTTCCTTCCCTCTCCCCCTCCCTTCCCGGGGCCTCACACATTCCAGGCAGGTGCTCTGCCACTGAGCCCCACCCAGCCCATGCTCACCTTTTTAAACCTTAGATTCTTGCTATATACTTGTGTCCACATGCCCTTATTATATAAGGAATCTGATTTAACACAAAATTATATAATTGCTTACTTTAAGATGACCCACACTCTAATGAATCTGAGTCATAACAAAAGCTTGAATTGCATTCTGTACCTTACTTGAGAAGGCAGCAAATTACATAATAATACTATTATCCTGCCCTTCATCGAGGCATTATTGAAGAAGCACATAAAAAAATCATGTGATCTTGTGGGGGCAGGTCGGTGAGGTAAGTATACTTATATCCATTTTATAGATGAGGAAATAAAAGCCAAATAGCTGAGTATCGCACATTTTAGGAAGATTTTTTAAAATTGTAAGAGTGGTTTATTTCCTATGATTTTGTGTCATAATAATATATACATAGGAGCCGAGCGCAGTGGTGCACGCCTATAATCTCAGCACTTAAGGAGGCTGAGACAGGAGAATCGCAAGTTCAAAACCAGCCTCAGCAACGGCGAGGCGCTAAGCAACTCAGTGAGACCCTGAGACATAAAACACAAAATAGGGCTTGGGATGTGGCTCAGTGGTTGAATGCCCCTGAGTTCAGTCCCTGGTACCAATAAATAAATAAACAAACATGCGCACATACATGGGATATTTTTGGTAACATGACCATTGAATGAATTGTCCTCAGATTACTATTGTAATCTGGTACTGATTGTTCTGCAGGCTTGTTTTTCCTGGAATAATGAAGAACTGGGACTTGGATCAGGGGTCACTGGATAGCATCAGCATTACTAGTATTTCAAAAGTTTGAGGATCTGTTAATGTGGCCGGATGCTTATCAGATTATCAATGGAACTGGAGTAAATTCACCGCTTACCTGGTACCATATCTGACTAGCACTGTGGGAGGGTGTCAGTCATGAGAAAGGCCCTGGTTGTTAAGACCAGTCTTTCACTTTTCCCTTGTTCCACAGCAGTTTGTGTCTCTGCTCTGTGTCTGGCTGTACAGCTCTAGGCATTAGGATTGGATGGTGAACTAGAAACTTGCTAGTCTAGTTGGAAGTGGGAGGGGCTGGTGTTGGCAAACTCAGAAATGAGCACCTGGCACATGACATGTCAGGTGTTATAGACAGAGTGTAGTAAGTGATTGAGGGGGCACAGATGAGACATACCTGATGAGCCCCAGAGTGGGGCTTTTTGATGCTTTTTAATTTTGGAAATATGCTTATTTTAAACAAAAATATGCTCAGACTTGTTTGTGGAAAGTTTAAAAATTCGAGGATTTAATGATGCCATTTGAGATCATTGAAGTGCTTGAATGTTGCCAAGCAGTAAACACTGTGGGTGTGATATCAGTTAGAATTAGGTTCTGTTCTCCAGTGAAGAGTAGTTTTAAATAAATTAGAGTTATTTCTGTTTCAAGGAGGCAATTTGGACGTACATAATCTAAGGCAAATGTGGTGGCCCTTGATCTTCCAGGACTCCGCCTCCTGTCTTGTTGCTTTGCCATCTGCAGTGCTTAAACTTCACTGTCCAAAATGGCCACATGAGCTCAAGCCATCACGCTCACACTTTTCATTGCAGGAAAGAAGAAAAGGCAAAGAATAATATGCTCTGATCCTTTAACGAAGCATCTTAGAATTTCACTCCTTTTTTTTTTTGAACTTCCCATCTCAGAACATAGACAAATGGTCTCACAAGTGGTTACACTTAACAACAAATGAGGCTGGAGAATACAGCCTTCTCTTACTAGGAAGGAGAGGAGAATTTATACTGTGGAACTGCGGTCTCTTCCAAGGGATGTAGATACACTCATGCTGACCAGAGAAACCAAGGACCCAGTCAGCATTGTTTTTCCTCATGAGATTGTTTACATCCCACAGCTAGACTGACATTTGGAATAGAAAAGAGATTTTTTTTTTCACCTATTACATACCATTATTTTCCTGCAGAAGGAATATTTGGAATGTTCTCTATATGCTGTTTTTAATCCAGTGTCTTAGAAGAATCACTGATGGCTGCATAACAGTGGTGCCACAGCAGTTTACCTTGGCCTATCCCTCTAATACTTGTATTTTAAAATTCGTTAATTTTGTCTCTCTTTTGCCAGTTGTGAATATCAGGCCCCAAGCCTTGGGCAATCACAGTCATCTGGGTCAGGTGTTCCTGCTTCTGAGAATACCTGTGCAGCTTCTGAAATGTGTTGACTGGATTATTTATTACAATAACCCAATCTTGTTTCCTTTGAGGGCGATTTGGAAAACACTTCTCATTTGACCTTTACTCAAGATTTTTCTTGTTCTTTGAAGTGATAGTTGGTCCATGCAGTTGGCTTAATGTCAAGGTCAAATTCTTGAGTCAGAACTGCTGAAGAATATGAACCTAAGATGGCTTTGGAGATAAGCACTCATTCTAGCACCCTGTGTTCCTAAAATACAGTGCTTCACGGGGGAATATGGGAAGTGCTGGGCGTCCTTCAAGGCTTGAGTTCACTGTCGGGTCTGTGTTGCAGGATGGTTTTAGAAGCCAGGAAGGGGACCCTCTCTGTCAGCTTCCTCTGGTTCCAGCAGTTCCTGGATTCTCTGTTACTGTTATCATCATTTTATTGTTTGTCGAGGGGCCAGGTTTGGGGTAAAGAGTATTCCAGGCCCAAATTTGGAGCTGGTGCCCTGGGGTCACATGCCACCACTTCTGGGGCACAAAGGGTCGGTCACCCATTCCTGAATCTGAGCTTACTCTCGGCCATGAAAAATCAATAACCAGGTCATTCTGTTTTCTTCCATCCTCATTTTGCTTTTCAACTCTGTTGAACTCAGGGGTGGGGTGCTCATGACAGGAAGGATTTGGGAGAGTTAGTGATGTGGAAAGAATGCTCCCAGTTTTCCTTCCGTCCTTTGAATATTCTTTCTCACCCCTAAGAGTGTAAGTTTTAGAGCTATTATTTTCAATGCCCTCTGGTACTTCTGTGATTGTATTTTTTTTTAAGAATTTGAATCTTGATTTGAGTCTGGTTGGCATCTATTTGAGCGTGAAGGAGGACGTGACTTGGCTTGATTTTTCCACTTGGCCTGTTGGTTGCCCGGCCCTGTCTGTTGAGTCCCCCTTGATTTCCCCTGTTGGAGATGTTCCATTAACCATTAATGCAAGAATGGCAGTTTCTGATTAGAAGTTAGTTTTAAAGATGTGGCAAGTGCAAGACAAATTCTACAAAGCATCACCCATTTCTCCTCCTCGGCTGAAGTGGTGTCCTCAGGTGACAGCCGCCTTAGAAACCCAACTTACATCATTTGGTAAGCCAGGCTTCAAGTTGTGATGTTTTTAATGAATTTTTATTCTTTTTTTTTTTTTTTTTTGGTACCAGCAATTGAACCCAGGGGCACTTAACTACTGAGCCACATCCCCAGCCCTTTTTTGTATTTTATTTAGAGACAGGGTCTTGCTGAGTTGCTCAGGGCCTTGCTAAATTGCTGAGGCTGGCTTTGAACTTGTGCTCCTCCTGCCTCAGCCCCCCGAGCCACTGGGATTACAGGAGTGTTCTTAGTCATGAATTTTTATTCTTACGATTTGTATTATTTATATTTTTGTGTATAGAAGACACTTTATACTCTTACTATTCAAAATAGGCAACATAATTTACTTAAAAACACTCTTGCTTCATAATAGTTCCCTTATATACCATATGGGATCCCTCACCCCCCAAGCTTTTTTCTGCTTTTTTTTTTTCCCCTTTATAAGCAAATGACATGTCCTGTGCAGTTCACTTCTGCTCACATTCTATTGATGTCTTTGGCCTTCCTGGCTGCATAGGAGGCCACAGACTGCATTCTCTAGCTGAGTGGCTGTGGGTGCAGCCGCGTGACTACTAGGAAGGAAGATAGCAGGGTCAGGCTGCTCTGGTGGGGTAGTCTTCAGGAAATCCTGGCAGCTTTCTGTATGCTGAAGTCAAGTGTAACTTGCTCGCTGCTGTTCTCCAAACAGTGCCAGCTGCTGCTTATTGTGATACTGGGTCTCATTTTGTCCAGGGTACCAGGATAGTTTTTTTTGTCCTGTGCATCAGAGTCGTCTAGCTTTTTAGTACTGGGGACTGAACCCAGGGGCTCTACCACTGAAGCACATCCCCAGCCTCTTTAATGTTTTGAGACAGGGTCATGCTAAATTGCCCAGACTGAGCATGAACTTGGGAGCTTCCTGCCTCAGCCTCCTGAGTCGCTGGGATTACAGGTGTGCACCACCATGCTCAGCCAGAGTAATCTCTTAACCCTTGAGAGAAAACTGGCCAGCAGTGGCCCTGCTTTTTTCACTCCCGTTAGTGAGAACCCTGAATGCTGTTGATCTGTAGTAAAGGGCTTCAGGTGGAGGCCTCCTACAATTTTGTTCCATTTGTATTGGGGTGGGGGTGCCAAGGTTTCTTGGCAGCATTGGCAACACAATCTCAATATTGTGTGTGCAAGGAAGAGTGGCAGCTTCTGAGGTTGTCTTTTCGCTTCTGTGCTTATGCACCTGATGGCTCCAGTTATAAGTGGTGGAGTGCGCCCCTTAGTGGCCGCAGCATGGTAGTACCACTGAGTTTTTACTTAAGGGCAGCTCTTTCACTTCCAGTGGAGATGAAGCGCTGCGCAAAACTCCCTTAAAGTACTGCGCTCACTGGGCTGCTGTGGCTTAGGCTACCCTGTGTAAACAACGATGCCCTGTGTAAACAACAATACCCTGTGTAAACAACGATGGCCCATGACGGGATCTCACGGATACTAGAGTTCGTGAGTTAAAGTAACTCAGGTATCATCTGGTCAGACAGCATCGGTGAGAAAGGAGTAGCTGTCTCAGAGCAAATTTTAGAGGCTGCCTAGAGGATTCCTGTAGCATCCTCTGGAATCTCGTTTGTGTTCCCTTTGAAGGATTCAGACACCGAGTTTTGTGATAAAGGCATTAAAAATTCTTTCTCCAAATAACAATCTCCTGATTTAAAAACCAAATATCTAGATCAGATTTTCTGTTGATCTTGAAATCTTCTAATACTTGAGTGAATGGGTAACTAATTATTTCTAATTTTCCCCATTACACATTAAAATGTTTCCTATTTGATTATTTTGAGTTCAAAATGCTCATAACATTTAAACTGTGGAAGTATAGTAAAAATTCTCTCAATACTTTTTCTATTAATGCATATTCCTTCCTCCAAATAATAAACATTAATAGTTTATTATGAACTAACATGTATATGTTAATAAACCTGGGTGCACATGTGTACATTAAAAAACAAAACAAAATAGATCTCGTCACCAATTATTCTGTAACTTTTTAACTATATATTTCAGACATCTTTGTGTGCCATTACATTTTTTTTTTTTGGTACTAGAGATTGAAGTCAGGGGCACTCGACCACTGAGCCACATCCCCAGCCCTATTTTGTGTTTTTTATGTAGAGATAGGGTCTCACTGAGTTGCTTAGGGCCTCGCAGTTGCTGAGGCTGCCTTTGAACTCGCGATCCTCCTGTCTCAGCCTCCCTAAGTGCTGGGATTATAGGCTTGCGCCACGGCGCCCGGCTGCCGTTACATTTTTTAACTGATAAAGTTGAACAAATTTTTTTTTAATTTTTTTTTTTAGTTGTAGATGGACACAATGTCTTTATTTTATTGGTTTGTATGTGGTGCTGAGGATCGAACCCAGGGCCTCACGCATGCAAGGCAAGCGCTCTACTGCTGAGCTACAATCCCAGCCCCAGTTGAACAAATTTTCACACCTTTTTTCTTATGTCATCTAGAGGAAGATGTGTAGGATTTAAATTGTATTAACATTAACTTACAAAGTTAAAAAAAGGGATAACCCAAGTGCTGGCTCTCACTTTCCAAAATTCCCTTTTCACATCTTGTGAAGGTCCTTGGAATGCCCATGTGATTAAAACTGAGAGCAAGGGCTGGGATTGTGGCTCAGCGGTAGAGCGCTTGCCTCGCATGCGTGAGGCCCTGGGTTCGATCCTCAGCACCACATACAGAGCAATAAAATAAAGACATTGTGTCCATCTACAAAAAAATTTAAAAAAAAACTGAGAGCAAGCAGTTTTAATATCTGGAGATTGAACTAGTAGACCCAACTTAATCACCCTTAATGTTTCCAAATATTTCAAGTTATAATTACCCATTAAGCAAGATGTAGTTTAAGCAGATTGTTTTGGATAGCTGATGTATAAACAACTCTTAAGAATTTAAAAAGGAACGTTTTTATTTTGTAACATGAGACTCATTTTTACATTTAGTTATTAACTAAATCTCAGCGTTGCTTTCACATTTTCTTAGTTCTTCTTGAGACATGCTATAAAAATGAAAGTTAATAATATTCTTATGCTCGTATACTTTATTGTCTGAATTTTCTGGGATGAAGCCATGATTCTCACAATCCAGAGGAATTTCTTTTGTGTTCTATGAGCTTAGAAGTCCACCAGAGGGTGCATTTTTACTCTTTTTTGACATAAGACAGAAGTTCAAGTGTATGATGTTTTCAGTTTTCTGGCAATAGTCATGCTAATTCAGGAAAAAAAAATATTCTTCAACATAGACATCAGGAGACTATTGTATAAAAATATAATTCATTAATAGGGGCTGGGGGTGTGGCTCAGTGGTAGAGCGCCTGCCTTGAACGCGTGAGGCACTGGGTTCGATCCTCAGCACCACATACAAAATACATAAATAAATAAAGGTTTGGAAAAAATATTTAAAAAAAAATATAATTCATTAATACAAAGTAACCATACAGCTATGAAAGCAGTGGCCTTGACCCTAAAGCTCAGGAGATAATACCAAGAATTAATAAGTGAAATGGCAACAAATCAAAAAGCTTCTGCACAGCCAAGGAAACAATTAGGAATGTGAAGAGAGATTTTACGGAACAGGGGAAAATCTGCGAGCTACTCTTCTGACAGACGATTAATGTCCAGAATATATAAAGAAACTTTACACACACACAACTCCAATAAATAAATGGGCAAATAAACTAAACAGATACTTCTCGAAATGAGACATATGGATGGTCAACAAATATATAAAAAAAAGTTCATTATTATTAGCAGTTAGGGAAATGCAAATCAAAACTATGCTGAGATTTCATCTCACACCGGTCAGTCATCAAGAATACAAACAATAAATTCTGGAGAGGATGTGGAGAAAAAGGAACACTTTTACACTGTTGGTGGGACTATAATTTAGTGCAACCTCTATAGACACCAGTATAGAGGCTCCTCCAAAGAATAGACTCGGAACCAGCATATGACCCAGCTGTACCAGTTCTTGATATTCATTCTAAAGAATTAGTCATCATCATACTACAGTGATACATGCATAACTGTGTTTATTGCAGCCCAATTCACAGTAGCCAAACTATGGAACTAGGTGTCTGTCAGTGGATAAATGGATAAAGAAAGTGTGGTCCATGTACGCAATGGAGTTTTATTCAGCTATAAACAAGAATAAAATTATGTCATTTGTAGGAAAATAGATGGAACTTGAGAACTTTGTTGTGCAAAATAAGCCAAGCTCAGAAGATCAAGGGTCATATGTTTTCTCTCATACGTGGAAGCTGGAGAGGAAAAAGGAAAAGAAAGGTGGAGGTGTGAAGGGCGATCAGCAGATAGACAGAAGGGACCAAGAAGAGGGAAGAGAGGAGGGAAAGGGGAAATACTGGGAAATGATATCAGCCAAATTTTATTGTGACCTTGTGTGCATGTACAGACATGTAACAACAAATCCTGTCATTATGTACAGCTACAATGCACCAATAAAAAATATGGGGAAAAATAGTGGCCTTGACAGTGAATGAGGTAACAAGGCAGGAAGGGAGCATTGTGGGGTGGGAATCACTGTGGAAGCTTTGTGGACAGGAGGATCTGATGTAGTATTAAAGACCAGCCAGAGTCAGAATGCTTTGTTTGAGGACCCTTGATACTGCTGAAAGTTATGTGGTGCCTAGATACCTAATTTGCTTTGCATGTGTATTTGGGAGAAGGGACAGAAAATCAGATGATAAAACAGACTGACTTTGGTTAACACAAGGGGCCCCAAGAAGTGCCTGTTTTCTAAATAATTACCTCAAAAAACACTTTGCAGCTGCCTGCCATCTGTGGGTTGGGCAAGAGGGGGAGGGAAAGGGAAAGGAGAGTGTGTTAGAGAAGGCATCTAACCAAGAAAGAAGAAATACCTTCAAACTAGTCACTAGGCTCGGAGCCTTTCCTGCCAGTTCCTTTTAAGGTGAGTCTGTCTCTGGCCTATCCTGAAGCCTAACCTTCTATTAGACCTTTGTTGATGTTGCCCTGGACCCAGCTTAGGAGAACATTGTCTCAGTTATCAAGTCACCTTGTCTTGAGGTACCTTTCACCTTCATTGCCAGGAGTTACCTCACCTAACCTGTTCTGTATAACAGTAGTTTCTGTAATGTAGTTATGCTTGAGAATGGTCCAGAAAGCTTTGGAAAATACAAGACATAGGCCCCACCTCCAGAAATTTTAATCCAGTAGATCTATGATGGGATCTGACTGTGATCTAGGTGGTCCCTGGATACATCCTTAGAAATATTGCCCCAAGTCAGTGGTTCTGAACCTTGGCTACACTTTCCTCAATCACCTGGGAGTTTTATAAATACCCACACTTGGGTCTCACCCAGAAGACTGTAATTTAATTGGAAGATACTAGGACAGCATGTGCCATAGATAACCTAACTAGAACAGTTCATAGTTAAGTAGGAGGGTTCCAGGTCAGTATATCTGCAGCTAAGGTCTTGCCACCTTAATAACTGTTTATTAGTAATATTTTTTTAAAAATATATTTTTTTTCACTTATACTCACTTCGTAGTTTTCCAATAGAGCAACATCTATTTTGTTAATTGTCCTGGATTCTGGTGAACAGACTCAGGATTTCCTACAATGTGTCCTTCACCGCATCAGCCACCAGGGGGCAGGCACAGTCAGCCAAATACTTTGGCTATTACCCTCTCAGGTACAAATAGTAACTGGTAGAAATGAAACAAAAATTAACAAGGAAGGAAAGAAAAACCTTGCAATCCTATTTTGACTTAATGTCTTTAGCTCATAGCAGGCTTTTGCTACTGCCCAAGGATTGTTCTAGGAAGGCCACAGTTGGGCAGTTAGGATGTGTTATTATGGTTGCCGTCTGCCTGTAGCTCAGTGAATGTTTAGAGATGACTCAGTAGTGGAATGAGTAAGAAAATGTGTGTGACCACTGAGAACCAAGAGGGGAGTCCTTGCACTCCACAGGTGTCAAAGATGATGTAAACCCTCCTCCCCCATGCAGGCAGGAGTTTGTCCCTCACAATCACCTTCATGTGCTTCTCCCAACTGGGAACAAGATATTTTGGGGGATGGGGTGTTTGGTGCTTTTAAAGTAATACCATGACAACTTTTTAAGATGCACAATTCATTTAAAGGAGATTGGGGAATATGGAAAACAGATGTCTTACCCGAGGAGTTCTTGGAATTGGTGATACTAGAGACATAAATTCATTGAAGGAAATGTTTCTTATCACAAAAGTGAAGATCACATGGGTATTTGCATGGGCTGGAAGAAAAGGAGGAGCAAATGGGCAACTTATTTGGAGAAGGCCTTAGAACTATTTCAGGTAGCTATTCATTTTTATTGCAAAACATGATGAAAACTTCAAGAAACAGTAATAGAGGAGGTGAGAAGGACCACCACATCTGTAGCATTTATTGTCTTTCTCCCATATGTTGTCCTGGGCTTCGGTCCCTGTAGTACTGGGGACATTGAGAGTGAGGAGCTTGGCCTGGGTGTGAGTTATTGAGCTGGTGAGTTGTGAAGCTCTTATCTTGCTGCCTCAGACATCCCCTTCTAAATGGGGCTGATCGGCTCCTTTGCCAGGTGCTCCCATTAGATTCTGTGAGTGCAGCCTGCTTGGTCCCAAGAGGGTGAAGGTGGGAGAGGGGACAGGGACCCTCTTTCTATTTTGTGCTGTTGCAGTTCATCCCCTCAGCAATGGCCCTTCTCCATAGCAGTGGAAGTTGTTTTAAGTCCAGCTTTTCCTCAATCCCAGACATTGCCTTATTCTGCCTTCTCAGGGATATCACCACCAGCTAGCATGCAGTCCCTTGCTTAGAGGACTGTGTCCCAGATTCTGGGGGTCCATCTACCAGACTGAGCAGGCCCGAGCAGAGCAGGACTTCTCCTCACAGGTCTGGCCCCACCACTGACCTGTGCTCCCAGCTTCCTTCAGTTCTGACGTCTGTTGACCGAATGGCCTCCCTTTTTTCTTTTCCAGATCTCCAACTTGTTTAACTCATTCTTTCCTTTAAATTGTTAAAATGAATGGTTTCAGTGTTTCTTACAGAATTATTTTTCAGATTAAAATTTTATCTAGTCCTAAGTCTATCATAGAATAATATTGTATTTCAAGTTTAAGCTCTTCTCAAAATCCCTGTGTGTGTGAAAACTTTTTAACTGGAGAATTTCTTTCTCCAGATTTCTTTATTTTTTGGGAGGGAGGGGGTGCTGGGGATTGAACTCAGGGGCACTTAACCACTGAGCCACATCTGCAGCCCTTTTCATTTTGTATTTTGAGAGAGGGTCACACTAAGTTGCTGAGGCTGGCTTTGCACTCATGATCCTCCTGCCTCAGCCTCCTGAAATGCTGAAATTACAGGCATGTGCCAGTGTTCCCGCTTCTCCAGATTCTTTTGCTGATTGAATCATAGTTGAGATTCTCACCAGAATAGAAAGGATTCCTCTGTTAAGAGGACTAATAACAGCTTAATTAGAGTCTAGTGGACATGACCTGGGATACCTAATTAATTTCTAATAATAAATCATTGTCTGATTTTGAAAAGGAAATGTAAGCAGGCCACTTTCTTCATCCTGTTTTAAAAATGTGAGACAATGCTCAAGACAGCAGCAGCTGCATAAAGGAAAGAGGTGCCCTGGTATACACAGTGTAAGGTCAGGCAGAGTGGAGAGGAATACCAAGATGCCTGCAAATGTCGGAAACAAGAAGCCTGAATTCTGAAGAGAGCCAGAGGGAGGGATGCCAAAGTGGCACTTATTTTCTAGAAAATCAACCAAAGGATTCTGCTAGCGAAGACTGATAGATGAATGCCAGTCTCCGCTGAAACACTTTCTCTTTTACACATATGCCGTAGAGTTTACTTGGGTAAAGCGTCAGTCCACAGGTATTTGGTGTTCTCGTGGGCATATGCAGCCCTCACCTGGTGACACACTTCTGTGTGTACACTGCCTTCATCTGGCTGTCTACTGTATCTTTTTGCTGTCCACAAAACATGAGATTTGTCTGGTTATCTGAGTACGTTAAACTGAGCGAATCCTGAATATTGAATCTATTCTGCCCCATGCTTTTATGCAGAATTTAGTGGTTTAGTTACAGTTTGGGCTCAGCCCTTCTACAGATTAGCAAGATGCATCTCAGAGAGCTTGTCAGATCACTGTGCTGCATGATAAAATGTGACCTGTCCCAGGATGCTCTGCCAGGGTTGGCCAACACCAGGCTGACTTTCTATGGAGATATATATTCCTTTTCCTCTTTTATAGGGATCAGAGATTGCATGAGGAGGCAGACTGGAAATAAGATATATGTAGAACCAGATGCCCATTGGAGTTAGCTGTCTGGCAGTTTTCCCTTTTTGGTAATTTCCACGTAAGGTGTCCAGGGCCTTTTAGCTCTCCAGACATATGGGTCCCAAATTTCTATCCTATCTCATCTTTCTTTCGGTTTGAGGAGGTGTTATGGTTTGTTTTTCCCAGCCCATCCTCTTGTCTCTTGCTTCTGATAGTCCAGGTCCTTTCTCAGAAAAGGTGTTACTCTGCAGAAAATGTCACCTCAATCCATACCTATCCAGAGACCACTTACTGTCTCGTACCTACAGCTCTGAAGTGGCGATCCTGCCATACTGGACTTTTCTGTTGACTGGCTGTTGTCTTCTCGCGATCATGAGCATATAGACAGCTGTTGAGTGTACTCCAATGTGCATGTATGTCATCTGAAGTTACAAGTCCTTGAGGAGTACTTGTGGCTGATGCTTACATGCCTGGAGTGTTAGCTGTCCTGTGTCACCTTGGGGGTGACCTGGAGCATTCAGACATCTGTTGCCTCGCTCCCAAAGAGAGAATGACACCCAGCACCCAAGATTTGCAAGCGAGTGTACTCTCCCTAGCCCTTATGAATATCACATGAAAGGTGCAGGCCACTGGTGCAGAGGGGGCTGCTCTGCTGTTGGTCCCACTGTGCTCTCTCTTGTCTACCTGGGCTCTTGCAGTGGCTTCAAGTGGTGTGATTCCATGGGAAGAGCTGACTGCTGCAGCCAGAAGACCTCAACTACTGCCAGACTCAAGGACTGAGCAAGACTTCCAGCCTCAGAAGCCTCTATTTATAAAAAGATGCTGGTGGTACAGCCAGCCTCCCAGAGTGCCTGTGAGGGCTAAGGGAGGTAGATGGGAAGGAGCTGTGTCAGCGCAGTGCTGTCAGGACTTGGGTTTTGTCACACAGCCTTGCTTGGTGTGGGAGGATGTGCTGTGGTACACCTGGCTTCTGCATGCTATGGAGGGGTCCTGCCGCCATCTGCTTTTGCTTCTCTCTCAGATGAAGCCAGAGCATGAGCTCAGACAGCTCAGACTGAGTGATGACAGAAGCAGTGTTCTTTCCTTCCACTGCACATTGAGCATCTGTAATCTGAAGATCCAAAATCAGAAATGCTCTAGAACGTGCAACTTTTGAGTGCTGATACGATGCCAGAGTGCACAATCCCATACCATAAAACTTTGTCTTATGCAGAAAATTATTTAAAAGTAGTGTATAAAATTACCATCAGGGGGCTGGGGTGGTGGCTCAGTGGTAGAGCACTTGCCTGGCATGTGTGGGGCACTGGGTTCGATATAAATAAATAAAACAAATGCATATAAATAAATAAAATAAACGTACATTGATAACTAAAAAAATATTTAAAAATAAAATAAATTACCATCAGGCTATGTGCATAAGGTGTAACAAATGAATTTTGTGATTAGATTTAGGCCTTAACCCATGCTACCTCATTATTTATATGCAAATATTCTGGAGTCCAAAAATATTAGAAACCTGAATCTGTGGGCCCAGGCATTTCCGATAAGGAATATTGAACCTGTTGTATAATGGGTGATTTTTTGCCATGTTATTTGAGCTAGGTAAAAGTGAAGAAGAAAATTACAGATCCTGGATATTTAGCCTCGTTTGAAGGCATATGAGTGGTGGAATGGCTCTTCCTTTTTTTTTTTTTTTTTCCCCTCATGTTTCCCTTTTATTTTGTTTTTAAAAAATTTGTTCTTTTTAGATATACATGGCAGTAGAGTGTCTTTGGACATATTATACATATATTAAGTATAACTTCCCATTCTTGTGAATGTGCATGGTTGTGTATTCATATATGAACATAGGAAAGTTATGTCTGATTCATTCTACTGTCTTTCCTATTCCCATTCCCTCTCCTTCCCTTAATTCCCCTTTGTTTAATCCAGTGAACTTCTGTTCTTCTCTCCCCGCCCTTATTGTGTGTTGGTATCCACATATCAGAGAGAACAAACATTTGGCTTTTGATTTTTGTGACTGGCTTATTTCATTTAGCATGATAGTCTCTGGTTCCATCCATTTGCCTGCACATGCCATAATTTAATTCTTCTTTATGGCTTAGTAATATTCCATTGTGTATATGTACCAATTTTCTTTATCCATTCATCTGTTGAACCACCTAGATTGGGTCCATAGCTCAGCTGTTGTGAATTGAGCTACTATAAAAGTTGATGTGGCTGCCTCACTATAGTGTGCTGATTTTCAGTCCTTTAGGCATATGCTAAGAGATGAAATAACTGGGTCAAATGGTGGTTCTATTCCAAGTTTTCTGAGGAATCTCCATACTGCTTTTCAAAGTAGTTGTGCCAATTTGCATTCCCACTAGCAATGTATGAGTGAACTTTACCCCCAACATCCTCATCAACATTTAGTGTTACTTGCATTCTTGATAATTGCTATTCTCACTGGAGTGAAATGGAATCTCAGTATAGTTTTAATTTGCATTTCTCTAATTGCTAGAGATGTTGAACATCTTTCCATATATTTGTTGACCAATTGTATTTCTTCTTCTGTGAAGTGCCTGTTCTGTTCCTTTGCCCGTTTATTGATTGTATGATGATGATGATTAGTTTTTTTGTTTTTTTTATATATCCTGGAGATTAATGCTCTGAGGTGCAGATGGCAAAGATTTTCTCCCATTTTATAGGCTCTCTCTTGAAGTACTTGATTGTTTTCTTTGTTGTGAAGTTTTTTTGTTTGATACCATCCTGTTTATCGATTCTTGATTTCACTTCTTGCACTTTAGTCTTATTGAGGAATTTGGTTCCTAAGCTGAACTGATGGAGAGTTGGGGTGGCCTGATGTGGATTTTACACACACACACACACACACACACACACACACACACGTATGTATATATTTTAGTTGTAGATAGGCACAATACTTTTATTTTATTTGTTTATTTTTTATGTGATGCTGAGGATCGAACCCAGTGCCTCAGGCATGCTAGGCAAGTTCTCTACGACTGAGCCACAACCCCAGCCCCTGATGTGGATTTTATTCAAGTTAATATTTGGAAACATGACCTAAAACAACAAAAAGCTTTTTGAAAATTATCTACTCAGAAAATTGTACTTTTTCCATTTTTCCTGTTGCCTTCCCCTTCAGATTTGTTTCAAGGCTCTTCACGCCATTTGCTCTTCTGACATCCTCACAGGTAACCTCAGCTTCCAGTTTCAATACTGACAGCATGCCCGGCCTCTCCATTCTGAGTTCCCCTTCCTCTTCATGAGCCGGTCAGCTCTTTGCCTGGTCTGGAATTGCCTCATGTTCAAGGACTCAAGCTCTGAGCTGTCCTTTTTGGGCCAAGCTGTCTCTGACTTTCCACTCCTCCGCTCTCTAAGCCTTTGTTCTTCATCTTAAATTTAAGGATTGCCCCTTTTCTTCTCTTAGTCCATCCTTCATCTCTTTCCTCTCCCTGGGCCTCTGTCCACCCTTTCAGCTGTTTGTTCATGGGTGTCTCTGGAATCTCTTGCCTGTAAACCTTCTGCCTCACCCCCTGTTCTGACTGCCTCCCCCAACTTTCTACCTACCCAGTCGCTGAGAATCGCTGCAGGAAATCGCTTCTGGTGGAATGGTTAGTGTTTGGTGTGCTGTCTGCCTCCGTGGAACTCGGTGCTGCTGAGAAAGTCCTGTCGGTTTAGACTCTTCTTCACTCTGTGATCCCATTCTCGCCAGCTCATTTAGGTGTTCCCAGCACATCCAAGGGTTCTTTTACTCAATTCAAGATAAAAAGCATGAAAAGCAGTCCGTTAGAAGGAGGCTTATTGAAGCTTGTGTGTAGGGCCCCGGGACTGCTCCCAGAGGATGCTGGAGGAGCAAAGCTTATGTAGACCAGAAGGACAGTCTCACACAGGTGCAGTCAGCTGTAGCCCAAGATCCCAGGATTTCTGCACTTTTACCTTGTCAGGTCTTTGCGATCAGTTGGGGTTTGCACTCGATGCAGCAATCTGTGCTTGGAAGTTGGGTTCATCTGGGCTCAGCACAGAAGATGATAGAGGTAGGTGCTCATACCTCCACCCCAGGAAGATCATTCATGGGTCAAGTTAAGGCCCATTGAGTAAGCGGGGATTGCTGGAAGACTTGGGAGAGTCAGCAGGTCTTAAACCAGGTCATAGGTGGAAACAATTCTTTGAAAGCAGGTGGTTTCCCAGGGAAACCTCTTCTCCCTGCCTCCTCTTGCCCCCACTTCCCATGGACTGCTCTCTTTTTGGAAACGCTTGGCTTTCCTGAAACCTCATCATCAGTGGATCCTCTCATCCCCTTCTTTACAAATTCCCAGGAGACCTATCTCTTTCTACTTCCACTCTACCACCCCGTTGTCCTGTAGTCCTCTGACCAAGTGGCATCTTCTCCTGCTCTTCTATTGGAACCGTTCTGTCCACCAGGACCTTTTCTCCCCATCTGTTTCTCAGATGAATCTATTTCTCACTGTTTCGGCCCCTTAAACATACTTATTCACTCCAGCACGCCTTAGATGGTCAGTACAATCTCAGATGAATGTGTGGATGAATAAAGGAACTCTGCCTTTCTCCCTTGGTCTCCCTGGCATGACACTGTCCTTTTTAACCTGTAGTCTCCCTGACTGGTCCTTCTCAGTCTCTTTTTCTGCCTGACTCTTAAATTTTGAGTTTTTCCAGCTCGACAGAATGATGAAACAAGGGAATCCTGAGTGTTGAGCGTAAGCCAGATGCTGCTGTTTAGGGACTTCAACTACATTAATTTTTCTAATTTTTACAACAACTATGTGGAATATTCTTTAGTGTCCTGTTTTTAGAGGAGAAAAGTTACACTTGAGAGAATTCAGAACCTTGCCTACGTAACTATCGGTTAGTGGAAGAGGTGTTTGAATCCGGCTGGATTCCAGTGCCTGTGCTTTGTCTTGTGGATTCTCACAGGACTCTGGGAAGGATCACCTTTGTGTTTTCTGAAGTGCCCAACTGAGTGCTTATATATATTAAGTATACATATTTGAGGTAAATCCAGGATATGGTCTGTTCCTATGGCTTCAATCTTTTTGTTTAATTTTTTTCTTTAAAAATATTGGCAATACAAAGACTCAAAAATAGTATATACTTGTTGATTAAAAATTCAAACAAGAAAAGCTTGTTATAGAGTAAAAAAAAAAAAAAAAAAGAATTCTCTCCCTCCCCTTCCCACCACTCCCACTCTCAAGGGGTGGTGACAGTAATCATTTTTATGCTGATGATGTCCAAGTTTTCAATTTCAGTCCCTAGGTCCCTCTTGAGTTTCACAATCCAATATGTAACTGTTGAGCCCAGATGCTGATTTATAGTTATTTATAGTTTTTCCATATCATTGTCTATATTCACATATTTGAGCCATTTGAAATTCTTTTAGATAGTGGCAGATGTGAAAACAATCAGTCAGTCAATCAATCAATGAATTAATCTTTCAGTCCACTGGTTGTATCTCTGCCTATCTGTCCTGCTGGCCTCTCCCAACTTCTTTATGTTCTTTTCTCCTTCAACCGCATTTCCTGAGCCTAATCTCAGTTGTGATACTGCCCTCTCAAGGTCCTTGACTCAACACCTTGGTCCTCTTCTGCACAGCCCCATCTAATCAGATAGCAAGTCCTTTCGGTGGCAGAAGGTCACCCTAGTACATTCACACGGCTGTTATTGGAGTTCAGCCCACATCTCTTCTGGCTTGAACAGTTACCCTGGCTTCTCTTCCATACTCTGCTCTGCTGAGACTTAACTTCCTCAAACCTAAATATCATTGTGTCCCCTCAGTGAATGGCCACAAGCACACTTTATCCTGATAGAATTAAGCTCTAGCCACATCTGTTTCTGTACCCTCTCCTGACTTTTTACCCTTCTACTTGTTTTTATACTGTACTCTGGTCATAATGCATTCAGCATTCAAAGCACCATTCAGATGTGACAACCTTCTTGGGACTTCCTCCTGAGTCACCTCCAGTTCTCATGTCAAGGAGCTTTTCCATCCCTGGCTCTCATAGTTGCTCTTTGTTCTTGATGTTAACACTTGGTCCACTTTGCCATGTGTTAAGATTGTAGTTTAAATCTACTGCCTTGTTAGATTGCAGATATTTTTGGACTGTCTTGCAGGTATTTTTATGCCATTCAGTTGATACATAGTAAGTTCTCAAATAAATGGTATTTGGATTTTTCTTGAAGCTTTGATTCAAGAACCTTAAAATTGATTAAGTCTGGGGCTGGGGTTATGGCGCAGTAGTAGCGTGCTCGCCCAGCACGCTTGAGGCACTGGGTTCAATCCTCAGCACCGCATAAAAATAAATTAAAGGTATTCTGTCCACCTACACCTAAAAATAAATAAATATTTTTTAAAAATTGATTAAGTCTGCAATTTTCATATTTAGATAATTGTGTTAACAAGCTTGTCTCTGAAAGCCCCAATAATCTGACCAGTGGAAATCCATGCTTGGTGGTATAAATAGTTCACATCAATTATCAGCCATCTAGTAGATCTTCTCATATATCTAAAGTGACCTATTTAAGAGGCTTTCAGATTGCAATGAAATTTAGCTCCAAAACCATGGGCTTATGTGATTATAATGTGCTGCAAAATATCTTGGCATTTTGATGCTATTGAAAATATTCTTTTAAGAATTTCAGTTCTTACTCTTTACAATATCTATGTTTTAATAAATCTTAATTTAAATGTCTCCTATGTGGTCTTTTTAACAAAGCCATTTGAACACAAAAGTTTAAAATGATTTAAATTTTTTAAAAAGCTTACTTCTTTCTTTCTTTCTTTTTTTTTTATGGTGGGAGGATGGTTTACTGTTTATGAAAAGAGGCCGGAGAGCATTTTGTCCTACAGCGGTCATTGCCACTAGATAGCATGAGGCATGGTAATTTTCAGGTCTAATTGACTCCTAAATGACTCATCTTCCCTCCTGAATTATGCCCAGGCCAAGACTTGAGGAAAGGTGTGGGGAGGGATTTCCCCATCTTTCACTGGTGCCCTTCAGTTTTATCCTAGGGTGTCTACGTGGGTGAACAAGTTTCCTGCTCCTCCTTGGGAGGATGAGAGAATGAGGCATTGGGGGAACCCCATCCCTACCTCCCTCCAGTACAAATACTCTAATACCATTTGAGTTGATGATTTTATGTGCTTGCATGACGAGCAGAGCTCCGATTTGTTGCTGATCAGCAGTGTCAGTGTTAACTGAGACGCAGAGCTCCTAGAACAACTTTACAATTTTTTGTGGAACAAGCACCTTAGTGCCCCCAAAAGGCGGCTCAGATATTTTTGTTTTTTCGATTGTGTTTGATTTTTATGCTGCGAGTCCCAGCCAAACCATTTGCTAAAGTGAACATCAGCCTTGAGAGTTAGGAGGCTCTTTTTGTTGCCACTTTGTTGCTACACTTATTCCTAAATTTTTTAGATAAAAATAATCACGGTAATTTAAAAAAAAATAAAATCCCAAGGGACTGACATAACGGTGCTGTCTCTTTAAGTTTAAATTTTGTTCAGAGGGTAGCTCGAGTGACTGAAATTTACCCCTTAGAAATGTGGGATTCACTGGGGTTCAAGGGAAAGTTGCTTTCTTGTCATTTCAGGCTTGATCTTTCACTTCAGTTTGGCTCATTTTTATTTCCCATCCTCCCCTAGTACTTAAAATTTGCTTTTAAAATTTATTTTGTTTATGCTTATTTGGCACAGGAGGAGAATTTCCCAAGTCGCTTGAATTTTTCTTTGTTTTTTTCATTGTTCAGAAGTTTCTAAACTGCCAAGCAAAAAAGACTCAGAGTGTATGTGTGTGTGTGTGTGTGTGTGTGTGTGTGTTTCTGGGCAAATACCTTAAAAATGACTTATCTGGGACCCCATGACTTCTTTCTTTTAGCCCCATTGTAAACTTGATACAGATTTTATTTATGCTTATAAAATGTGGCTTGTTTATGTGCAGTCCTTTGTGTGAAATTCATGCTTAAGAAGAATGGGATTGCACTAGAGATATTTGCTCTTGGACCAGCTCAACTTCAGTTAACCCTTGTTTGAAGTCGAGTGTGTGTGTGTGTGTGTGTGTGTGTGTGCGCGTGCGCGCGCGCGCATACACACCAGCTTCTTGAGTGGGTTTTCTGTTGTGAAATTTGAAAGAGAGGAAAAGAAGAAGAAAAATTCCATAAGCAAGAGGTCAAAAGAATGCTCTCTTCCCTGGGCTGGAATGGAAGTTTGTGTTTCATTTAAAATGACAAATCAGCAAATCCCTCCTCAGCTATGTTGCATCAAGGTGAATTTTTCCTTCATTCTGGGCTTTGGACACAGTTTGCCTGGACATCTTCCCAGGAAAGCCCCTGTGTAAAACCTCCATTAAAGCAAAGTCATCATAAAATCATTTCATTTCCATAATGCTTGTCTCTTGACCTCTGTGAAATGCACCACAACTCTTGAGGTACATATTTTGAGTCTTAACGTTTCTAAACGAGAAAATTAAAAGTGAACACAAGATTCTTATACTCTCATATATGCCCAAAGTGTGAAACAGATTGAAGATAAAAAGTGGAGATTCTTTTCTTGTGTGCATGAAAGCAATTTGGGGAAAGAAATAAGACATTGGGCAGGAAGAAAATATGATTTCAGCTGTGGGGGGGCAGGTGAGGGAAGCAGTGCTTTTTATTGTCCTTAAGTTCTGGAATTTTATTCAGAATTAAGGAGAAAAAAAGCACACATCTACTGATGTCATTCTTGGGATTTATCCATTTTGGTGCCAGGGCTTGAGGCAGCCCACTGGGTCTCACCAAGGCAGAGGGGGTGTTTCAGGCCAACTGCACAGTTTATTGACTACCACTACTAATGAAAAATAATAAATCAGATGATGTGCATTCCTTCTTATCTCATGGAATATGGGCTGGGTCTAAGGTGCTTTTATTATATTAAAAATCAAGCAAGAAAAGTGTTTCTAACTTAAAACCAAGAATATCTGAACACCATGCCAGAGTTTTTCAAGGTAATGAAACGTCAAAGGGAAACCTCAGGCCGTGCTCTGGTAAGAACTCAGCTGAATAAAGTTCAGTAGCAGATTCCACTGAGATAAACCATTGGCTCTGCAAAGCTGTTTCCTTTATAATCTTCTATTTTCAGTCTTTCATCCACAGCAAAAGCAAATAAAATGTAGGTGTGGGGGTGGAATGGAGATAAAGAAACCCTGTTCATCTGTTGGATCAATCCTGAAACCAGTTTTGACCTTGATGGTAAATTGTTTTTCAAATCTGCCAAGCACAAATATCTACGTATGGTAACAAGTGACTTTCTTTAGTACTGTATAATCTCAGAGGTGTAAATAACTAAGTATTGTAATTCTATAGCAGTTGCCATACAGTTGAAATATTTACGTGATTAGTAGTACACCATAAAATGAAGTGACAATGTTTTTGTTTTGTTTTATTTTTATAATCTATTATAGGACTTTCTTCTTTCTATACTTTTAAGATAATAAATAATTTTGGCATATACTGACATTCAGTTAGTCACTGAAAAGAGAGTGCTTATCTCTCCAAGATGCTAACAGATTATTAACTTCATGAAGAAATGAATATTAAATATGGAAGGACAAAATTCCTTTATTTTGTTGTCTGGTTACCCATAGCTTTTAAACAACAGTTAGTATGAGGGATGAACTTTTTGGCCACAATGTTTCTAATGTGATATTTGGAAAAGCTTCAAAACTATATTATGAAATATTAGTACATTATCACACAATGCTTGCTATTATCAGTTTCTCCCCCCCCTGCCCTTTTTTTTTTTTTTTTTTTGATGACTATTGTCTTGTAGTTAGCCAGTACGGTTTAAGAACAAACTCCAGACTTAAGAAAAAGTCCCCAAATCACTCGTATTTAATTAATATGTAATTTAATTAGTTCTGTGCCTCTTTCTTTTATGGTGATTATTGTGATTTCTGTTTCCAGTTTTTAAAACAGGAAAAATTTTAGGCCTTAACGGGTTCACTTCACATTGTCCCCAACACACCTCACTGTCCCTACCAAAGAGGGACATTGAATTTGAGATTTGCTGCATTTGCCCCTTTTTTCTTGCCTACCCTGATCTTCTATATATGGCTGCTTTGCAAAGCAGTTTTGTGCAAGCAGACATGACTTAACTCCATTCCCTACATAGAGAACTATTCAACTTTACTTTTATGTGTTTTGAATACTGCCTCATGTGAGACTGTGACAGCAATAAAGTATGCATGGCCAACCTTATTTTAATAGCGAAAGAGAGCTGCTTTTAATTAATAAGTGGATCTCTTTATGTCTGGGATTTTCGGTTTATTTTGTGGTTCTTTAGAGTTTTTCAATTATGTGGCCTAAAAGGGCTATGTTAGTGGGGGCTAAATCCTTTTAAAAATCTGTCATTTACGTGTTTTCCGTCTGTAATCTCTATTTTCAGATTTCTGTCTTAAAAAAAAAAAAAAAAGAAACCAGAAACAAAAACCCCACAGCCGCAGGTTTTCTCTGAAATGTTAAAATTCATAGCCCCTAATTATAGCATGTATCTTTCAATTCATTAATGGAACGCAACATCTGTGTATACTGTCAGAGGGATAGAGGACGAGCTACTATCTTCAGTTAGTCCCTCGCACCCACTCAAGTTGTTTTAACGAATCTTTATGCTGTATTTCTCCACTTGACATCTGCTTTTAAGCTACTAAAACAACCAGTTGAACCTGTGTAAAGTACCTACTAGGTGTCGTCCTGACCATTATAGAGGGTGTGCCAGAATCCTCTCACTTGGTGGTGCATCGTAGTCTTATCTGATCTGCATGGATTCTGATTTAGTTTGATTGAATCTAAGACTCCGTTGTGCACCATGACTTCTCCACCGTTCTCCCTTCCTGAGGGAATCCAGAGCCAGAGGGGCCCATAGGTGATCCTCCAGTAAAGAGATTCCTGGATGGTAATGTGGATGCTGTAATGATTGATGTATAAATGAATATATTTGCAGTTATTTATGAAAGCTTATGCAGGCTTGTGATCTGCTTTCTTCAGAAGATAGATCTATATGAGGGAAATGGCATTTGGTGACATTGAAAAGAATTATCTATAGGAGCATGAGCATTCTCCAAATAAAGGTGCAGTTGACTTCTTGGCTGAATATTAATTACTGGGAAATAACCTAGGTTATGGGTCAATGACATTTTAAATACTAACAAAAAGAAAAAAATCACTCTGCACTCTGTAAGCATTGAATGGAAAAAGATAAGATAGCTCTTTAAAAGTCAGAGGTGAAACCATGGGTGATGAGTGATCTCAGATTTCTGATTTCCCCTCTCATCTGGTTCCTAATGTAGTCTCTGCAGACTTCTTAGAATGGTCAGATACAAATAAATGGAAGGCTGCTGTTAGAAACACCCCCAGGCACTGTTAAACAGTTGTCAGTAGATGGCAGTACTGTTCCACTACAGCATTTTTTTAATCACTGCAAATACAATTTCATTCCCAGTCTAATTTTGAAAATGCTTGATTAGCTACATTAGGCAATGTTTGGGTGATTTTTTTCCCTCCTTTTTAAACTTACAGAATTACAGCCACAGCCTGAAAGAAAACCATTATTAGCAGACAACATGATTATCAGTTGTACTTCAGTCAGTCCAACACAGAGAACAGCATATAGATTTTAATTATATATGTAGAAACAATCTGTGTAAATATGTAAAATGGTTACCAAGAATGATTATAATTTCCCACTTATTTTGTATCAGTTTTTTTCCTCCTTGCTTCTCCCTAAGGTAACATCTGATTATTGTGTTGGCTCATGCAAATGGGATGCTTCTTAATTCTGCTAAGATATCTTTGTGTATAATAATTAACTTGTAGACCAGATAGCTAATATCTTTACAGTTTTTATTTGCATGCAAGTTCAGGGATTAAAGCTGTCTTGGGGAAGGGTGATTTACCTTCTTATGTTAGTTTTTTTTTTTTTTTAACAGTTCCTTTAGATAGCATGCAGTACAGAAATATAGGATAGTTTTCTGGGGCTTTTTTTTGTTTGTTTGTTTATTTTGTTTTTTAGTTTTTGCACTAAAGGTTATGCTGTAGTGTCTGGCTCTCTAGGTTGTATATAAAGTAATTAATAATCCATGGTTATTTCAAACAGAAGCTTGCACAGTTGATTGGTAAGTTGGTATATTTTCTGAACTTTTCTTATTTTAAGATACTTTTAAGGAAGATTTCATATAAGACAAAGAGATGAAATTGTTTTTTTCCTTATGTTTTTGGTTTTTTTAAAAGGAAACAAAAGCATTGTGATGCTAATATTCCATTTATCGTTTTATGAAATATGCTTCAAGAGAAATCTTCCTTTCAAATTGAATTGAATTTTAAGAAAACCATGGCTTAACTGTTTATCTTATGTTTTCCCATGTCTACTGAATTTATCTAGAATTTTTAAATGATTATAGATTTAATCTGGTTTTCTTTCTTTTTTTAACTTGAAAACATTTGAAAAACAGGAATGTAATGATAATATTTTTGTTCCCTATTACCTCTGAGGGCTTTAGCAGGTAGAATAGGAAGAG
This sequence comes from Xerus rutilus, assembly GCA_028644305.1. NCBI lineage: Eukaryota > Metazoa > Chordata > Mammalia > Rodentia > Sciuridae > Xerus > Xerus rutilus. The sequence goes on along the minus strand of CM053405.1, from coordinate 36,522,006 downwards.
ATAACACATCTGGGTGCTGCTGGGTAGAAGGGCACTACTCCACTTATCATTTTATGCCTGACTTGTAGGAATATAAACTATAATCTCAGCTGCTATATAAAGTTGAAATTTGCAACATAAACCATAACCTGTGACAGCCGAAGCATGTAGGTATAGCATGTAATTCTAGACTGTTTTGCTGTTATGTTTACTACCCCCCTGCCATGAATAATATATTTTAAAGATGCATTTAGTTGTGTTTGTATACACGCCCATACCTATACACATCATGTAGAAATAACTATTACAACTGCTATAAAATATGCTAGTGGGAATTTGTGTGTAGCTAATGCTGAGTAGATAAAATTTCGGGACATAACATATTTAGTGTCTCTTAGCAAACAGAGATGACTGTAGTAATAACCAATTCCCAAGGCATTTCTAGTCATGTTCTTCCATCAGATACTGGTAGAAGATGATACAAAGCTGGCCAAGAAGCACATGCATCAAATTTCTTATAGTAGCGCACAGCGGAGTGAGACACCCCGTGTAGTAAGAACTTCCTAGCTCCCTGGGAAGTTTCGATTGCAGGGAGGTGAGGATTAGTCAGTACCCCTGTGGTCTGCAGTTGAAGTGGTGCTGTCGAGTGATATATTTTAAAGAGTACCTTAGAGTTTTGAAGGAGCAACATATTTTCTGAAAAATTCCTGCCCAGGCTAATTCACAATTCATTTATGCCTTGTTGAGTATTCGGGAGAAGTGAATTCAGTTTCTTCCTTTTTGACTTGCAATAGAGATTTCTCAAGCAACCCTCCTCTCCAGCTAGCTATAGGATAAGGGTGGACAAAAAAATTGGCTTTGTTTCTATTTTATGCACAGCCAGACTTGCTCTTATGTTTGTAATATTTAAAGGAGTTCAATAGGAGGCCCTTGATTCTTTGATCTAATGCCACAGTGCAGTTTAATGAGAAAGGTTTTTCATATTGTGTGCAATATTGAAAAATTTAGCCAGCTCAGACCAATATAATATAATGTTCGATTTACACCTTGGATCCCTTCTTTTTTATTTCTTGTCATGAATCCACCCTCCTCCCTCGCCTGAAACAGGTAATTACAAAGGTCCTCAGATCAATTTTTGTAAAGGGGCACCCTGACAGGTACCATGACTGAAGTGTGACATGAGCCTTTTCCAATACAATGGGTGGCCTAACATTCCTGTGGAAGCCCAAGCTCATTAAATATTCGGTTCCTTTTTTCCCCCTTTCTCCCCCCTTCGCACACTTAGCTTGAGTCGCACTAAGTCTGGGGTTTCTTCACTGAAGACTTAGGAAAATTGCTTCGAGTTCTCAGATTGAATTTTTTATGTGTATGACTTCATGATAGCATTAGCATGTGCTTTGATCCATGTGTGAATGGCGCTGGGTCGGCGCTTATTGCCATATCCAGATGGTGTTACAGGGAACAAACAGTTGTGTTTTAGGATTTCTCAATAGACTGTCTAGACTGGCCGTGCAGCAGACAGATACAGCCACCCATCAAATTAGCGTTTGTCAGATTTATGGTAATGGTTCACCAAAGCCTTCCTGTCATTGACATTAAGATTTACGCCTCCAAAGTTATTTTGTCTTCCACAAGAATATAGCTTGTGATTGCTTGGATTTAAAAAAAAAAGTTTTAAGACAGAAAGTCTTGCTGAATGTGAGCTGTTTCTGAATGAAAAGAAAAATATAAAAGGAATTAAACAGTGGCTGCAGCTTAGGAGCTGTATTGATTAGGGAAAGGCACCCTCCCCTCTCCCTCCCACCCCTCAAGTGATAAGAAGGATGCTGTGCTGGGGCTGGTGTCTCCCATTTGCCCTTGTTGGAAAGAAAAACATGTATGTGAGTGACTGTGGCCAGATTTTGCCCTTTCATGTTGTTACTCTGGAGTAACGTGATCTGCTGCCCCAAAGCGGCGGGAATAACCTTTTGACAGGCAGTATGTCCATTCTCAGTAGAAATGTTTTCCCAAGTCTGGCCAGGCTGCCTTTGATCCTACCTCCTTCCACCGTGGGGTCACAGCTACTATACTATGCAAGAGTCACAGGTTCCTGTGAGGAAAGTGAGAGACATGAGGATTTAAAATAAATAAATAAATATGACCTGAAGCCTCTGCAGTTCTTAATCATTGATGCTATGGAGCCGGAAGGGTGCAGATGCCCATGTGAGTGTTCAGGATATTTCAGGTTAAGCTTCCTGCCTGCCTTTTTTGCTTTCGTGGGTCAAGGGATGGGTTTTGCACATTTTCCTCCAAAGTGGTTTGAGGAGGTTGATCCCATCCTGGACATGCTGAGGCATGTCTGAAAACATGTTTTGCTATTGTATGCTGGGTAAATGACAAATGGTGAGGAGGCTGGGGGTTGGCAGGGGGGATTGATCAAAACATCCAGACGGCCATGGCAGACAATATATAGGGAAATGGGCTTTGCAGAGGTGAAAAGCTGCAGCATTTTTCAAAGCAAGTTCTTTCATCTGTCTGAGCTTGGACACTGGGGGAAACTCCTGCTAACCCCTTCAGCAGCCAGGATTGAGAACTGCCAGTCCTGCTCCTCATAGAAGCCTCACTGGAAGGTTATCGTATAGTGAAGTGAAGCAGGATCGGGACGGATAAAGCATTCTCCATCAAATGTGCTAGGACCGGAGGCTTCCTGCTAACCCAGTGGCCTCTGCATCTCATCTTCTTCCCTCCCTCGCCTGAAACAGTTGCCATTTGCTAGACTGTTCTTTTGGCCTCTCTTCCAAAGGCCTCTCTCATGTATATGTTCAAATTTAATGCTATGTTTTACCAACTATAACCAAAAAATGTTCATAATTGGTGCCCAAATAAATTAAATCTCAACAAATTGTATTCTCTCCAAGGCAATTAGGTAATGGATTTTCAGTTTTGTCCATTTTCAAATCTTTAAACATTGAGTTAAATATAGGAAATTAATTTTCTGTATTAATTTGTTAGAATTTCCCTTTTTTTTTTTTTAAAGAATTATGACCAATTTATTGGAAAGACTTAGATTACCCCTGTTACCATGGCTACAGAGTTAGAAGATTTCCCCCCAAAAATGGGAACATTTTTGCTAAATAGAATTTTTCTCCAAAACTTCTCCCTTTTCCTTCTTGCTCCTTTCATTTCTTCCTGTTTTCCTTAACCTGCTAAGATTTATTCATTTTGATTCCTTTTGAAAAGCATATTTCTTGAGGAAGCTCAATGATTATCACTGTGTTAGCATTTATTTCTCATGTATTGTTCAAAGGCTGATCATTTGAGGGCGATCTCAAAAGTCCAATTACTGCACCCTGCTCATTTTAAGTCTTGTTTGGCGTTGTGGCAGTATAGGGAGTTACTAGGGAGCATCCTGAGTTAGTCACCAGCTAAAGCAGTTACCATTTTGGACTTGAGAACTATTTTAGGTTTGTTGTAAGAAACATTATAAATTTTACAAGACACGTTTATAGTGTTTTTAAAAAGTTAACTACCCTTCCTACACGTGTGTTTTGTTGGAAATTGGAAGCGTTGAATGGAATGCCGATCTTTTAGCAACGTGTGAAAAGTTATTTGAGTAAACTCCCTTTTCTTCTTTAGTTTAAGACTTCACTCTCTGGGACTCCTCCACATCTGTGATTTGGAATTTACTAGTTTTAGAATGAAATTTTGATGGTATATTTTATGCTCTGTTTGATGATCAGACAACATATTTAAAAGAACCTTAGGATGTTATAGCTTCAAAGGACCTAAGAGGGCATCTAACTTAACAACCTCATTTTTCTAGTTGAAGAAACAGAGTCAGGGATAGAGTAAGTATTTTGGCTAATGTGTCAAAGCTGGGCCATCAGGACTACCATTCCAGTTTCTCACTCCCTCCTTCCCCTTTAAATCACTACTTTTAGGTAGCTAGAAATAGATACAGCACAGCCTTAATGGGTGTTTTTTAAAAAAAATTCTCCCAATTAAACATGCTTAATCTTTCTCAGTCTCAATTTGACCGTATTCAAAGCTAAGAAAGTACATTTTCTTGCAACAGATGATACCAACAGAGGAAATATATATATATAAAAAAAAAGTGCAGTGGGGTCAGTGGTGTAAACTGTATGCTCAGCAGCTGTTTATCTCTTCTTGTTAAAAGAGTACTAGTTTTGAGTCTGTTGTGTGGTGTCCAGGACCCAGCAAGGAATTGCAAATTGTCTAAACCACTTACACCCCTGGATTAAGTTCCATATTTTCACAGCTTCCTTAACAGCAAGGTGTGGCTGTTTTTCTTGGTTTTGACCAATGATCTCTTTGGAGCCGGCAAGGGGGAGTCTGTTTGAGGTGCTTTTGGGAAACCTTTTCCTTTCCTGTGAAAAGAGCAGGTGTGACTGGCTCAGCCTTTCTCCCCCATCTTCCTTTCACATTTTTCCTCCCTTGAACATGTATGTGACATCTGGAACTACTGTATAGCCTTCTTACTTCCTTGGGGAAAAGGCTAGCTTCTTTTTGAAAAGTCCTATTTGTTTAAACCAGTGATTGGCAAAGTATGACCCATGGACTGACTACCTCTTTTTGTAACTGAAGGGTTCCTGGACACAGCCATGCCCATTTGTTATGTATTGTTATGGCTGCCTTCATGCTATGATAACTTGGGTGATTTCAACTGGATTATATGGCCCACAAGCCTAAAATATTTACTCTCTGGCTCTTTTATGAATGGTGATTTCCTGGTTTAAAGGCATTTCACAGTGAATTTTCTATTACTTGCAGCCAAATAAGTTCCTAAGGAGTCAACCAAAACCCAGATGCCTAAACAAATTTGTGACTTGGCGTTTTTACCTACTCAAATTAGCCTTCTCTGGTTAAGTAGGTCTGTTCCAGATGAGAATCTCTCTCCTTTTGGGCCGTGTCCACTCCGCTTTATTTCTTTCTAGAACTTTACTTGTCCTTTTTTTTTTTAAAGAACGATGAGAATGTGAAAGTATCTCATTCAAGTGCTATCTGGAACAGTATTAGTTATTTGATATTCTAGTCTTACAAATGTCCAAGGAATTGTGTTCTGGATGATAGGTTGGGAAAACCTATCACAAGGACTTTCATGGGGTCTGCTGGTGGATCTTAAAGCCCTAGTTGAGATAATGGTTCTTCAACTCCTTGTCTTGTGCTCCCTCCTCCCCTCTACAAACTTGTAGCCCTTTATGATCAGGTGGGACCAGAAGAACTGACACCACCAGCACCTGCTCTGCGACAATGGTGATACTTGGTGCACTGCACACAAATCACTAGCCTCATATGGGAAAGTAAACTGGAAATATATTTCTGGTTAAGTAATAGACCATAATTGGACAGTCTGACTTTTGAATAATAAAGAGAATCCTAGTTTGATTTTTGTCTGAAGTAGATCAGTCCCTTATGTGTGACTACAAATATAAACAAAACATACTTATAAAAATGTGTATTTTCATTTTGGCTGCTAGATACATCAATAGTAATTGTACTAGTTTTGCAGATTGGGTAAATGTGTTATTGCAGAAAGAGCACTAGATTGGGTTCTAGGAAACTCTGAACTGACCACGAGTCATTTGTCAACTTAATTAACTTCTCTGCATTGCATTTCTGCATCTACGAGGAAGAGATCAGAGTATACTGCATTTAAGATATCTTGCAGTTCTAAGACACTTCTATGTGTAAAAACTCATCATGGTGTCTAGAAACCACTCGAAGATTACTCAATTCAAACACCAGCAAATCTTCCTTTGGAAAATTAAGGTATTTTAGACTATTAAAGAATGCCCCTCACATTGTTAAGGTTTCAGAGGGTTTGCCATACACAGGTATCCTTCAGGGTCAGTGTTTTGGGGATGGATCTTGTGGGTTTTGTGATGGCTGGCAGTTTTCAGTGCTTGATAATCAAACACAATGTATTTCACAAAACATTTGTCATTTTGTTCAAATAACATATTGAGTGCCTTCAGATCACTATCTTGAATTATTGATTTCCAAGGAAATACTAGAATTTAGTTGGAAAGGAAGAGTGAATTCCAGTAAAAGTGGATAATACCAATACATTGTGACATTTATCCAGATTCTTGCCTTGCTTAAGGAATTATAGTTCTTGAAAGAGAGAATTTTAATTTGACAAAATATTTTGTGGTAATGATACCTGTGTCATAGAATCCTACTACATATTTTGAAGTGGATGCACTAAAACATCTCTTGCTTTTTAGTAAGAACTACTTCATAACAAAGAAGAAGCTTTTTTTGTGAATTGTGCTTGTTATGCTGACTCCTTTGCCTTTTCTGCTTGCATGGAAGATAGAAAGCAATAAAAATTTGGCATTGCTTTCAAGGCAGATATTGACACAAAGAACAAATTATCTTGTTTCTGCCACTTATTCCCTTGTTTTCATTTTTCCAAGAGCTGTCTAGCTATTCTAAGGTATATTCCAATTAACCCTCTATGCTCCTCTAAAGCACTTTGTATTTTTATATTTTGAAGAGAAAATTGGGATGTAAGAAAAAGATAGCTGTCTTGCTTCTTTGAGGGAAAGGGGTTACGAATAAATAACATAAAAAATTAAGCTGTCAGTTTCAAAGACTCTGGAAGAATGTCAACTTTGCAAATAACTGCTCACAAATTAGCCTTTTCATGCAGCATGTCTGGCCAGTGTCTAGGTACTAAAAATGACCTGAGGTGTATGATTTTTTTCATTAAAGGTGCTTTCAAGTAAAGAAGACCTCAAAATAGTTGACTATAAAGGATGGTGCTATGAGTGTTATAAAATATAAGCATGCGTATTTTTCTAATGAGATCATAGGGGATAGAGAGGTGAATATTGAATGGTATTCCATATCTTTTGCCTTTTATTATTTAGTTCTAATTTTTGTCAGGGTTATATATGAACATATTTGTAAAGGTCAAATAATTTCACACAACATATTGTGATACCCAGCAGTAACTGCCTTCCCTCTGGTTCCAGTCCGCTTCAGTGTCTGTATGTGTCTGTCTGTCTCTCTGACTTTCTCTATTTTCAGCTACTTTGTTGTGAGATGCTGAGGATCAAATCCAGCCTTTACACACCAGGCAAATGCTCTACCCAGCCCTATTTGTTTGTGTTTATTTATCACCATCATTCTAATTAATGTGCATCTTTGGCTACTACTTGATTTTTTTTTTTTCTTTCAGTTTTAGGCATTATGCATTGACTTCCTGCTTTGGAAAATGAAGACTTGCTTTTTCCTTCCCCAAATCATCCTTAACACCTATCTCTACCTTCTCCTCACCCTCTATCTTCACCCTGCTAAGATGGTTGATGTTATAGTTTTGGGTAGATCCATGTCTTTACAAACACTACTCATAGCTGTCACTTGTGTTCAGTTTTCTGTAGAGTGAATTATTCTCATACTTTTCCATTTGTTTAGTTGGCTGTAACCTCATCATTAATTCATTCCTCAATGTCTCTCATTCCAAAATTGTGTAAATCTCCTCTTTGAAATTTTACACAGGTGTGCTATCAAAGTCTGTCAAATTTATCTTCTTGGAGACCTTTCTCACAGAACTGCTGATCTGCTCCCATTTGGACTGCCCACTGGATTATCATGCTAGGGGCGGGGTTTGTCCCTATGAGGTCCCTGCTGGCTTCCAGGTTGTCCCCTTTCTCAGCTGACCCCAGGGTGCAGTAGAGGTCAATTTGTTGAGACCTTGCCTGTCAGACTCATGATTGATGGTTCAGTTCATGGAGAAGTCTAGGTTGGAAATAATTTTCCCTCCCAGTTCTGAAAGCTTTACACCCTTTGTTTCTAAGCTTCTAGTGTTGCCCTCCAGAGGAGCCATGTTATTCTGGTCCTCAACCCACTGTAGCCATCAATTTTTTCATGGTGTTGGTGATTCTGCTGGTTGGTTGGTTGGTTGGTTGTGATTCTGTTTGACAATTCCAGTCTTCTGAAATTTGATAGTGTGCTTTGGTGTGTGACTGTTTTCATGACCACTGTGCTAGGCCCTTTCAGTGTGAATACCCAAACCCTTAAGTTCTGTGAAATTTTCTTGAACTTTTTTCCCTTTCTCTATTGGCTCTTCTAGACGGATCCTCTAATATTTATAACTTTTATATTTTTCATCTCTGTCCTTTTGCCTTCTTACTTAGTGAGAGATTTTTCTTAAATTTGCCTAAGTCTTAATGAGTTTCAAATTTCTGCTCAAATCCATCCCCGCTTTTTTTCCTGCTTCAGGAACATGTTTTGTTTTGTACCCTGTTGCTGTTCTTCCTTCATGGAAGCAATATTTTCTTTTAACTTTAGTATTTAAAAAAAATACTATATGTGTGTAAGATTTCATCTAATAGTATAGCTGTGCTCATACCAAGTTGTTTTCGTTTTTCTTTCTCTGAGTGTTAACTTTCTGACATTAACCATGTTAGTTAGATGCCTGGCACTTCTTATCTACTTATATTTAAAAGGGAAGCATGTCATGCTCATTCAGAGCGCTGTGTGCATGGGTGGGATTTTTCTGCTGTGGGTTTCACTTCAGGAGATTTGACTGTTTTATTAGGGAGGCCTTCATAATTGTACCCTCAGATTTTTCTCTCTGGGGCTAGTCAAATACTCCAAAGAACAATCTTTCAGTCTCTTATCTGGAAGACATAAGGCTGACCTTCAGTGTTCTGGAAGCAGGTGGGGACATGGGCCTGGGGATCTGAGTATTAACTATGCTGATGTTTGTTAATTCTCCTTTTCTGTACATACCCTCCCTATCATCTGTGTCTGGTGAATCCTCAATTCAGAGATCTTTTTTATCCTTCGTAGGAAATGAATATATGGTCCTCTGGGAGTGGCGGGGGCAGAGCCAGCCAGCTATGTGAAATGGTGGGGAGGACCTAAAACTCAAAGTCCTTTAAAGAGCATTGAGCCAGTCGCCCTGTTTTTAGCCTTACCTTCACGTCTATGGCTGGAGGATCTAGGATCCATTCCTTCCTGAGCTTCTTGGAAGTTCTGTGGGACAAACAGTTGTGGCTCACCTTTCCCTACCACTTGTTTAGATAGAGCTGCTTGTGGTCAGCTGGATTACAGTTACTGCTCACTCTTCTAATTTCTGGTTTCCAAAATATCATAGCTATTTTTGATCTCCAAGTATGTGTTTTTTTAATCTTTAATCATTTGTCTTTTTTTTTAAATCTTTACCATCATTTTAGTGTAGTTGCAAGAGAAGGTGGAACTAAATGGCTACGTTCAAGCTGCCACTTTAATCAGAAGTCTTTTCTCATTTTTCCACTTATAGATTATCTTTTCAAACAGGCAGTTTGGTCAGCAGTTCCATGACAGGAGCAATGCCAAACAGAGCCATGTGCAGTCTGTGGTTGGATTCTTGTGCCTTTCAGTTTTTAGGAGGAGGTAACGTTTAGGTGAAGTGAAACGTCTGTTTTAGGAGGGTTTTGAGAGCAGTTGTGCTCTTCTTAATTCTCTTACACTCCGCGAGCATGCAGAGGGACTCCGACACAAAGGTGCACACTGGAAGGAGCCATGGGAGTTAGAAGTGTGCCACGCACTGCACCTGCTCTTGGTGGCTTTTGATTCCCTTTGGGAGTATGTGTTCTCACATACAGTGAGAAGGGGCAATGTATCTCTCTCAGCGAAGCAAGGGTTCTCAGGAAAAGATCCCGAGAGAACAGTCTCCTGCCTGGATCTCCCTTTCCTCGCAAAAAGGTTAGGTTAGCTGGCTGGACTAGATGAGGCTTTCCAATTCCAAGCATGTGTCACTTTGAGGATTTATTGTATTTTCTTAATGGCTTATTTTTTCAGATATAGGGTTTGGATGTTCTTTATTAGTATTTTGTGTCTGAGAGATTAAGCCGAGGCTATTCTAGCTGCTCCTTGTGGGTCATTAGAAGACTTGGGGCTGAGAGGCATTCGTGTGTGGCTGCCCTCAGCGTTTCTGGTATTCCCACTCACATCTTCTCTCTTGGCTACTTCTCACCCAAATGGCTTTCAATTTCTATAACAAATCAAGTTCTTTTCCTCTTAAAGTTTTTTACAACTACATTCTCTGCTTCCTGGAACCTTGTAATTCTCCTTATTCTTTCTCTGGCTAACTCCTACTTTCAGCTGAAGTGTCCCCATCCCCAGGCGGTTTCCTAACTTACCATCTAAATTGTCTTTGTTAAGCTTTTTTCCCTCAGGTTTTTGAAGGATAATTGATACATAATCTGTTAAACTTTTTACAGGCCCCTTATTCTTCTCCTTCTCAGTGCCTCTCACTGTCCTCACTGTCAGTATTTAAACGTTTATTTGCATGCCTCTTTGTTGTTTAATATTTGATTTTCCCTCTAGACTCTGGGGGCAGAGGGCGTGCCTTCCTTATTTGGCATAGGTGTCTCTTGGCCCTCGTGAGCACTCAGTCGATCTTGACTGAGTAAAGGGAACCAACTCAGAAAGCTGATCCTACTGGCACCCTTTATAAGCTGCAGGAGAATTAGGTATTTGCCCCTCTATGTCTTGCAACTGTACATAAATTATATAACTGCTAGAATCAGGCAGACAGATTTGGGGCCAACTCCTGTAACAGAAATTTTCTTTGTATTATTCCCACTGTTATTTTATTTTGTTTTAACCCTTGTGTTAGCTTTCAGTCACTGGGACAAAATACCTAAGAAAATCAACTTAAAGTTACTGCTACAGTTACTGCTCACTCTTCTGATTTCTGGTGTCCCAAAATCATAGCTATCATAGGTAAGATTTGTTTTCATTCAGTTTCAGAGATTTCTGCCCATGGTTGCTTGGCCTCACTACTTTTGGGCTTGTGGCCAGTCAACATCATGGCGGGGAGCACATGTTGGATCAGAGCTGCTTACCTCATGGTGGTCTGAAAGCAGAGGGTGGGGAGAGTGAATGCGAGCAGGCAGCTGGGGTCCCCGTAGCTCCTTCATGTGCAGACCCCTGATGACCTGCCCTCCTTCCACTAGTCCCCACCTTCTCATAGTGTCACAGGCCTTTAGCAAATAACCTTTGGGGGACATTTAAGAACCAAACTATAACACCTCTCTACGTTTGTTAATTTGACATCAATCTAGATTAGCCAAAGGAAGAAATACCAACAGTAGACATGGAGAAGTCCAAAGGAAGGAAGGATAAGGGGAAGGAAACAATTTAGTGTGTTCCACTAGATATAGACAATACAGATGATTTAGTCTAGTCTTTATCCCCACAAATTTATGAATTTGAGGAAAAGAACAGGAGGTTAATATTGATCACCAGGTTAACATTAGTAACTGTTTCTGAAAGTGCCTTTGTTCTTATTCATGCCTTTGGCTGGAAGTTCCTAGAGGACAGGAACATGGCTTTCACATATTTTGTTTTCCACAACAAAGTTACTTAAATACGGTGGTGCTGAAATTAGACTTGGTGAATGATTAATCATGTACAAGAGATCAGATTTCACTTTCTAGTTGAGACTTGCAGATAATAATTAAGTAGCATAGCTTACATGCTAATAAAGAACTTTAGTAACTATTAGATGGGCTAGGGGTGAGAAGGGGCAACAGTTCTAGGGCAGTGGTATTTTGGTATACATGTGCAGAAACAGTTTTCTGTTTGGAAAGAATGTAGGTAGAATTCTTTTTTATCCACCCTCTCCCCCAGGTTTCCCTAAGAGGCAATATGGTGTGGTGGTAATGGTAGTTATTTTTATTTTTTTATTTGTTATTTTTTTAAAATATCTTTTTTAGTTGTAGATGGACACAATATCTTTATTTATTTATTTATTTTTATGTGGTGCTGAGGATCGAACCCAGTGCCTTACGCATGTGAGGCAAGCGCTCTACCACTGAGCTTTTTATTTTTGAAGGTAGGTTAGACATGAGTTCAAATCCCAGATCCTGGTAGCTGTGTAATTATAGGTAAGTGACTTCTCTAAGCTGCATTTTTCTTCACAGCTAAGAGTCCAATGAACATGTCTACCTCTCTGGGAAGTAGTGAGGATTAAATGCAGTAGTCCTAACAAAGTGCTTGGAAAGTACTTCACCTAGAGCGAGGGCTCTTTGGATTGTAGCGGTTACAATTTTGAGGGGTGTGCAGTCACAAGTGCATGGGAGCCGGGTACGGTGGCACATACCTGTAATCCCAGTGGCTCGGAAAGCGGAGAAAAGATTGTGAATTCAAAGCCAGCCTCAGCAACCTAGCAAGGCCCTCAACAAGTCAGCAAGATCCTGTCTCTAAATTTAAAAAAAACTGCAAAAAAGGGCTGGGGATGTGGCTCAGTGGTTCAGTGTCCCAGGGTTCCATCTCTGGCACCAAAAAAAAAAAAAAAAAAAAAAAGTATGGGAATTGATAGCAAGGATTACTATTAAGTGACTTCATTTCTCCTGTTCTTCCTTGAAAAGTGGTGCAAAGGCCACACAAATTCTTAGATTTTGAATGTTAACTGCTATGTAATGAGTTTTGTTTGCTCCAAAACAGGTAAAATTTTGAGAATCACTGCTTTAATTATGGCCATTGATCCATAATACTAAGGAGAACTTTTCACTTTTTTTTTCAAAATATTTATTTATTTTTTTAGTTGTAGGTGGACAGAATATCTTTATTTTATTTTTATGTGGTGTTGAGGATTGAACCCAGTGTCTCACGCGTGCTAGGCGAGCACGCTACCACTGCGCCATAACCCCAGCCCCGAGAACTTTTCACTTTTAGACCTTCTGGGTTGGCACTGAAATGTAGAAAGATAGTGGAAAAAAATAGTATAAAACTTGTGACTTTATTACCATTATCAAAAATCTTGAGTGTGTGTGTAATCTTTAGTTTCTAGAAAGATGACTGGGCACTGGTTGATTTGTCAGGGCTTTAAGAAGGCCAGTGTGGAGTTAGTTTAATTCCCAGATGGTTCATGGAAACTCATGTTTAGGTACTGCAGATACTGATGATCAATTCAAAGCAGGGTGTGTCTTCCAACAGCCTTAACTCACTTAGGACAGTCTAAGACTAGGTTCTCAGAAGTGTTGAGAGAGAGAAAAGTGAAAGGCCTAATTCCTGAAAACATAGGCAGTGTAGAATTCCTGCTAGTCTCCTGTGGGAGTTACTGCGAAGAGAGTCCAGTCTGGCATTGATAATCGTCGTCGTATGCGACTTGTTTTTCATCCTAAGTGTTCATGGCTGTGAATGGAAAAGTTCAGGCTTTAGTTTTGTTTTCACCCTCGCTTTACTAATATAATTATCACAATAGGACATTTTTTGGTTTGGTTAATATTTTACAAACACAGATGTTGATTTCTCTCTCACAATGAAAATTGTATATAACTCAACAATATATGCTCTACAAGCTTTCCAGAGTTGTTTAGGTAGTAGCTTCCGGATTGTTTTGGATTTTACAGAACCATAATATTAAAAACAAACAAAAAATAAACACATGAGAGGGATGTGGGACTCTATTTTGCCAATAAGGACATTTGGAAAAACAACACTTGTGGACAGCCACTGAGTTCATTTCCTAACTTTAGCATCCCCCATAGGAAGATTACCACCTTTGAATAAGTAAACCCGTTTAAGTTGAATAATGGCAACACAAAACAAAACACCTACATTGCTCTTGTTTTCCTCAGTTGACTGTGGATTACTGAAAACTTTATTGACTAGCAGTAGTCTACAAGCCAGTTCTGAGAAACATTTATTTATGTATTGAATAGTTTTGGTTCCAAACACATAAAAATATCAATATGAATAAAATCATCTTCATTGAAACACTTCAAAAGTGTTATGAGAGCATAACACTGTGTTTGACATAACCACTCCAAACTACAGTTTCATACAATTAACTGTATTGATCATTTGGTATTTGTTTATATTTTCATAGTCTTGTTATATTGGGAAATAGCAACAAGACATTGTTACTTTTGTTTAACTTGTAATTTAGGAAGAGCAATCAAGAGGTGTTAGCTGTCTGGAATCTATTTGAGTGAATAAGAAGGAATAGTTTTGATGCTAGGAAATACTTTTTTGGGGGAGTGGGCTGTATTCTCGGTTATGTGATATACCGTTGAGTACAGTTGAGGTTAATAGTGAAGTGACCAAGAGAAGTTCAATATTACTATATTTGGTTTTGAAATACATTAAAACTTTTTGTAGCTGATTGATGAGGGACAATTATTTTTCTGTTTGGTGTTGAAGCTACTTTGTGTCCTCTGAGGTTTGTGCCAATACTAGTATGTATGTGTATGTGTGTGTGTAACAGGGAGAGAGAGAAAATGAGGATGAGTGGGTAGGATGGGACTTACTGTGGATTCAAGAGATGGAGATGAAGCCAGGTGGCAGAGAAAAAACAATCTGCAGTATTTTAAAGATGTTTGGACAATGTGCCCCCATAGGAGCTCCATACCTGCAGAAAATAGGGAAACTCCTGAAACTATGGTAGAGACTGGGTCCCACATTAATATCTCCTTTCCTCATACTGGAAAACTACTCCTTTTCTAGGACTCTTGGTATGTTGCTTTTCAAATCAAAGATATGTTTTTAAAAATCAGATATATTAAGACTTTTTGTTGTTAGTTTCATTCACGAAAGGTGATATTTGAGATATTAATTAGAAAGCCTTAAAAATAGGAAAAAAGAAAAAGTACAACACTCTCCCCTCCAAATACTTCAAGAGTAATTACATATGAACTTGCCTTTTATATAAAATAAGCTGAGAGGTTATTATTCATTTCTCAGCTATAACACATTGCCACACTTAATGGTTTAAGCAACATATACTTAGTACTGTTCTGGAGGTCAGAAGTCTGAAGTGAGTCCCACCAGGATAGAATCAAGGTGCTAGCCAGGCTGCATTCCTTCCTGCATACTCTGAGGAATCCACTTTCTTGCCTGCTCCAGCTTCCAGAGGCTGCTTGAATTCCTTGGCTGCTGGCCCCTTTTCATCTCAAAGCCAGCAATGGCTGGTCGATCCTTTCTACAGTGCCATCTCTTTGATTCTGACCTGTTTCCCTCTTCCCTGCTCAAGGCCCACCAGGATTAATGCAGGATAATTTTTTTAAGGTCATCTGATTAACAACCTTAATTCTCCCCTTGGCATGACATAATTACAGGTTCCAGGGATTAGAACACAGATATCTTTGGCCATGTCACACACATATGTAGTTTTTCTGCCTTAGTTCTTCCATGGCATGGAAGGGTGCTCTTTTGGTGTACCTGTCTAAAAATAAGTTAAATATTAAAATTCTTAAGAGTATAGGAGTCATCAAAATCAGGGTAAAGAGAGCTCATTCATATGGCTTTTAACACATCAAATTTCTAATTTATGCCCTATATTCTAGCTGGTACCCATGTTTTCAGCTATGAGAGAATTCTGGCTTTGAATGCCTCACCAGTTGCAAAGTTTGGTCCCTTGATTTTTGTCCATTTGTGATTTTAAATTTCTGGCTAAAAATTTCCTAAGGAGTCCCAGTGATTTGGGGTTACCTGTTAAAGAAAAGTTAGCCCCTAATACTTGTCAAAATATTAATAAGGATCTTAGTTTTTTTCCAGGAACATTGTGATAGGTACAGGAACCACTGTGATGGGGTCCTGTAGTGAGGGTGAGAAACTGAACTTAGTTCCAAATACAACATGAGCAAGTGGGAATTTATAGCCAGGAGCAGTGTGAGGGTTAGCAGATAGAAGATTATTAAAAAGAAACATCAGGGGTAAGGAGGATTCTGGCTGAACTAACCTAACTAAAGATAGGCCAAGTGATTAGACATCACTTTGGGACTGATGCAAGTTGAGGAAACCAATCCAGTATCAAGGGTTATGAGATATCAAGGATGGGGGAGGGGTTCTTGGTACCGACCCAAACTGGCTCTTTGCTAAAACTGGATTTTACAAGGAAGTGCATAGATGGGCCTAGCAGAAGGTTCTGAAGCCTGACTAAAGGTTGGTCAGGCAGAGTTCTTTACCAGACTCAGAGCACAAAAGCTTGTTTTTTGTTTTTGGAGTAATGTGGTGGGCGGGTCACAAGGAACAAGGTGAATCAACTAGGAAGGATGCAAAGAAACAAAGAGTGATTCATTGTAGTGTGGAGACTAAAGCCATGGAGAATGCAATGCTCGGGTCTCTTGTCGGGGAAGCCATCAGTATGAACTGAAGGTGAACCAGCGCAAGCTGTTGAGGTAATAGCCTCACTTACCACCGCCCCCCCCCCCCCACACTGAATTTGAGGAATCCTAAATGAGGCCAAAGCTTGTAGTTATACTGTGTACTACAATCATCATAGTAAAACTATCGAAGGGAAAAAAAAAAAAAAGGAGTACATCCAACTAGTCAAGAGGGTAGGAATTGTGCTGTTATAACACATAGTATTTAAATCAAATGCTGTAAGAAGAATCACTATAGAAGTACAATTGTGGTTCATTTTTTAAAATTGTTATCTTGGCCCATCTGGGCTAGAGTGGAGAGAGGAATAGAAAGTATAGAAAATTGGTCATCAGCAGTTTGAAGTGCTTATTGCCAGGGTAAAAGGTATTTTCTGTGGCACCTAAATCAAAGTTTTCCTCTATTTTCTTTGTTGTTAATTTCATGAATATGAGGACGATGCTATGCTGACCTCTGCTTATCCCTTCTACAGGTAACAGGTAACCCTTTTAGGGAATTAGTTTATAATTGTCAACTAGTTTTTGGAAGAGGATTTCCCCCCCTTCCTTGTGTAATTTTGAGCACCCTCAGTTGGTTTGCGTATACTTGTTTCTATGGCCTGTTTCTTAAGGCAAGTCATGGCACAAATTTTTCTTTCTCTTGAGTTTCCGTGTCTGAGTTGCCTCTCAAAGTTCGAGGTAAGCAAAATTGGCTGCCATGTGTTGGATGAGGGCTTGTCATTTTGATACACCATTATGTTCTGTGTTTTCTAAGCCTTTTAAAATTGCTGAATGTTTTAAATGAGTGCATGAGCTACATGCTGTTGTTTGGACTTGCATTCCCTGCCTCCCCCCTCAGATGTTGAGGTACTGATGGAATCTTGCTGGTGCAAAACATCCAGACTTTTTAAATGTATGCACTAGACAGATAGCTTGCAAGAAATGTAGGCAGGTAAAAGGATTAGTTTTAATTATGTTCTGCCAAGCTAGTGTGATCATAAAGTGGCACAGCCTCTCGTGCTCAGGTGCTTTTCTGTGACACCAGCCTTAAGACATTTACCTGAAAGGCATGTTAAAAGAACAATCTTTTAAAGTTGTTTCCTTGGCATCAGTGAGATGTTTCTTGTTACCTGCAGAACAACCAGGCAAGTGCGTGCTGTTTTTTTTTTTTCAACGAATCACCTAAATATTGTTTCCTCTCCTTTCCCTTCTGTCTTGTACTTCCAATTCCAGATGCTTCTGTCAGCATATTTTCACATAGGTCTTTTGAAATGAGACAAAAAGTGCATGCAGTGGAACTGCACCACGTGTCAACATTTAGCAAAGTAAGAGGCAGTTTGTCACCAAAGCAGGGAACCCATCCACGGGCTCCTATAAACAACTTCCTCTAGTTTTTCTGTATACTCCTCTCTGGGGTACAGACCCAGTTCAGTTATTAAGGCGTGGGGCAAGGTGAGACTCAGACTAGATCTTTCTCACTTTCATTTTCTTTCCCTTTTCAATAGTTAAAGAATTTAAAATAAAATTTAAAACCTTTTAGAGAACTCATCACAAAATTCCGTGCTAGTACTGTGGTTATCAGCTATTTTGTCTTCATTTCTTCTGCTGTTGATTTCTGTTTAAAGAAGGATATTTTGCCACATGTTCAAAAGAATTTTAACTACTTGTTCTTTAGAATTCAAACTCTAAGATTTCAGCAGTTGAAGCTTGTTTACCTCATTAGGAATTACAGGCCTGAAAAAGAAATGTGCTCTGAAATATTTTAATTTTTAACCTTAGTATTACTTGGCTACTTATTACCAAAGACATATTTTGATAAAGGAGTTAAGAAAATTTAAATTTGAAATTTTAGATATTTAAAATAATTGTCAGTGATGAGTTCAAGTCTGAATTAGGTAGAAGATAAAGAACTAAGTTCTCTGAAAGGTATACATTAGTCCCCTCGTGTCTGCAGTTTTATTTTCCCTGGTTTCAGTTACCTGCTATATACCTGCACTCAGTTGTAGTTTAAAAATATTAAATGGAGAATTCCAGAAATAAACAATTTATAAATCTTTATCTTTATAAAACATATCATAAGGAGCAGTGTGGTAGAAATCTTGTGCTATCCCACTTTGTCCCACCTGAGACATGACGCCTCACTTTGTCCTGTGTGTCCGTGTTGTATATACAACCCACCTGTAAGTCTTTTAGGATCCACTCAGTTCATCCACCATCCTAGTATTGCAGTGCTTGTGTTCAGGTAATGGTATTTTATTTAACAATGGACGCAAAGCAGAAGAGGAGTGATGTTGCAGTTTTATTACAGGATATTGTTATAATTGCTCTGTTTTGTTGTTAGTTGTTAATCTCTTACTGTGACTAATTTATAAATTAAGCCTCATCTAGGTATGTGTATATAGGAAAGAATGTAGTGTACAGGCAGAGTTCTGTGCTATCCCCGGTTTCAGGCTTTCACTGGGGACTTGGAACTTAATTCCTGAAGTTAAGGGAGGAGCACTGTGTATGTTTGAGCTTTGACAAGGTTAAGTTGTGCACTGCATGCTTGCTCTTTGGGGCCATTATGATGAATTACATATTCAAAATCTGCCAAGTTTTTTTTTAATGAACACTGCTTTTTTTTTTTTCTTTAAGCAAGCTATTAGATCATGTGAAAGTAGAAAGTAGGCTGTGACCTAAAACTTTATTATTTTGAGCAATAAAGGAAAACAAACTGTGTAGTTAATAGGAATATTGAAGGGAGCAACTTCCTGGTCTCCTCTTAGTTTCAGAACCCTCTGTGTTTCCCAGGGGTTATTAGCCTTTGCCTCAAAATAATGTTTTGTTCTTTTTTTTTTTTTTTTTGGTACCAGGGATTGAACTCAGGGACACTCGACCACTGAGCCACATCCCCAGCCCTATTTTGTGTTTTATGTAGAGATAGGGTCTCACTGAGTTGTTTAGCGCCTCGCCATTGCTGAGGCTGGCTTTGAACTCGCGATTCTCCTGTCTCAGCCTCCCAAAGTGCTGGGATTACAAGCGTGAGCCACCACGCCCAGCTAATGTTTTGTTCTTGTTGCTGAAAGATACTCAAACAACTTGGACTCGGCTGTTACATACACTTCAGTCTAGTGCACTTTAGTAAAATAAGTAAATCAATCAAACAGCAGAAAATACCACCACTAGTGTTTAAGGAAGTACAACTCTCACAAGTCCTGAAGAGTTGAAATGAACAGCTCAAATACTTAGCCCACCACCTGGGACAGGTGTTATTACTCCTTGAGAATCAGTATATATTCACTTATGTGTTCTTCAGAGTTTAAAGTTTTCATCCTTTATTGTAAAAGTCATAAATAAAAATATGGTAGGACTGATCATTTTTATTTCCTTTTCTTTATCCTGTCATCATTTGAAGAAGGTTAATACAGGCAACCCAAAACTCTACCAATCCTGTTTCCATTGTAGTCACTTAATTCCTTTGTAGTCCATAGTTCAATTTATCCCACTGTACCTGTTTATGCCATTTCATATGTTAATAGTTTGAGAATACTGAAGAAATAGCATTCAGTGTGCAAATACAAAATCTTGAATAACACCAAAAGATTTGTGTTTCCTGTTCTACTCACATCAAGAACAGAATCTTAATAGGAAGTACCACAGATTAGTAACAATAATAATAAACACTTAATGCTTTCTTGCCGAGGCACTATTCTAGGTATTTTATATTATAAATAATTTGATCCTGACAATACCTGTATTATTAGTCCCATTACTGAGATGAGATGAGGATCGAAGAATGTAAGTGACTTGGCAGAGGTGACAAAGCTGGGAAGTGTGATGGAGTGGGCAATCAGAACCAGCCGTCTGGCTGGAGGGTTTGAACTCTCAGCTTCTGAGTAGTGGAGTACCTGTCACCAAGGAAACCTGTGAGCTCCTTGAATGTGCTTCAGTATCTCTGGGCTTCATTTTCATCTATGGTAAGAACCTTGGATTTCATAACACATACTGTAAGGACTTTCCTAGCTTCAAAAATCTAACCTCTATATAACTTAAAAGTAATCCTGTATTAGTTACCAGCTGTGGACTGATAAAATTTCAGGTGGTTATCCAGTAAAATACTATGCTGAGATGAAAAGAATCAGGTAGAACTCTGTGTATGACACAAAAGAATTGTCTATAACACATCAGAAAAACAATGAACTAGTTGTATAACTGTATGCATAATATGATCTCATTTTTGCTTTAAAGAGAAAGAAACATGTATACACTAGTATCTGCATAGAAAAGTTGAGAAATTGGGCACTAATCTTCTCTAGGAGTTTAGGATACAGGGGGACTTTTATTTTTTTCTTTATACATTTAATATTGAATGAATTATCATTGTAAGTATTACTTTAGATATCAAAAAATAGAGGAAAAACTCAAAGTAAGTGAACTAGAGATAACAAAGAAAGTCTCCTGAGATACGAGATTGGACCAACTTTCAGATGAATAGAAATAGCACATTATTTCCTTTTCTAGCCTATCAAGTGACTGTATGGCTTTGGGTTGCTTTGGTAGCTATTTAAACCTTCACCATGTTTTGTACCCTTTTAACATTCTTTTGTTAGCATTTTAGCATGAGTCCAGATGTATAAAGATTGGAGTCATTTTGTTCCATAGTTTTATTGATGATTATCTGGAATAGCATTTTAATTTCCTTTTTGTTGACAATGATCCTATCTTGAGAGAGCATTGCTGCCCAAGAATAGAGTGACATAGTTTGCTTGAGGTTTTTGAGAGGAGGACCCCAGTTATGTTGGTGGTGTTTATTAGAAGGAAAGTACAGCTCTGATTCAAGACTCAAAGCTTTCAAGCAGCTTTAGTTCTGTTTTTTTTTTTTTAATATAATTTGAATACAGTGGGCTACAGATTCAGGCAATTAATGGTTTTCATTTTTGTTTTCAAAGAGCAGTATGTAAGGTAGACTATAAGTGTATGTGTCTCGTTTAATCTTTTATTTCTCTTTAAAATATACCTTTAATGATTTCTTCTGCCTCTCTTTCATTCTTACAAAATGTTTTCCGAAGTCTAAGACAAGAAATATTGTTTCAGATCTTTGTGCAATACTCAAATGAATTACTGATTAGAATATAGGTAGTTGAATATAAAGTGTATGTATAATAAAAAAAGATGCTAAAACCTTCATATTTTCCATTAATCTTGATTCTGGGCTGTTTTTAACTAATGTATTCAATTTGCTTGAAACTGGTCATAATTAATTTTATCCACTGATTTACACATTTTACAAAAATATGGTGTGCAGGCATGATGACACCAAGTGGGACAAAGAGTGACTTAGAGTTAACCCATAAATGGATATTCAGTATACATCTGGCTCTATTACAAAGTGGTAAGTGGTACATCAGCAGCAGGAGCTTTGAGAGTGCGGGTGTAGTGTGAGTCTGAAATGGGGAGGAGTTAGGGACCCTGGGCCTTGAGGAATGAGAAAGATCACCCTGTGGAGAAAAGAAATGTGAATTTATTTTCTGAGTAAATAAATATCCCAAGTGTCTCATGAGATGTCTCCATGTCTTTACTGTCTACTCGTAGGGCAAGACTGGGACACCCTACTCTTTGTGTGTCTCCTTGCTATGCAGGCCAGTCCTTTGGGATTCCAAATAGCGTGACTTGAACTCTTCAGCTGTTCTTCTTGGGAAATTCATACAACTAAAGGTTAAATCCCCCTGTGGCAGGAGTTAGATCAAAGATGATCCATTTTGTGTGTACAGTATATCAGGTATGCTCAAGTAAATTCTTCCCAAGTTTTGGCTTTCTAGACAGTTTTTAATCTATAAATATCAGTGATTTTTTTTTTTTTGGTACCGGGATTGAACTCAGGGGTACTCGAACACTGAGCCACGTCCTCAGCCCTATTTTGTGTTTTATTTAGAGACAGAGTCTCACTGAGTTGCTTAGCGCCTTGCCGTTGCTGAGGCTGGCTTTGAACTTGGATTCTCCTGTCTCAGCCTCCCAAAGTACTGGGATTACAGGTGTGCGCCACCGCACCTGGCTAATATCAGTGATCTTAAAAATACAAAACTGTAAAATCATTCTACCATCTCTATTACCTCTCCTTTTCCTCACTTTGCCACAGTGGTGTGTGTGTGTGTGTGTGTGTATACACATTTTTATACATATATACAAATATAAAAATTTTTGACCTGGCCAAGTATGTATATATTGGAGTGAGATTAGAAAGGTTTTTCATTTTAGGTGGCTAGAAAGTACGTCCAGCTGAAAACCATCAACCATTTAGACTACATGCTTCATTTGAATTGTGTTTCTGGATGCAAGTCAAGTATGACAACTGTGAGTTTCATAACTTTCTCTAACTTGATTCAAAACTGTTTTGGGGCCAAATACTTCTGAGGCCTTTTCTGCGTTCTCCTGGCAAAGTTCTATAGAGGTTATCAAGGTCAAGACTGTGTTGCTGGGTCTCATAAAATGAAGGAGAGAGGAGGGGCCGTGAGTCTTCAGCTTTCATCATCCCTTCTCTTTGCCTGTTTACCCAGTAATGACTTCTCTCTTGTTCAGGATGAACATCTCATTGGGTCTGTGCCTCTGAAAAGGAAAAACCATTAATTTATGTCATGTATTTTGTCTGCCTTAGAAATGTTCATGTTCCTCCAATGAAGTTATGATTTTTAAACAATGTAGAGTACGTTATGAAGGGGAAATGTGTTGTCACAAAAGCCTGAGTGTACAAGAAAGGATTATAGAAAATAATAGTTGGAATAATTCCAAAGTGTGGCAATCAGGATTCTACAGTGAGACCATAGTCTCCCGGAGGATGCCTAAATCCAATAGAACTTTGTATTTTAGGATCTTTTTATCTTTAGTTGTTATCATCCAGGATATTCAAGCTCCAAATTAATTCAGTTTGTTCTTTTTTATTCTCTAAATTTAATCATGTTATTGAGGTACAAAATTAATTTTATAAACATAAACCTGGACAATTTATAAAAGAGGCATATGAGCTACCTCAGTGACTAATTATTTATTGAAAACCTATGATGTGCTAGGTATAGTACTTGTGCTCAGGTAGTTATAGTTCTGGCAAAAACTGATGAAGCCTTTATTGCAGAACAATAAAGTATATGTATTGAACAAAATTTAATAAGTAGAATTAACATAAATAGGATACCCTCATGAATTATGGGCAACATGAGAGAAAAAGTTTGAGGATGTTAAATTTTTCACTTTGGCTGGTATTTTGGATGATGATGCTGTTTGTTGAAGTAGGAATTATAATAAGGGGGAACAAGTGGTTTATTGTAAATGGTAGCAAAAATAGTGAATTTTTTTGGTGTTTGTTTGAGTACCTAAGTGCTATCTAGATATACATATATAACAAAGTATAAATTGGTCATAATTTGGTTCTCTAGAGAGAGAGATTGAAGCTGATCTTGGGATATGGAAATAATCAATGTCCTTGAAGCTGTGGGAATGACAAGAATGGCCAGATGAAAGATGTCAAGTGAAAAGAGTGTCATTGGAGTTGAACACATACCCCTGATTTCTGTAGGCACCACTGCATTAACATCATCATTGTCATGATCATGACTGGCATCCTCCATGTTCCCAGAATGAAAGTTATCTGTGTCATCTGATCTCACTTAACTTCTTAAAGCATTCATCGTAGGTGATTTGCTCCCCCTACCCGCAGGCCCCGGTACTGGAGATTTAACCTATGGGTGCTTTACCACTGAACTACATCCACAGCTCTACCTCCTCTCTTTTAAAGCACAGCTTTTCTTGACTTTCATAACACTGTTTTCTCCCAATGGACTGACTGGTTTCTCCTCTTGTGCCCTATTTATAAAGGTTGGAAAACTTAAGTCTCAGCCTAGGCTTCCCACTCTTGGTCATTAGCATTACCTTAGAGATAAAATTTTAGAAGAGAAGACTCGGTATAAGGTATGTCAAATCCAATAGGTTACAATTTAAAAGGATATATGTTCATTCCATTCAAGAAAAATATGGATACAGTATAGAATTTCATCAACAGAAAAGCAGTAGAACGTTAGAATGTTATTTTTAGGCTTTATGGCTTGTTTTGGGGAAAAGGGCTTCTAGTTTGTACTATCTGCCTTGGGAAGGTGGAATTCTGGTTTCTGTGACTTGCCAATGGGGAGGAAGAGGGGCAAGAGACAAGAGAACAGAAAGAGAGATATTGGCTTTCCATTATTCTTCAGTTCAGAGTACTCGGCATGCTTAAATGTTGTACTTTAGGAGATGTTGTTTTTTGAACCCCAATAAAGCAGTGAATGAAGACAGGAGGAAGATAGTAGAAGATTTTGAGGACCTTGTAGTCTAATAAAAGTACCTCGATTTTCATCATGAGTGAGATTGGGAGCCTTTGGAGAAAATTCTCAGTTGAAAAGAGATGTGATCTGAAATACTTTAATAGGATTGCTTTGACTACTGTGTTGTAAATAGACTATAGGGAGGTTAGAGTGGAAGCAAAGTGCCAGTTTATAAGACTCTTGCAATAATCAAGACAAAAGATGCTAGTGGCTTAGACAAGAGTGGGAAGGATAGAGGTGATGAGAAGTAGTTGGATTCTGGATATATTTTGAATTTGTTGCTGACAGATTTTCCTGATGGATTGGAAGTGTGGTTTTAGAGAAAAAGAGATGCCAAGGATCATTCTAGAGTTTTTGGCTTGAACAACTGAAAAAAAAAAAAAAAAGGAGTTGCTGAGAAAAGGAAAGTTTTAGGAGGAATAGGTTTGAGATAAGTTATGTGGGGTTTTTCCCCCAATTTTTTATAGTGGTAAAACACACATAACATAAAATTTACTACATTAACCATTTTTAAGTATACAGTTCAGTGATAGTAAATATATTCATAACAATATACAACTATTACCACCATCTGTCTCCATGACTTTTTGTCTTACAAACTAAAATTCTGTACCCGTTATTCTATAAGACCCCGTATTGTCCTTCCCTGGACCTTGCAAAACACCATCCCACTTTGTCTCTACAAGTATCTCTTATGAATAGAATCATGGAGTATTCACCTTTGTGAGGCTGGGTTATTTCACTTAGCTTTATATCCTCAGGGTTGACACATGTTGTAACATGCCAGAACTTCCTTACTTTTAAGGCTAACTAAAATTCCATTGTACACATGTACTACATTTTGTTTATGTTTTCACATGGCAGTGGACTTTGGGGTTGCTTCCATGTTTTAGCTATTGTGAATAATGTTACTGTCAACACAAGTATACAAATATCTCTTTGAGACCCTACTTTCAATTCTTTGGGGTGTATACTTTATGAAGAGACATTAATGGATCATAGGACAATTCAATTTGTAATTTTTTGAGGAACCACCATACTGTTTTTTAGTGGCAATACCAATGTACATTGCTACCCACAATGCACAAAGCTTTCAATTTTTCAACATTCTTAACAACACTTGTTATTTTCTGGTTGGTTGGTTGGTTGGTTTTCAGTAACTGTTTAGTTTGATAATGTGTGTCCTCTCATAATTCTTACGTTGGATCCTAAGATTCGATATGATACTATTAAGAGGTGAGACTTTCTGGAGGTGATTGTGATGAGCCACTTTTCACGTACTTGCTGTCTCTTTGTGTGTCTTTGGAGAAACGTCCATTTGGGTCCTTTGCTCATTTTCAAATAGCATTGTTTGATTTCTGTTGTTGAGGTTTAGGAGTTCTCTATACATTCTGGATATTAATCTCATATCAGATATATATGATTTACTAGTAGTTTTCATTTGCTATGGGTTGCCATTTTACATTGTTGATATTTTCCTTTTATGCATAAAATATTTTTATTTTCATAAAGTCCAATTTGTCTCTTTTACTTTTGTCCCATTTTTGTTGTCATATCTAGGAAATTATTGCCATATCCAATATCATAAAGCTTTTGCTCTGTTTTCTTCTAAGAGTTTTATAGTTTTAGTTCTTTCATTTAGGACTTTGTTCCATTTTGAGTTAACTTTTATATATGATGTTAGGTAATGCGTCAAAGTCATTCTTTTGCATGTGGATATCCAGTTTTCCCAGCATTATTTGTTGGAGGAAAAATGTCTTTTTCATGTTGAATGGTCTTGGCACTCTTGTAAAAAATTATTTGACCACACATTTGAGGGTTTATTTTTGGGTTTTCTAATCTGTGCTTTTGGTCTATATGGCTGTCTTTATGTTAACACCACACTATTTTGATTAGTACAGTTTTGTTTGAAAGCCAGAAATATGAGTCTTCTAGCTTTGTTTTTAGTTTTCAAGTTGTTTTGTTCATCTATGATCCCTTGAGATTGCATAAGAATTTTAGGATGAGTTTGTCTATTGCTGGAAAAAATCATAGAAATTTTGATAGGGATTGCATTGAATCTGTAATTACTTTATATAGTATTCATACCTTAATATTGTCTTCTAGTCAGAGCACATGGGATGTTTTAATTTCTTTCAGCACGTGTTTTCTTTGTACATGTTTTTCATCTCTTCAGTTAAATTAATTCCCATGTCTTTTATCCTTTTACATGCTATTATAAATGAAATTATTTTCATAATTTCCTTTTCAGATTGTTCACTCAGTATACAGGTATGCAAGTACCTTATATCATCTACAGAGACAATTTTACTTCTTTCTTTTTAATTTGGATAACTTTATTTTTCTTTCCTAAATGCTGTAGTTAGGACTTCCAGTTATAGGTGGAATAAAAGTGGTAAAAATATGTATCCTTCCCTTATTTTTGATCTTAGAACATAAGTTTTAAGTCTTTCATCATTGAGTATGATGGTCACTTGGATATGTTCATGTATGGCTTTTATCATGTTGGAATAGTTTTGTTCTATGTATAATTTTGAGGGTGGGCAGAGGAAGGAGGGGAGGAAATGTATTAGTTTAATCATGAAAGGGTGTTAAATGTTGTCAAATGCCTTTTCCTGTATCAATTAAATGATCATGTGGCTTTTGTCCTTCATTTTGTTAATGTAGCATATTAAATTGATAGATTTTTATATGTTGAACCGTCCTTGCTAAGGAATATATCCCCCTAGCGAAAGCGTGTAATTTTTAAATATGTCATTGAATTTGGTTTGCTAGTATATTGTCAGGGGTTTTTGCATCAGTATTCAAAAGGGTTATTGTGTGGTAATTTTCTTTTCTTGTATCTTTGACTTTGCTAGCAAGGTACTACTGACCTCATAGATTGAATGACAAATGTTTCTTTCCTTTCAATTTTTTGGGTAAAGTTTGAGGATTGATGTTAGTACTTTTTTATATGTTTGATAGAATCTTCCAGTTAAGTTGGATTTTGTCAGATTTTTGACTGCTTTTTCAATGTTTTTATTAGTTATAGGTCTATTCAGATTTTCAGTTTCTTCACAGTTCAGTCCCAGTTGCTTTACGTTTCTAGAAATTTGTCTAGTTCAGCTAAATTTTATATAATTTATGGGCATATAATTCTTCAGAGCACTCTAGTATAGTCTGTATTTCTGTAGAATCAATAATAATGTCCCACTTTCATTTCTGACTTTAGTAATTTGAGATTTCTCTTTTTTCTAGTCCATATAGCTAAAATTTTGTCAATTTTGTTATCTTTTCAAAAAATTGGTTTCATTGATTTTTCTCAGTTGTGTTCTATTGTTGTCTGTTTTCTTTTTTCCCCTCTCTCCGTCCTTCTCTTTCCCTCTTTTCTTCTCTTCCTCTTTCTCTAGGGAGGGTGGAATAGCAAGGCAGTGTGATATGTGCTTGTGGGGATACCCAATGGTAAGGAGAAACTTGGTGTAAGACTGGAGCAGAGGACTGCTTGAATGACCTTTGAGTATGTTGAAGGGTACACCCTAGTGCAGGGATTGTTGTTTGAGCAGAACAGGACAGCTCATCACACAGTCTTGACTTCAGTGTCCCCTTGGAGGCTAGAGATGAAGACATTAAAATGCCAAAGAAATGCAAAATTTACTGAACTAATGAAATAATTTAGGTACAACGTAGGAGGAAGGATGTTACTGATCCAAATTTCAGTGGACAATTAGGTAATAGGTTACTTGAATCAAACCATACCATGTTTGAGGCATGATATTTCTGTTATAGTGACTTGAAAAAGAATTATCCATATGACTGATCAGTGTGGCAGAGAAGAATCCAAATCATGACTTGCTGTTAAGTTTTGAAATGCAGAATTACATACAGAAATTGAGGTAAATGACACATTATTGAAACTTTGGGTTGAAAATAATATTTTAATTTTTATAGTTATTAATTTGAATAAATTGATTTAGTGTGATGATAAGTATAAATTTTTTGTATTTAGAAGTGGAATATTTGAGAACTTAAGATTCACTAAGTTTCATGTTTAATTTGCTGGAGTTTTAAGATTTAATAATTGGTAACATTTTGTGTATGAAGTGCTTTAAAAAGAAACTTGAATATATAAAGTTTAAAAACTTGAACATATAAAGTTTACAAATGTTAAGTTAAATTCTTAACTGTTAATAAGACTAAATGGTAAGTTCCTATTAAAAGTGATTGCTAGGGGGGCAGGGGTTTTGGCTCGGTGGAGTGCTTGCCTAGTATGTATGAGGCACTGGGTTCGATTCTCAGTACCGCATCTAAATAAATAAATAAATAAATAAATAAATAAATTAATTAATTAATTAATTAAAGGCTCATTGACAAGAAAAAAATATTTAAAAAAAAGTGATTGCTAGGATTTACTTGGTTTAGAACTAGAGTAATAGGTTCTAAAGATCAATTTGAATGCATAGTACATAGAAATAGCAAATGTTTGCATTTCTAGCCTTAATTGTTTGAATATTAATTTGCCCAAGTAAATACAGTCTTTTCTATGCAAGCGTACCAAGAATCTCACACTCCATGCATACAAACTCCCTCACGTATGGCCCCCAAGCCATCCAGTGATTGTCCTATTTGCATCTTCAACTGTGACCTCTTTCTTAGATCTCCAGACTCAATT
Source organism: Xerus rutilus (assembly GCA_028644305.1). Taxonomy (NCBI): domain Eukaryota; kingdom Metazoa; phylum Chordata; class Mammalia; order Rodentia; family Sciuridae; genus Xerus; species Xerus rutilus. The sequence goes on along the minus strand of CM053405.1, from coordinate 36,492,967 downwards.
ATCAGCTCTTATACTTGACATTTTCATGTGGATGTCTCATAATAGGCATCTCAAATATATCTGAAATCATTTTTTCTCATCCTATTATTCCCAAACCTTAATTCCTTTGTTGTGAAAGTTCCAAATCAAGGCATCACCCTTGATTTCATTTCATTTCTACTCATTAGGGTTCTGTCAGGAAACAAATGGTATTTTGGCAACTTGAGGAGAGTTAACTAATAGGACTATCATTTACAAAAGTGTGGATAGGGCACCCAAAACCTACTCCTTGTCTCCAAAGAGTGAAGAGAGAGAGAGAGCTTTTTTGAACCCCAGAATCAGAGAAGCCTGGGTGGAGGGGTTCACTGATAAGGGGTGTGATTCCTGCTCAGGGGATGCAGGGAGCCCTCGCTGGCGCCTCAAGTAGGAAGTTGGAGAAGTAGCTCAATTCCATTCTCTTCACATCTTCTCTTGCTGGTGACTCTATTTGGCCAAACCTAACTAGAAGCCAGCGGGCACAAGTGCCCATGGATGGGATCTGTAGAGGCCAGCCTATCAACACTGGTGTGGGCTTGAGAAAGGGTCAGAGAGACCCTGGACACGTAAGTCAAGATAGCACCACAAAGGCTAGTGGAGCCCACAGTGGGTGATTTCTAGGACCTGCCCTAAACAGTAGTTACCTTCTCCCAGCTCATATATAGTCTGCATCTTGAGTCCTTTTGCTATGAAGGATTTTCTTTGAATTACCTTGTTCTTCTTTTGTGACCCTCTGTTTCTGTACTTATTTAGTAATGATGCCTCAGGCGGTTTAGGAGTCTTTAGTTGTTGGGAATTGTATTATAACTGAGAAGTGCCCATATTTAAAGTACAATTAATTGTCAGTAGGAGTTGATATTTTAATATTGTGTATTTTGTTTCCGAAATCTTTTGTTTTGAAATCTTATTGTCTACTTAAAGTAAATATTGGGTGCTTTTTATGTAAATGTTAGAAATTTTCAAGCTGAGATTCACTACAGCCTTCCTGCCGCTGAGGCCACGTCGTCCCTCAGGTCAGAGGTTATCAAGCTATTTAGTGTTCATCCTCAGTCCTTGGAGGAAATCTCAAGTTAACCTGAGTTGAATGGGATTGTATTTCTTGCCCCTGTTTGATCAAACTGTATTTGCTGGGATCCTTTTATTGTCTTGATAATTCACTCCTCAGTTCTTTCTGTGAAGAACTTAAATGGGTTTAGAAAAAAAAGCATATAATAAGTAAAAATTTAACACCATGTAATGTATTATTTCAAAATTTCATGTTTTAACATACCATATATTTTGTGATCTTTGGGTACAGAGAAATTAGCAGTTGGTAAGAAATTTAAAATTAATAGGATTGAAGAGAGAGCTATTGTCTTTATTGTATCATTTGCTTTGAAACTCCTTTGGGTTAAGATAATCTCATGGCAATTTAAAAATTCTCCACCTGATCCCTGTGCCCCCAGATTATGTGACAATGAAGTCTTATTTTAACACATGCATAATTCTTTTAAGATTAAAATTCTTTATTTCATATTTTTACATAGAGAATTTTTGCTTTTTTTGATAATGTCTCATTCCCCTTGTGTGATTGTCATGTGAAAACTAATTCTCTCAAATACATTTTTCTTAACTCTTTTTGGTATTGAATATTTTATCTCTGGCAAACACTAATTTGTCTGTGAACAATTTTCTTGAAGGTCTTTTTGTTTTTTTTAAACACAAGTGAATGACTCCTGAGTAGTTCCGTCCTCAGTTTCAGAGAGCCATGGGGAGCTACGGAGTCTCTTCAGGATGGAGTCATAATTCCTTGTACAAAATATCATAAATCATTTCCACAGTTTCACCAAACAAATGAGGCATGGTGACTGTTTTTAAAAAGACATCTTCTTTTATCTCATCATTTGCCTTCCACTCCCTTCTCCCACTATTTCTTCTTTAACGTGACAATTTTCTGCAATCCTTCAGATTTTACTCTTTGGGGAAAGTTGAATTTGTTTGTTAAGGATCATGTTCTATTTTTATCTTTTTTTTTTTTTTTTTGCATGTTCCAGGTGAGTAGTTTTTGGTTGTTGTTATAGTTGCTTTCTGATTATGGTGTGATTTGCAGATTGGAGAAAGGAGGCTTGAAGGATGATACATTTACTTAGATAAACATGTTGAAAAGCATAGTGGTTTTATTTAAAAAAAGAAAACAAAAGCCTAGTCACACATCCTTAAGGAGTGTAAGGAAGTTTATATCTATGTTTCTAGTGACAAACAACTGTCCAGACTACCCCACTGTGCTTTTGTTTTACAAAGGCTAGGTGCTACACAGGGCTCCAAGTAAGCCCTGTCTCATTTTCCTCCTGTAAGATACTGGAGTTGAAAGGAAAGCAAGAATATGCACATGTGAACACAGGCGCTGTCAGGCATTTTCCTCCTCCACAAACATAACCAGCATGCCTCTTTTTCTTGTGTGTAATGATTTGTCTGCAGATATATGGGAAGGAAGAAGGGAATGCCTGTAGTGGGGGCATCGAGTATTAAATAGCAGCTCACAAATGGGACACTAGGAGGGCAAAACCTGTTTGCTCAGAAAATCTGGGCCGTATTTCTACTAGCTCTCCACCTGCCCTCTGCCCAGAGTCAACCTGACTTCTGTAGGCATTTTCCATCAGAACAGATCTTTTGAAGTACAAGATGAATAAATATTGTTTTGACTAGTTTATGTCTTTCAATTGTAGTAAAGGATAAGGTCTGCTGTCTCTTGAGCCAAAGGATAAAATGTATAGTTGATGCTGGTTTTGGCTGCCCTGCAAATGAATACTTTGGGGAAAAATCCCACAATGTGAATTTTCCCACAAAGTGGAATCAGGGCTCCTTTTCATTGCTGGAGTAGGGGAGCGGCTCTTTTTTTCCTCAATTCCCTGGCAGCCATGTCCCCAGCTTAGTGAGTTGGGTACCAAAGCTCATTGCTAAAGCCTTCAGAAGGCACCTTCCTGGCTGTGGTGCAGTTTTGCACAGGGTGTCAGGCAGTTGGTGTCAGTGACAGCTCCTGAGCTCATTGTGCTTGCTGCCTTATAACCTGGGCTGTTTTCATTCTGCAATTCTTTAGCCTTTTTCTCAATTCTGTGAATTACCAGAATCCTTCCAGTTTATCATAGTTAGCATCAGAACCCTGTCTGGTGCAAAAGAAAAAGGAGGACACTCCTTTTTTTTGTTTTAATATTTTTAATTGTAGATGGACACAGTACCTTTATTTGATTTATTTATATGTGGTGCTGAGGATCGAACCCAGTGACTCTCACATGCTAAGCAAACATTCTACCACTGAGCTACAACCCCAGCCCAAGGACACTCCTTTTAAAACCATACTTGGAATGCTCAGATGTATTTTCTTGTTAGTTTGAGAACTCTTTTGATAAGAGTTGGTGCTTTATTTGATGAAGGAGAGAATAATGATATTCAACCTTCCTTTTAGCAGGACTGTAGTTAAGGATGTCAAGTGCATGGGATCCCTCTAATGTCTCCATCAGTCTGTTATGTGATTCTTTTATCATCTAGACAATTTGGTCTGTAAGTTAAATTAATATAATTTAAGGCATTTGTGCCTATATGATTTTCAGGGAATAAAATAAAACAGACACTAAAAACATTTATAATATATATTAAGTCCATATGTTACTTTTAATCTTTTAGGGGAACAGATTATTTTTGTTAGTGTCTGATTTTTGATAAGTGAATTATAGATACTGAACAAATTAAGTTGGTATCTCAGAGATGATCCTGAATAGATGTGCTTTGGCTTTTTCTCTGGCATTTGACAGTAGTCAGAAAGTGCCTCTTTAATAAAACACACCTTTAAATAACTCTCTCAGATTAATTCCAGCTTTTAAGGTGAGAAGATGTCTTGAACCACCACTGCTCTCAGCTCAGCTGTAGATCTGAAACATCCAGCTGTGCCCTTTCTGCCTCTCTCATCACCAATAACAGACTTTGCAATCAGAGTCTGTCTGGCACGTGTGTGAATGTGTGAGGCGAGATAACATCTAGCTCACTGTATTGGCTCTTCAGGGCTAGACCTCAGTAAACATTTGTCCTGTCAGCAGTTAAAGCACCGTGATTTGAGGATGCACAGGGATTACACACATCCGCCCGTTATGCTTTTGTCTGAGTCTGCATAGAGATTCATATTCAAAGAGAATGGATTTAACTGTTAGCCCGGACCAGTATGTTTAAAGTAGTTTTTAGGAGTTTTACCTTCTCAAGGGAAGGCCAAAATAAATAAATAATTAAATAAATGAATCCAACAATGTTCTCACTCTTTATTATATTGTGACACTTTTTAATTGTTCTTACTGTATAGCACACCCAAAGGATTGCCTATGTGTCATTAGCCACCATTGTTATTTGGTGTATCAAATCCGATCTTTGACTAAATGAGTGATAAAATAAGCCCAAACCCCGAATTATCTTTAATTATATATTGTGAAAAGAATCCTGATTAGTGGTCACAAAAATTAGTCTTCATTAGGAAAACATTAAGGGAAAAATCTCATATCAGTAATCTAGATGATTATAATACCTATTGATTATTGAACATTTGGTAAATAGTACCTCACAAACTACTCCCAACAATCCTGAGCTGATCCCTGTTTCTAGCTTAGGTTACAGCTGTAGGTGAAGTCACTTGTTCTGATACCCACAGGGCTTGATTTCAGCTTGTCTGACCGTGCACTTAACCAAAGCCAGGCACTTACTCACCAGAGCATGTGGTAGATGCTGGGTCCGACACCCAAGGTCTGCAATTAGAAGTAGTGCCTGTACTGAAGTGCTCCACGTCTAGTGGAGGAAGATGGACAGTAAATCAACTTTGCTTGATAAAACAATGAGTGTTATGACAATAGAACAGAAAAGATGCTAAGGGAGTTTGAGGAAAATCATCTAAATCAGACTGAGGGACACAGATGTGTTCTTTAAAGAAATAATCATTGAGCTGAATTTTGAAGGATGTCTAGCCAGAGGGAGATAGTAGGGAATGATGTGTAGGCAGAGGGTAGGCTCCTTGGTCACATGGAGCAGCTAAGAGTACAGATCAGGAACTGCACAAAGGTCTGGTTTTGGTAGGCATGAGGGCCAGGTATATAGTGGGAAAATAACAAGAAGAATTATTGTAGGTTAAGTTTTATGTGTTGAATTTTGTTTGAGATGCTTTATAGGCATTATTTCATGTAATCTCCATAACAACCATTGGAGACTAGAAATGAAGGCAAAAGCAATATCATACAGAGCTTGTTTTAGAGAAGGAATTTGGGCATTATCCAGGCAGGTATAGGTGGCCATGGGAGGATTTTAAATCATGGAAATGGTTTTATGTGTGTTATAGAAATATCATAGCATTGGAGACTGAATTGGAGTTGGATAAGACCTCAGCTAGTGACTCCAGCAGACAGTGTATAGTTGTCCAGGGGGACTGTGGTGATGTCCTGATCAAGTGATTTAAGACAGACAGGAACAGGAGGGTATTAGAGGCAGAGGTAGACAGATGTATTGAAATTAGTGACCAAGAGTATCCGGGACAGAACTCCGTCTTTAGAGAAGCCCCAAAGATTGTGTAGTGAAGAAATGGAGTAGGATTTCCACTGTTAAGGATTATAGGAAAAACAATTTTAGTTTGATTTGCTTTTCTCTTTTTAGTTACAAGCTTCCCCATCTCCAGTTCAAAAGTTATCAACATTGGATAGAATGTATTTTGTTGAGATTTTTCTTGGGAATTTGTAGGTGATACTTAAATTCATTTGAAGGTCTACCTAGGGAGCCTACCTCTTCTTTAAATGTGCTCATGACCTGACTCTTGCCCAAGAGTGTTAGGCAGCTTTTAGTTGCTGTGACCAAAACACCTGACAAGAATCACTTGGAAAGATTTATTTTGGCTTGTATTTCCTGAGGATTCAGTTTGTAGTTGGCCAGCTCCATTGCTTTAGACCTGAGGTGAGACAGAACAGCATGTTGAAAGAGTGTGGTAGAGGAAAGCTGTTAGCTCATGGCAGCCCATGGCAGCTGGGAAGCAGAGAGAGAAAGGGAGAGAAGATAAACCCTTCCAGGACACACTTCTACTGAACTACTTCTTCTACTTGGTCCCACCTTCCTCCCAGTAGTCCATTCATTCATTAGTGGATTAATCTACTAATGAATTCAGAGCCTTATGATCCAGTCATTTTCTAAAAGTTCTATCTCTGAACACATGAGAAGCTTTAGGCAACATTCCAGATCCAAATCAACACCAAATATATAAAATACAGAAAAATGCCTTTGGTAAGGAATCCTAAAATTCTTACTTTTATGCCCTTCTTTCTGTTTAGAAATGTCTGTTAAGATAATGACCAAAATAGTGGTTTAATACAAAATGTATTAGTTTTTCTTTCACTTTCAACTAAATTTGTATTTTTTGTTCTTTAGAAAAAATACTACATGATCTGAAACTGACCTAGGCAAAACTCTGATGTGCAGATATTTATGAAAAGACATAAAGCTTGAGTTCTGTTATAGGCAGTCATGCCTGGGGATTTTATTGCTGGTTTTATTGGACAATACTGTTATGATAAAAATTGGTATTTAAACATTAGATTTCCAATCTAACCATTTCAGGATAAGAATTACATTTTAAAAATAAGAAAGACACGTTTATTTTCAACCAGGCTTCCTTTTTGAATTTCTTATATAAGAGAAATAGGAATTTAAAAAAAAAGAACAGTTCCCAACTTGAGAAGATCTGAAATTTTGTATGGGCAGAAATATATGAGAATCTGGAATTTCTTCAAGTCGAATTATCTGATACATGCCCTAACTTTTAAAACTTCACTTTTGGCTCACAGTGAAACACGCATACCAGGACTCTTGGGGGCCACTGATCAAGGATGGCTGATGCACAGACTGGGAGCCACGTGGGCCCCTGGTCTGGTTCAGTGCAGAGGCACTCTCTTCCATTCAAAGTCTCAGATGTCTGCCCCTCTGCAAAGCCGTGAGGCCAATGTCTATAGCTGCTAAGCATGAAATCCCCTGCTTCTGTTTGTTTCTTTTGTTGCCACGAGTTAATAGGGACAGAGACAGGAGACAGCCCAGAACAAAGCAGAAATAATGGAGTATTTCACCCCAAAAAGGAATGTGGATTGAGAAATACAAAGGGTAAGGCAAAGACAGACTTAGTGTCCTGAGGCAGCGTGATGTATTGGCCAGGAGCCTCAGCCCTGGGACAGTTCCCGGCCAAAGCCTTCGTCTGTGAGCTCTGAGCAGCCCACATGGCCAAAAGGTTTGACCCATCTTCTGTAAAAACAATTTATTGTTTTTCTCACTAGGGTTTTAAAGGGCGACAGGATTTTCACCTCAAAAAGTGGATTGCTCTTACTGCATGGGGAAGTCTTCTGCTGGGCTGTGTCTGGTGGTCAAGGGCACTCTTGTCGGCCTGCGTTTTGAACTTCTTTTCACCTGTTTTCAGGAACGACTAGTTATTCCAAGACATGAGGGTATATTTGACGTTCATTTCTCTTCATACAAATAGGCAAGATTGGCTAAGAGATTTTGTGTTTCCTATAGATCATTTCTCTCATGTGCATTTCCTTACAATCCCATTTATTTGTGCATCCCTCATTCTCCCTCAACAAATTTTATTTTATTCAATATCTGCTTATTTATTTGCTTTATTGAAGTAAAATTTACTTGTACGTGTATTTTAAGAGGAAAATTTGAGGAGTGTTCTAAAAGAGATTTATTTTTTTCTAATTACTGTGCCTAGAATCAAAAATCTCGATGGCCAGAATGGGCTCTCTTTATAGACAAGCTTTGTCCCTTCCACAGGATAAAGAAGGGTTAAATGAAAGAAGCACACAGTGGGAAAAAGAAGCCAGTGGCCCTCAGGATCCCTCATCTTCCATCCCAGCCAGTCCCTTCTCCTCCTTCCCTGTTCCCTAATTCAGCTGGCAGAAACCTTACGGATTCTGTTTCTCACCCACATTTTGTAACAGAGGAACCACTGCAAGGTTGCTTTGGAATGAAAGGTACTGTTAATCAGAAAGCTAACAGTGCCAGTGAAGAAGCCCTGTGTCATCTTCCTGTCCAGGGATCTTTCTCTTCAGCTACATAGGCAAACTTAAAAAATTCTTTCATTTCCTCAGAATGGCAGAAATGCCCCATTTCTGATGCTATGACCCGTGCCTGTGGACACGGCAGGCCCAGAGCCACGAGGACATGAGCTGGGGCTCTGGAGTTGGACAGTCCCTACTCAAACCCCCACTTTGCCACTTAATAGCTCCCTGGTGCATTTCAAAAAAAAAAAAAAAAAAATTGCCCTCTGCACAAAATGGCTCTGATGTCTCTTCTGCATGACACGCCCTCAGATGGTAGAGGCTTATCATTCCGGTGGCTCAGCAAATAGCTCTGGAGCCAGACCTCCAGGGTTTGAATCCCGCTCTTTATAGACAAGTGACTTAACTTTGAGCCTCAGTTTCCTTATCTTAAAATGGGAGTCATTCAGTACTTTTTTTACTGAATTGTTCTAGGGAATAAATGAATTACGATACATAAATCACCTACATACAGCATTCAATAGTACTCGCTGTCTTTGTTTTTGTTTTTGACTTACTAGGACACCCACCGGTTGTCCTGTCTCCTGCAGAGCTCAGGCAGCTCTGGCTAATCCTCAGCACATTTGGCCTCTGTCATATTTTGTATTGGGTTAGATTTTTCAAAAGACAGACCCATATTTGACTATTATAGACTTGGGAAACATTGTGTTCTAAATCAGGTCACTTCAGATATTTAAGAACTTCTTCATGTTTTATTCATTGAACATTCTTAGTATTAGGAAACACTTCCAGAAATTGACTTCCTTTTAAAAACTTCTTTTGCATTGTGAAAACTGTTGAGGGTTAAATGTGCAGGTGCTTCTTTCTGATTTTACATGAGAAATATATCTAGTTAAAGTTATGGGTGAGTTTTACTTTTAGGTACCAACTTATAGATGTCTCATTAATCTAACAAGTGTTTACTCATGTTGTGCCAGGCCCCACCCTTGCATAGAAAAAGACCAGGCTGTCTGTGATAGAAGCCCTTGGGTTTTTGTCTAGTGAGACCCATATTTAAATAAGGAGGAAACAGTGTGGGGCTTGGGCAGTGACTGTGTGTCTGTAAGGAAGTCCCGAAGCTGACTGAAGAAAATTTTCCAGCAACTATACAGAGCTTCAATCAAATTGAATTCATGCTCAGAATAAAATCTGGTATTCATGATGAAAAACAGAGCATCAATTGAAACAAATGCCATGTCCCAAAAGGCTGGGAATTTAGCGACTCAGGATGGTAGGAAATACTGGCAGTGCAGGGGCTGGTGCCAGAGTGGGAGGTTTTTGAACAAATCTCTCATCCAGAAATATGTAGTCGCAGAACAACTCTGTTGCTCTGTTTGGATGCCTGGCCACCCTCAGAAGCCTGTAAAATTAAGCTTTTTGAACCAGGAGTACAACCGAGAATGGCTGTATCTTTCGGTCTGTGTGCCTATCTCTATCAGGTGGTAAATTGGACAGGGAAAAAAAATACATGTGGCATAGCATTAATTGCAGTGCTGTAGGTGTGTGTACAGGACCAAGAAGTGCAAGAAAGGATTAGTTCTCTGAGGGAGTCGAGGAGGACTTCTCAGTGGTAGTGCCATCAAAGCAGAAATCTGAATAGAGATTCACCAAGTAGAAGAGAGAAGAGGGGCCTTTCATTCCAAGTGCACAGGACCCGGTGTTAAGAAGGGCGAGTGTCCAGACTGTTGGAGGGACAAGTGAATGACTTGGAGGTAGCTAGGATCAGTGAGACGGAAATGTGGAGGGAAATGAGATACACAGTTAACTGCTTACTTAGTGCTACACAGTGTTGACTTACTGACCCAGTATTCACTGACTACCTACCATGTACAGTGCTTTGCCAGCCCTGCTAAACCCTGACACTGTTCCCAAACAGAACTGGGAACACATTTTAAGATGGTCTTGCTGTCTTGGAGCAGAGCCACTAGACTGAAATGCAAACCTTAATTTTACCTTGCAATTTAATCTTTTTTTTTTTTTTTTGGTATTGGAGGTTGAACTCAGGGGCACTCGACCACTGAGCCACATCCCAGCCCTGTTTTTTTGTGTTTTATGTAGAGACAGGGTCTCACTGAGCTGCTTAGCACCTCATCATTGCTGAAGCTGGCTTTGAACTTGCGATTCTCCTGTCTCAGCCTCCCTGGGTGCTGGATTACAGTACAATTTAATCTTTAGCTTCTTTTTTATTTCTAATCCATGTAATCCTGTTTCTTCTTCAAGCAAATATCCCCAGTGTTTATGCTTTTGTATTTTGAGTACTCCTTATTTCAACTAAAGATCATATGATTATATGATTTGCCCAAAGGCTATGCTGTAGACAGTCTGCCCTCTCTCAGGACCTTGGTGCACCATTTCCTCATAGAACGGAGGTAGAAGCTTGTTCACGCACACAAAGAGGAAAAGTTTTGGGTCCTGGCATGATATAGTAGATAGATACATAGTAGATACATAGATAGATACATAGTAGATAGATACATAGGTTCTTTCAAAAAGGAGTGACTCATAACTGACCTTGGGGTGAGAGGTGGGGGACCTGGTGAACTGAAGTAATCTAGGCAAGGAGACCATGACCTTGGTTGCCTCCTAGAGGACATAATTATAATTCAGGCTGACTTTGTTCTCTATTTCCTCCTGCAAGTGAGGGCAGTGTTGTGTGTGTTTGAGTCTTGGGTTGAACTAGGCTGGGATGGAACTTGTGGAAGCTGCTGTAGGCTAAAAGAAGGAGAAGCACTCCAGTCTGGGCTATATGGGGGGCTGCCAGGCCCTTGCCCTGGAAGCTAACTAGCAGCAAAGATATCTTAGGAAAATGAGCATCGTGATGAACAGTTATTTACCCGTCTGGCGCCTTTCTTAGTAGAATAATGCATTGAACCCATGCCTCGTAACATCCTCCTGAAGAAAGGAAGAGACAGATAGTATTAAACGTTACTGGTTAATCATGGGGAAACTGAAGCATGGATAGGTTTATGGGGCTTGGGCAGAGTTACACAATGCCTTAGTGTCTGGCCTGGGAATGAAGCCCGAGTCTGCCGCTTGCTGTCAGGACTGCCCGACGGCATTGTGTTTCTCATTGAACAGCGGTGAAAAGGGCTGACTCTCAACAATGCGGGAGCTGCTATAGGAGACAAACACAATGAACTTTGGTACAGTATAGTCTAGAGGCCAAAATGAGTAATTTTAAGTAAATTGACTATAAGATCCAAAGCCTCAGTAAGTTTTAAAACAAAATTGAAAAAAGAAAAAAGAAATAAAAAAGAAAAGAAAAGTCTGTACAGCTTTTCGGAACTGACTCAAACACCATGAACAACCCTCCTCCCACCCACCATTTGAAGTGACATACTCTTAAAAGTTTTATTTTGTTGGCTGAAAGTCTGACACTTTTCCCGTTTGCCATGGGATGTGTTTATTTACTTCAAATACATTTTTACTTTTAGGATTCTGTAATTATTCTCGAAGATTCTGCCTCATAATAATGTCAGTCTTGCATTTATTTCCCGAAATGCCTTATTTCCATAGCCTGAGTTTTGGGGGAAGACTTTTAGTTTGTTCAGATTTAGTTTGGGGTCTTCAACAACAGTTGGAACTACAGAGACTGGAATTCAGAAAGTGTTGGGAGTGTGCCGGGGAAGTTGCCATGTTTGGTGTCTTTGCATTCTGTGCAGCTGGAACTGGGGGAGTATGGGTGACAGTCCTGGGAAGGATATAGAACAAGTAGAGAAGTAGAATTTCATTGCTAAATTGACGTTTCTGTCAGATGTCTCAGGTGTCCTGGGATAAGTTAACATTGATGATGAATGGGCTTGAGTACAAGTTTTTATACTCTGGCTATAAGGAACAGCATGAAGATGAAATGTAGAACTTTGGGCCAAAATACGTTGAGTAATATCAGTGTATGAATGATTTGTAAATTATTTGAACAGGGCAATAATAGCAATCAGTTGCATATAATTTCATTTTGTATTTAGGATTTACAGTAGTTTGGACCACAATACTTGGGTCCTTCCTCCTGTAAGAGTCCATAGGAACTCTGGCACCTGAGCTAAGCAACAGTGGGGGTTTGTAGAGCTGGAATAGAGCTGGAATAGAATCTCTTCCCGCTTCCTTCATCAGAGACCGAAGCCGCCCCAGCTATAGAAACAGTGTGAGCAGTGTGGCCCGTCATAGCAGGGCATGGATGACCTCTGCTTAGTGTGAACAGCTGAGAGTCAGGGGCCGTCTTCCAGGAGACACATATGTACATACATAGGACTCTCATCATGAGTCTGGGAGACTTGAGAAAAAGTTTGAAAGTTTACAAAACAATATCAGCTAGCCTCTTTACAAATCCAGGATGGGGTGTGTTGCCATTGGGAAGGCTGTTTATAGCTGTGGTCACGAAGCTTGTAGGGGAACAGTTAATGGAACTAAAGCATGGCCAAAGAAGAGCTACTGCCATGAAGGAGTAGGAGGGGTTGCCACGAGAAGGCAGACTGAAATGATTAGGACTCCACAGGCTTGAAAAGACTGAGAGGAAATGTGATTAGAGTTTAATAAATCCATGTAGAATATGGATTATAAAATATTGTTTACCAAAAGTCAGTAGAACTTCTTAAAAATGGAGAGAAAATGAATTTAGGGCAAAAAGAAGCTCTCCTCTACCAAGAGAGTAGATCCTGTCCATCCAAACCTTTCTTTTGGGAATGAGGCTAACTTCTGGCATTGAAGTGAAGTGAGAAAGTCATGGGTTTCTCTTGTGTTTACACCATCTTGCTCAAGCATGGGGGACCCAGTGGGTATGGATCAGACCTTCTCTTAGGCTCCACACTTCCTTTCTCCTTTTCTTAGGTGAAACTTAACTGTCATTCATTTGTCCTTCAGCACTTCTTTATTGAGGTGAGATCTGCACCCTCTGCTCTGATGAGCACTAAGGTTACTGGGATGGAGAGGGACAGATGTGGTTCCATTAGTGTGATGATTAATAAGAAACTATGTTTGTCTGCAAGATGAATTCACAAAAGAGCTGTGAGAGCTTGACATCAATTGCTGACGAGGTCTTGGGATCAGAGCAGACTGCCTTGAGGAAGGGGTGGCCAAGTGGAGACCCAAACACTGATGAGGAGTTGGCTAAGCCAAGAGTCGGGGGAAGAGAGAACAGCATAGGCCAGCACCTGGAATGAGACAGGGCCAGAATGGTTAGTGGGGAGGTGGGCAGGGGCTGGTGGATGGGCTGGAGCAGGTGATGGACACCTCACGGACCATGATAGGGGTTTGGGCCCCAAAGCAAGAGGCAGTCACCAAAGCATGTTAAGCAAACGTAATAATTTTATTTTTATAAACAATCAGAGTGGCTGCTGTCCAGAGAACAGAGAGGGCAAGAGCAAATATACTGGAAGTGGTGGGGAATGTTGATGTTGTCCAGGTAACTATGGCCTGGGCTGGAGAGAAGTGGCCAGAATCTAGAGAGATTTCAGAGGTTTCATGGACTGGACTTGTGGATTAGATATGAGAAATGAGGAAGAGAAATAATCAAGCTTGGTTTATGAGAGTGTGACAGCCAATTGGGACTCAGGTTTTATTTGAGTGAGAAGAATCAACACAGGCTTTTTGTAGGTCTCTTCCCTCGTGATGACTCACAAGAGAGGGTATCTGCCTTTCTCTCTCCTTTCCTCCTGCTCTCCCTCTCTCATGCATCATTCAGAGCTTAATATTTCTGGTTGTACAAAGCTGGCACATAGTAAGCCCCCAGTAAATGGATGTGGCATAAGTCAAAGATCAAAAACTGCATGAATCATATTCTGTCTCCTCAGTCCCCTTGTTTTAACTCTAGGAAAGCAAACATGTTTGTGTAGTGCATGAACTATACTGCAGGTTATAGTACTCTGAGGTCAGTGTACCTGATACGATTTACATTTAACAAGGGCCAAGAAGACAGTGATATGTTCAGGGGCTCATTTAATTATCTTAAAATTCTTTTTATTTTTAATTGATACCAAAGAGTTATGAAAATAGAGCAAAGAATTTTCCTATCAACTCTTTAATCAGCTTCACAAATCATTGACGTTTTACCGTGTTTGCTTTATTACACTCCTCCCCTGATGGAGATGGAGGTTAAGAGATTTAGAATTTCTCTGAGCCAGTTAATTGCAGACATCAAGACCCTTCACCTCTAAGTACTTACGTGTGTTTCCTCAGAACAATGATTTTCCTTACATAAGCACAGTACGGTTATTTAATTCAGGAAATTTAACCTTATGCAACACTGTTATCTAATATGTAGTCTATATTCAGTCTTCATTATTGTCCCAATAATGTCATTTATGGCACTTTTTTCCTCCTGATTCAAGATCTAATCTCAGATGCATTTCATATTGTTTTTACAGTCTTTAACCTGGAATGGTTCCTTAGTCTGTCTTTGACTTTTAAGACATTGATACTTAAGGAAACAGGCCAGTTGTCTGGAAGAACGTGCCTCAGATTGGCTTTCTCTGTTTTCCTCATTGTTGGGTTCAGATTGTGCATTTTGGTTCAAATGCTGCATGAAGTCATGCCCATTGCAGAGCACCTGCCAGCACAGGAAGGATGCCGTGGGCTAGACACCTCCCGTGGCTGGGGTGGTAACCTTGATCATCCAATCGAGGTGTTGTCGTCTGGGTTGCTCTGCTCTAAAGTCACTGTTTCCTTTTTATAATTAATAGGATGTTTATCTACTTGTTAATAGTTGGGTAGTCGTCTTCAAATGTTACTAAGTCTTGTTTCCATGTTGCTGTTTAAAGAACTACATGTCCCCTTCTCTCTTGGCAGTGTTTTAGAGCACTTTGCTGCAAGGGACCACCACCTGCACGACCAGAATATGACCTGGTTTGCATAGGCCTCACCGGTTCCGGCAAGACCAGTCTGTTGTCAAAACTCTGCAGTGAAAGTCCCGAGAACGTCGTGTCAACCACAGGTGGGTTCTGCACCAGGCGTCAGGCCCTCTCATCCCATCCCAGCCTTTCCAGCTTCCTGTCCTATTTATGTGGCCCTTGTCCTGCCTTCCATTTGTAGTTCAATATTTCTGCCAGTGTATTTATTTCCATGTTAAATACTCTAACCTTTTTTTCTAAAAAGATTTGAAGAGGGCTTAATAGCAATGCATTGCTACATCCTGCATCCCTCTTGCTGAGCTTTTCAGTGGTGCAGAATAAGTCAAGCTCAGGAAAATATTAATCCAAACTAATCCTGAAGACTTGGAACTCTGGTCCTATGACTGAGTGGATTCATCTCAGGCCCTCAGAGGGCTGTTCTCCTTGAAGCGTCACTCTGGCCTGCTTTTGTTGGTCATGTACTCCCTAGACAGCTTTGCTGATGGAGTTGAGTGTTCTCCCCTTACCATTTTTCACCTGGAGGATAAGCAGTGCAGGGGACCTTTGATCGGCATTCCCATGTTGTTTTCTAACTTCTTAGAGGAAAGTCAATCTGGCATAGTGCTTCTCAGTCATTTCCCTCCCAGGGGATGTTGGTGATGTCCAGACACATTTTGGCTGTCACAGCTACTGGCCTCCAGTGAGTAGAGGCCAGTGCCTTCTGCACACCCTGCAGTTCACAGGGAGCCTGCACAACAAAGAACCCTCCAGCTTCAAAAGCTATCAGTGCTGAAGTTGAGAGCTTTTGTCACTCCCTCTTTCTCTTTTGACAAAGGAACTGGAAAGAAGGGTATAAATTAGAGACAATAAACAGAAGAACTACTGTAGGAGATGAAGAATAGAGGTGCTGTGGGAGGAGAGCTGACAGGGAATGATAGGGCAAGGAGTTGTCTGGCAAAGTTGAAGAGACTGTTCATTCAGCTGGAGTTTTGAGTACCTACTAGGTACTGTGGGGATGAGCAGTGATTCTAGCACTGCAGGAAACTCCATCTGCTGGCCATGTAGATGCTAAGTTCACGTCTAGAAACTTCCAAAGAAGTAGGTCTCGTCAGTGCTTCCTAGCCAAGGAAAGGAAGGATGCTTGTGGTTTCCTACATTGGATCCAAAGTTGGCAAGCCAGGGAGATAAGCAGGAACCAAAAGGGGGGAGGTGGAAAAGAAAGGATTTCAGAGCAGGGGGAAAGCTTGTGTGAAGGCAGAAACCAAAGTGGAACCTCTTGGAAACCACTCTGCTTCCTGCATGGCTACAGTGTGTGTTTAATAGAGTGCCAGGGGGAGAATCCTAAGAGAGGCTATGGCCAACTCCAGGCTGACTTCTTATACCATGCTCAGAAATGTGAGCTTTTCTTGCAAGCTGGCCATGACATAGAGGCTGAATTATGAATGGCACTGATAAGGGGCAGAGGTATAAATGATTGTAAATGGTGCCGCCCATATAATGAAGGCCTTAGCTCAGCAATAATGGGAACAATGGAGAGGAGGGAATAGATAGGATACAATATCTGAAGGCTAGATACAATATGCGAGGGCTCGGTGACCAGTTGGGTTTAGAGGGTGAAAGAAAGAAGCTGAGAATGACTCATTCTTGGCTTTGGTGGTGGGTGGATGATGAAATTGTTGACCCGAGTGTCCTAACAAGTCAGAAAAATATCGATGATCAAGAGCCTGACATCAGTTCAGGTCAGGTTTTGCTACCAACTAAGATAGAAAAAAAGTACAGGTTTTGAGAACTTTTCAGATCTTAGAATAATAGATATGAAACTGGATTTATAAAGAAACAGACACGGCTTGACTGGAGGGTGACAGAGAGAGTGAGGGATTGGTAATGGGTCCTGAGCCCACAGAGAGGATAAGCAGAGCCAGAGTGCAACCTCTCTGCACTGAGCGGGGCCAGCCACCTTCTTTTTCCCTCAGACAGAACAGAGTTCTCCCTCTTCTCCCCACTGGACGTGGTCCATATTTCTACCATTCAGTACCTGTCACACTGCTTTGATTACACATCTACTTCCCCCTTCTGGGTTGCAGGCTCCTCAGGGCAGATAGAACATCTTACTTGGCATTGTATACCCACAGTCACAAGATTTGGGCATAGATAGAGATGTTTGTTAAATGAATAAAAAAAGATACTACATTGAATCTGCCTAGTATTTTTACATAATGTATCTTCTGTGAGCCTCCTAGCCACCTCTGTGACAGAAAAGAATCTTTATATTGTGCTTTTAAATCATCTTAAGATACAAGGTGGTAGTGATGTGGCCATTGTTACACAGCTAGTGACAGAGGCAGGATGCCAGGAGAGATTTTCCAGTGAAGTTCTGTGGTGTCTAAGGCTTAGGATTTTTGATATGAGTATGTACTTGCTGGTTTTGTAAAACTGTGGATATTTTATAAGTAATGTGTTTCAAACTTATACAAGCTTTATTAGTGTAATAATTGTTTTCAAACCAAGTAACCTCCAAGATATGTGTAAGAGTAACACAAAGTATACTTCTCCTTATCTTCGTTGTCATCTGGCCCTATTGCTAGCAGTCTTGCTCATCTATTATAATGTAAAATAATTATCTGTAAATGTTTTTATAATGTATTCATAAATTATGTGTTTTATATTTGTTTTTATTACTTTTTTAAAATAATGTTTTCCTTCTGCTGGAACCAATCATAACATTGTGTGCTAGTTGACTTTCTGATGAGTTAAATATTAAGTTGGCTAACACTTTGGATATCAAACTTCTATGAGTTGCAATTATTCTGAACTTGGCAGAGTGCCTTTTTGGAGGCCTCTTTGGAGGTCCTTGCCATCAAGAAGTTTACACTGGGTTTGTAAAATAAGTTTTCTAATAATGAAACAGTTCACATTTATTGAATGTTTATTGTATGCCAGGCCCTGTGCTAAGACAGAATATGATGTGTGTTATACTTGACAATATAAAATGAAAATTAAAAGTGATCATTTCTAATCTAGGAGATCAAAGAAGGCTAAGCAAACATTACATTTGAATAGGGCCTCTTATGATGAGGAGGATCTGAGTAATAGGGAGAGGGGAGTGAGAATCAAAAGCATAGGCGATTCAGAGAAAAGTTGGTGGTCTTACTGGGGTAAAGGCACAAGATGCAGTACTGTAGGAAGTGTTGGGATCCAAGGCTAGAGATGAGAGAAGTTGCCTGTGACATGGAGAGGTAGGTGATCCAGTAGGCATAGTAGTTATTTGGGATGGAGAGTTAGAGTTGCAGGTAATTGATACTATAAAAAAATTATAATTGTATTGGGTGATATAAAGGAGGGGAAAAGAATCAATTATGACTCAAGTTTCTAACTTGGCATTTGGATGAATTGTAAAAAGAAGTAGAGAAAACATGACATAGTTTTAAGATAAAAAGAGTGAGGTTAGTTTTGAACTTACTAATTTTGAGGTATTGGCATGACATCCAACAGTGATCAAGTGCTAAAAAATAAACAGAGAGATTTTAGAGTTATAGGTACAGATTGAACAGACAATTTTAATTGTGGATTTGGATGAGATCATAACAGAAAGAATGGATGGAGACAGGGGAGCAGGTTGCTAAGCACCACTACATTTCAATCACCTATTGCATATTTCTTGACTGCCTGCTGTGCGACTGGCCCTGATTTAGGTACTGAGTATGGTCAGTTATCAAAACAGACAAACATCCCTGCTCTTGGGAGCTTATATTCTAACATCTGTATATGATAAAGAATCTAAGCCAGGCAGTTCTGTGTAATATCCTGTAAGTTCAGTATGGGCAAGAAGTAAGAAGAACCAATAATATAAACCTTAGTCTAACGACTGAGAAGGGGCTATTGGATGTGGTAACTCTGTGATCATTAATGACCAATGGTAGAACAGTTTCAGTAGATTGTTTGGGATAAAAACCAACCTCAGAAATGAGGGGATAATGAGTAAGTAAAGGGAATGAGCTACAGACTCTCGTTTTCATTCCTTGGTTCTTTGGCTAAGATTGCATGTAGACTATTCTTTCAAGAAGAGAGACAGAAAAAGTGAAAGAAATGTTAAGAGAATTTGTTTTATCATGTGAGCATGCTAGTCGACAGAGGTATAAGGGTGCCTGGCGAGAAGTAAAGATTGAAGATGCTCATGAGAGGGCAGTGAGTGTAAGAATGAGTAAGGAGTTCTGGTTCTGGTTAAGATGGAATAACTGGGCTGGTTTACCCTCACATCTGAAGCAACCAAGATAATATTTTTTAAAAAACATGAAATAGCTGGGTGTAGTTGTGCATACCTGTAATCTCAGCAACTCTAGAAGCTGAGGCTAGAGGGTTGCAAGGTTGATGCCAGCCTGGGCAACTTAGACTCTGTCTTAGATAGATAGATAGATAGATAGATAGATAGATAGATAGATAGATAGATAG
>CM053405.1:36438689-36473501 GCA_028644305.1 Xerus rutilus | reverse complement strand
CTTGTAATCCCAGCACTTAGGGAGGCTGAGACAGGAGAATCGCAAGTTCAAAGCCAGCCTCAGCAACGGCGAGGCGCTAAGCAACTCAGTGAGACCCTGTCTCTACATAAAAACACAAAATAGGGCTGGGGATGTGGCTCAGTGGTCGAGTGCCCCTGAGTTCAATCCCCAGTACCAAAAAAAAAAAAAAAAAAAAAAAGATAGATAGATAGATAGATAGGGCCCAGGGTATAACTCAGTGGTAGAGCATCCCTGGGTTAAATTCTCAGAACTGCAAAAAATAAAAAAAAAGCATGAAATATGTAAAACAATTTTCAAGAAAGTGAATGTCAAGCTACAAAGGACACTCATCCCTGAGAGATGAGAAACAAATGTGTTGAGCCCTATCATTGCTCTAGCTTGCTGCCTTGAGAGAGCTTCCAGGCTGTGACACAGTTCCAGAGGGAGCTGAAGTAGAGCTCAGTGTACTTCCTTCATTGAGAAGATGGAGCTGAGGATCTAGGAAATCAAGCAGAGTTAATAAGACAGAATACTAGACAAAAGAGAGTTGTGCAGAGAGAAACCCCTAGAGATCTTCATAGTATCTCCCTTGAATATCCCATGAAGTGGGCAAAGCAAGCACATAAGGAAACTACTCAAGGGCAGGGAAAGAAGTATCTGAAAGTACTAGCAGGAACAGTGCTTGGTCTTCACATAGGGCTGAAACTTATGCCTGTAACCACCAGACAGACTGGCAAAGTCATAATTCATGAGGAACTAGATAGAGTACTCAACAAGGTCTTGCCTCAGGAATTGGCTCTAAGCTAAGTACTGCTCTGGACTCACCTAGCAGATCACATTACCCAGTTCCAAAGGCTCAAATGGTTTTCTGGTGGTGTTAATGTATCCCAGTAGAAATTGTATATGATTTGGAGAAATAACACTTAACAAGGTAAAATTCACAATGTGTGACATTCAATTCAAGATTATCAGGCGTGGGAAGAGATAGACACAATTCATAATGAGGAGGACAAGCATTCATTTAAAACTTGCCAGAACTGGCACAGATATTAGAATTAACAAAGAAAGACAATATAACTATATTGTATCTGTTCATAAGCTTGGAAGATACATTTTAAGAAGCCATGTATAAAACTTCTGGTAAATAATACCTGAGATAAAATATGCACCAGATCACATCAATACCAATTGATCAAAAGAAAGGATTTGATGAACTTAAGGGCATTAGCATTATAGAATCTATCCAAGAGAGGGGGGAGGAGCATCAGTGAGCTCTGGGACAACTTCAAGTGACCTAACCTAGGGTAATTTGAGTGCATGAAGCCAAGAAGGTAGGGAAAAGAACCAAAAAATAATTGAAGAGATAATGGCTGAATCATTGCCAAACCTGATGGCAACTATACACCCATAGAGTCAAGAAGTCCAATGATGCCCAAATGGAAGAAATGTGAACAGAACTATACCAAGATACATCATAATAAAATTGCTTTGAAGCCAGTGGTAAAAAATATGATGGTAAATTTTATGTGTAACATGGCTGGGCCATGGTGTACAGATAGGTGGTCTAACATACTTCTGAATATTTCTAAGAGGGTGTTTTAGATGAGATTAGTACTTAACTCCCTGGACTTTGAGTAAAGCAGATTACCCTCTTTAATATGGTGTGATCTCTAGATAGTTGAAATCTTGAACAGAATAAAAGACTGACCACCCTGGAATAAGAGAGAATTCTATGGCAGGTAACCTTTGGACTTGAACTTTGCACCGGCTCTTTTCTGGGTCTGTAGCCTGCCAGCTGACCTTGCAGATTTTGGACTTGTCAGCCTCCTATATGTGAGCCAGTTCCTTAAATCTCCCCCCACCAGAAAGAGAGCGAGAGACTGAGGCATACACACATATACATGTAATAGATAGGCACAGAAATGTCCTTTTGATTTTATTTTGGGAATTTTGAGGAATACATAGAAGAAATCTTAAAAAGCAGATAAAAGATAGTATATTCATGAGAGCTAAGGTAAAAATGACATCAGATTTTTTACTGGAAACAATGCAAGTAAGAAGGCAATGGAACAACATCATTACTGTAGTAGAAGTGGGTGGGAGGGGCACCCTGTAGCTTAGGAAAAATATTTTAAAAGAAAGTAAAAAGTTAAGACTTTTTCCTTTATATAGAAAAGTTGAAAGAATGTATTACTAGCAGATCAACATTATAAGAAATGATAAATGAAGTCCTCCAGGCAGATGAAAAATGGTATCAGATGTAAATCTATATCCATATAAGATACATGTATGATTTTGTATCCATAAATATTTATCTTATATATAAGTATTTATCTTATATATAAATATGGGTAAACTTGTATCCATATAAGATACATATAAGAATGAAAAATACCAGAAATGAAAATTACATAGGCAATTACGATTTAGATTGCATTATTTAAATATCTTTAGAAGATAAGTGTTTAAAAATAACCATGTATTATGGGGTTTATAAGATATGTAAAAGTAAAATGCATGAGAATAATAACATGAATATCATAGGGGAAAAAGAAATACACTGTATTATAATGTTCTTATGCTATATGTGAAGTGGTATAATAACACTTGAAGGTAGACTGATTAAAGATGTATTATATAAACCCTAAAGTAGCACTAAAATCCCAGTGATTGATATATATATATATTTTGGTAGACCCACATGTCCTACCCATTTTTGATATTTTATTTTAAGACAGGGTCTTACTAAGTTGCTTAGGGCCTCACTAAGTTACTGAGGCTGGCTTTGAACTTTAGAACCTTCTGCCTTTCTGAGATTACAGGCCCATGCCACCTGTCTGACTCATCGTGATATCTTAAATAAGATAACATGGAATTACCAAAAACAATCAATTCAAAAGAAGACAGAAAAAGAAGAAAAGTGGAGCAAGAATAGATGGAACAAATAGGAAACAAGTAGCAAGATGATGCACTAAATTATCAATCAAGTGTTAATAACCATTAACAATGAAGTTAAATGTAAATGTTCTAGACTTTGATTAAGAGACTGATTTGATATGAATAGATTTTTTAATACAGCAGTTCAACCAAATGTCAACATTAGGAAACAGTCTTTAAATATAGACATAAATAGGTTAAAAGGAAAGAATGGGAAAATATAGGATCATACTAGAAGTGTGATGGAAGTCGCAGTGATTATATTAATATGAGACAATGTAGATTTCAGAGTAAAGAATAATACCGAGGATAACAAAGTTCATTTCATGGTGATGAAAGAGTCATTCAAAAGGACATAACAATGCTGAACATTTATGTACCTAATAACAGAGCTTCAAGATATATGAAGCACAATATGACAGACCTACAAAGCAAATTAGACAAAACTATAATTATAATAAGATTTTTCACTCTTTCATCAAATAATAAAACATGCAGGAGGAAAATCAGCCAAGACAGAGTAGATTTGAACAACACTATCAGCCAACTTGACTAACATAGAACACTCCACCCAACAGCAGAAGGCATTCTTCTCAAGTGCAAATGGAACATTTACCAAATTAGACCATCATCTAGGACATAAAACAAATCTCAATAAATTTAGACGGACTCATCTTGTACTAAACATGTTTGCAGATTGCAGTGGAATGGAATTTGAAACCACAAACAAGAAGACTTTTGAAAAAAATTCTTTAGGTATGGTAACTGAATTACTTCTAAGTAACCTATGGATCAAAGAAAGAAAAAATCAAAAGAGAAATTATAAAGCATTATAACCACACCACTACACAACATATCAATCTGTGGTATGCCTCTTAAAGAAGTATTTTGGCATGGGAGGATTATAGGACAGCTGCCTTTATTAGAAAGGGATAACCTCAAATCATTGCTCCTAGCTCTACCTCAAGAAACTAAAAGAGAAGAATAGATTAAAACCAAAGTAAGCAGAAGAAAAGAAAGAATAAGGTAAAAATGGAAATCAATGATGTAGTTAAGCAATTAGTTGTTTGAGAAAGTCAATAAAATTGATAAAACTCTAGCCATACTCATCAGGAAAAACCAGAGAAGACACAAATTACCAATTTCAGGAGTGAGAGAGATGCCATCAATACAGATTTCATAAATATTAAGAAGATAATAAGGAATGTTGTGACCAACTTTTTGCCAATAAATTTAACAACATAGCTGAAATGGATAATTCTTTGAAAGAAAAATCTTGCAATCTCAAGAGGAAATAGAGAACCCTGATAGACCTATATATATTAAAGTAATTGAAATTATAGTTAAGAAGAGAAAACTTGAAGTCTAGTTGGCTTCACTAGTGAATCCTACCAAACATTTAAAGGAAAACACAATGTCAATTCTCCATGGTATCTTCCAGATAACTTCCCAATTCCTTTTATAAAACTGAATTTAATTGTATACCAAAACCAGACAAAGACATTACAAGAAAACTCCATGCCAATATCCCTCTTTAACACACATGCAAAAAATGATAAGCAACTACTCACAAATCTAATATATTAGTAGGATAATTTATTGTAACCAAGTGACATCTATCCTAGCAATGTAGTTACTTTTATTTTACAAAAGCACTCTGGGGCTAGGATTGTAGTTCAGTGATAGAGTACTTGCCTAGTGTGTGCAAGGGCCTGGGTTTGATCCCCAGCCCACGGGGAAAACAAATCACAATGTCAAAATCTGCCCAACTACTAAAGGACAGTTGTGAAAATTCTCACAGCTGTTGTCACATTTATAGTGAAAGATGAATCTTTCTTGCTCAGATCAGGAATAAGACACCAGTGTCTGTTCTTGTTAGATCTGCTCAACATTATTGTATAAATTCTAACCAACATACCAGTCATGATCTCATCAATATAGAAAATTTAATTTGAATCTTCAACTTTATACCACTAAATTGGAAACAACATGTGAATTAGAGCTGATGATTTAGAGATCTAAAAACTGACTTAGGGGATAGCTCTGGATATGAATATGGAGAATGTTGCCTTAATTTTAGAAGAAGTTAGGGTGTGGTTTATAATGGTGAGTCAAATATTGAATTCATTCATATAGATGAACAAATTCTCCAAATATTAGAAGATGGAAAGGCGAACACCCCCATTCACAAACAGATGTCATACTTAGGGTGGAAAGTTATTCAGTGACTACGGTAGTGAAATGATCTCAAAGTATTGTTAGGAAGCAAGGCTTATACTGGGAGGCACTGATAAGATAAGGAAAGGCTCTGTTTGTTAGCAGAAAAAGAAAAAGTATGGAAGAAAATGTTGGAGCACGTAGAACACTTTTCTTAACAAAGGTGAGGTTTCATATGGTTCAGTGAAAGGGCTCTGTCATGATCCAGGTAGGGCTGCATTGGGCATGAGAAGCACGAAGATAAAGCAAAGACAGCAGAGAATGGTTGTTGGTTGGGTCTTGTGTTCATTGTAGTGAAAGGAGGAGGACAAGACGTTAGAGAAACAAATTAATGAAGGCAGGGGGATGGGGTGAAAGAGAGGCAGCAGAGAGCCAAGCAGGCTGACTTTAGGTACCAGTGGACCCACAGAAACCATTACATACTAGCATTCCAGATGGACTTTGCTGACGTCTTCGAACATACAACCCAGGCTCAGGGTTCTTTTGGGAGGAATAGCTGAATGTGTGTATAAGTGAAAAACAGGAGGTAGAAAGAAAGTACTAAAATAAAAGCATCAGTAGTAGAAATGGTAACTAGAAGAAATGAGAAGTCAGAAAGCCACACATGTATGTAGATGATTCAGTGAGAGAAAAGGAAAGAGAATAACTGGGGGAGCCTGAAGAGAATGATTTACAAAGGAATGGATCTGGGGACTTGACCAAATAAAATTTAGTCACTGGAAATCTAAAATTAATAAGATCAACATAAAAAGAAACAATACCATTGAGGAATTTTTGCATCAAATATTAAGATAAGAAATTGTGGCTATCCTACTTAGAGAATTCAGTCACATTTCCAGATATCATTGAGAATCTAATATAAATTATGCTAAGTCCACAAAAAGATAATTCGTAAACAGAAAAAATGACAAAGAAATAGATGGAAAAGGCTCAGCTTTACTAAAAATTCATCTTTACTAGGGAATAAATTAAAAAAGTAAATTTTATACTTAAATTTACCAAAATTCATTTTTTTAAGAAAATGAATTCATTTTTTTAAGATAAGAGCCAATGCTGGTGAGATTGTAGTGGCATATAGTGATATGCATGTGTATTACTGGTGCCATTGTGATTGTTACTGTCCCTTTTCTTTGACAACAATTATTCATATAAAGCAAAAGTTGCCAAAATACTCACAGACCTAATAGCAATGCCAATAGCAATTTATTGTAAACAAGTCAGTTAAAAGAAACTATATGCATAAGACATTTCCTTGTAACATTTTGTATAATAGCTAAAACTCAAAAGCGACATCAGTAGTGTCCTACAGCAAGGGAGATTGTTGAATGAATTATGGTACCTCAATTGAAATGATTATAGGTTAGGAAATGTATATAATCTTCTACTTATAGAAGAAAATGAAAAAATGAAGTTTATGTTGATTTTTGAAGTTGAGCCATGGAAAACTATGCCTTTGTACATAAACTGGAAATCACATGTAAAATCAACTATGTACTTTGTTAATGTGGCTGAATTATGCTGAACTTTATTTTAAATTATTTCTTTATTTGATGTTTTGATACTATAAAGTCAATTAAAATGAAATGTTGGAAGACTTTTGAAGACTTAAAAAGAGAATCAATCACCTTAAGAGCTGGTTTCTTATGAAATGAAAACATATTATAAGAAGGGCATGTCCATCCAATTTCAGCAAGGCAAGAATGCCTGCCTTTTTTCCAGGAAGAAAGGGAATCCAAACTTTATTGGATCGTTAACTTCAGCATTCTTTCAGCTTTGACATAATTTTTAAAAGACACTTAAATTGTCAAAACTCAAAGGGCCAAGAAATCCTCCAGAGAGCAGGACGTGGTTAGTGGAGAGAGAAAAATTGGGCATCTTGCTCTTTGGTCTAAAAACAAAAGTGAATTCTGTCCGGAGCAAATTTCTTGACTGTGTCTGCATGAGGAATTTGTTGATAAGAGGGGTTGTTAAACAGTAGATTACACAAATATTCACCTTTTTTTTTTTTTCCTTTTTAAACCAGAGGAATGGAATCTAAAGTCTCAGGATAATGTAGTGATATATCATGGAGACCAACCTAGAGAAAACTGAACACTCTGAATTGAGAGAGGTTGAAAATATCTTTAAGGATAAATATTTCTGCACTTGAAAAATTGTCAAGTAGTATGTCATTCAGTTAAAATAGAAAAAGATCATGAAAGTTTGAAAGAAAAAGTTCATGAAAATTGGAAGTATTTAAATAACTTTAGTATTGGCTGTAGATGTGTTAATAAGAGAAACAAAGTTAGAAAGTCAGATTTGGGTATCTGCTAAAGAATGGTGTTTTCTAAATGCCACTAGATTAAATTTTCTTTGTGACACTGAAATTGTATTTAGAAGGATTTTTCTGATTTTTATCCAGACATCACAGATATCAGTGTCACGGCATAAATGATGCTCTTGGTCCAGGTCAAGACTGCCAGAGTCTAGACAGTCTTTCCCTTCAGCAGTTCTTAGAGTGACCAGGAGTTTCAGAAGCACACATCATGTATCTGTGTGATTGTGTGCAGCCTTGGGGGAGGGCATGAGGAGGATTAAATGTGTAGGCCCAAATAAAGCACTCATGTGTTCCACATGATGAATAAAAATAGACTAACCTTCCTCCCCAAACTAATTTTGTTACAATTCCAGGAATGCTCTTTCCTGCATGAAAAATTTCAAATCCATCTTCCCTGCATCACAGGTTTTGTTAGATTTAAGGATTGCAAAACAAAGTCTGAAAGACTATGCAAACAATCATTTCCCCAAAGAGTTACTAAGTCATATATTTATTAAAATTTGTGGGGTTAAATCTTAGGGGAGGTTTCAGTCTTACTAATGTAGCTTAGATAGGCCAGGAAAAAATGAGTGCGTCGCTTCGGCTTCAGCCATCAAGTCGTTTGAATGGAGCCTGGGGAGACCTACCCTTGAAGGCTTCAGCCAAATACTGGAGGCCATTGAGGATCAACTCAGTGGTTACTGTTATTTCCTCCTTCTTGCTGATTATAAATAATGCAATCCTAATTTTAAAGGAAACCTTGCAGAGCTGATCTAATTCACTCATTTTGCAGATGAGGAATTCAAAGCCAAAGCAAGGGAAAAAATGTGGCTGGTGAGTCTGAGCACCAGGACTCACCCTCCTAGGCAGTGTCTTGTCCCAGGATTTCATCCAAGGACACTCAACTCTTTAAAGAAGCAAGAGATGATAACACTATCATGGCTTAGTCAGTTGGACATTTTTTGTCCCTTCCAAGTTCCTATTTTTATTAATAATATCTATTTAAAAAAACAACCTAAATTCATACTATCATACTATCATTTTTATTGCATTATTAAGAAAGCAGTGTTATGTAGACTTGAGAACACTTATTTGGACTTCTTATGTTCATGTCTTTATAAAAAGGGGAAAGTAAATTATTGAGTTTAATAGGAATGTGTGTATTGCCAAGTCAGCTCCACCAGTAGTTATTCTCAACTTTGAACAAAATAGGATGCATCTAAAAACTTTGTGGTACACGGAGGCGGTACAATGTTGTTGCGTTCTGGAGACAAGACCTGAGTTCGGTTTTGAACATAGTATTTAATACTATACACAAGGTCCTTAACCCCTCTATGCTTCACTTTCTTCTTGACTTTAACTTTGTGATTGTTGTAACAACTAAGTTAGCAAATAGATGTAAATCCTTAGCATCAGTCTTGGAGTAATATTGACATCCAGTGGTGTACCAAACACATCCTGACGTACAGGATACACTTCTCCATTGTGTATCCTTGCAGTCCAGTGGGCAAAATACATGATACAGATATACTGATGTGTAGTTACAACTGTGAAAATTATGCAGAAGCATTGAATGTTGGAGAAACATGGATTCAGAAAATCAGCCTCGTTCAAAGACACTAGAGAAGATCTTCCTGACAAAATAACTTAGTCAAACAGCTAATAAAAGATAGAGCCTGAATTTGAACCCAGATGTTTTTTCTCTAGAGCCCATGTTTTTATTCCTCAAAGAAATCCTTTGAGAAAGGTGTTTTGATGGTTTGACTTTTGTATCTCTACTAAATACTAATTTCCCCTCTTTCCCAGACCTCATCCAGCCCAGTGCACTGGAGTAAAATACAGTGTGCTGGTTGCCTTTACCCTGCTGGTGAATTCAAAGCATGGCTTTAAATTTTTATTTCTGTTTAATCTTTGCAAATGCTGTGGATGACTAATATAGAAGTGTTTTTCTTTTATGAAAAGAAAAAGAGAGTCATTACTAGTTCAAGTTTTTTGTGGCCTCCTTTCAGAAATATTCAGTGTATATGGAAACGTGTATATGCACATATGTTTCAACTAAATTGACTAACTTGAATGATAATAGTTCTTAAATATATCATTAATCATAGAACTATATACTTTGAATATATTTTTATAATATAAATCATTTATTTGCATGCATTAAAAAATGATCACCTTACACAAATGGATAATTATGATTGTACTTTTAAGATTGTTCTAATATAATCCTTATTTTCTAGACTGATTATTTAGACTTCGTCCTCTGAACATTAATTAATACAGATATACTGTAAAAATAACATGGAGATGGCATTATGGAGGACTGTGTATACCTTTGCAGTATGAATCTGGCCACACGTGTTCTGTTTGGGGAGAAAACATTTATGAGTATTCAGTAGAAACACTTATATGCCTGTAAATAACATTTCTAGGTTACATAATCTGCCAGTTGGATTAATAAATTTCCAAAATTGTATTTTGTGTATGGGTGCGGACATTACTGGAAGAATATTACTTCCCTTTGAGTGCCTGCATTTTGTCAGCTTTTAAGAATCAAAGCTGTTGAACATTGCTGGTGTGTTCCATAACTTTCTTTTCCAAAGTTTGGACCTGTCCTACTTCTTTGGAAAATCCATATTTGGGTTGTCCTGAACATAACCACTAATAGATTTTTTAGCATTTGCAGAAGACTTTTTGTTTCCAGGATTACACAATCATTGCCTTTTAATCCATATAACATCTCTGTTAGGTAGGTTGATACATTCAAGCATTCAAGTCCCCTGCAGCAGAATTTTGCAGCCAACACGAGTATTGTGATTGGCTGTGACTTCCCTTAATTTCCCAGAGGCCAAACACCTGGAGAGGCTTTTCTGCAGGCCCCTGGTACATGCCAATGCTTCAGCCACATGGGGCTGCTGCCTCATTCCTCCTGCTGCTTTACTAAGATTGAGGGACTTCATGCACCAGTAGCTCTAATGCTGCACTGATTGTGTCGATATGTATTAAACCTTGAAGGAAGGATGTGTTTTGGAAGATTCTTAGAGGGCCTAATGAACATTTACTTTCTGTGCAGGAAATTTCAACTATTGACACCTCCATTAAATCAATAGAGGTACTTTTCATTACTGATAACTTTTACTTAGTACTTGATTAATAAATGAGCACCCAAATTTTCTGTCTTGTGAGTTTGTAATATATTTAGGCAGGCAAACATTCTGTGTACCTAATGATTAAATGATCAACAACTAAGCATCAATTAAAATATAATTCCAGAAGACAAACCATATGTTTATTGTGCACAAGGAACTGATAAACACAGTAAGTATATGCATTGTCTCATCCTGACCGAGCTAGAATTAAAACCTAGTTCTGCCTGTTTCCAAAGTTAGTTCTTTTTTTTTAATTTATTTTTTGGTACTGGGGATTGAATTCAGGGGCACTCAACCACTGAGCCACATCCCCAGCCCTATTTTGTGTTTTATGTAGAGACAGGATCTCACTGAGTTGCTTAGCGCCTCGCTGTTGCTGAGGCTGGCTTTGAACTTGCGATTCTCCTGTCTCAGCCTCCCAAAGTGCTGGGATTATAGACGTGCACAGGATGGCTCAAAGCTAGTTCTTTAACCATTGCAAAACACTGCCTTTCATGGGGAGCAATGGATGGTTTATCCAAGTACTGAGGCAACATGCAGGCAAGGAGTGCAAAGGATAGGCTGGACTATAAAGGTACATGCTGATTTCCTTTTTTATAAAGCAAAGCAAATCCATGTAAAAGAATGGTTCTTATTCACACCATACTTTTATATATCATTTTACCTTTCAGCCATCTATCATAACTTGTTTTAAATAAAAAGTATTTGTATGGCCTATTTTATTGATGACTTCTTGGAAAAGGGTCTGTGTTCCATTCACCTTATAATTGTATGTATTCAGTAATGCTTAAAGCCTTAACTGAAATGGATTCTCAGACACTACTGATAAATTAACTAAGTTTTGTGGGGCTTAAAACACACACACAGACACACCCCGCCCCCACACACAAAGTAAATGGCAAAACATTCAAATGAAAGAAAAGAATCTCCTTTCTGTTGAAGGCTTTCAGATCCCCAGTGCTCCTGAAAGTCATTAGTAGTTCAAGTTTTGTTTTGTGACCCTCTTTCAAAAATATTTGTGTGTGTATTTGTATGGGTGTGTGCACATTCTGATGTTTCAACTGAATTGACTAACTTGAATGATAACAGTTAAGTCCTAAATATTTTGAAACTATATACTCAATATATTTTTATAATATAAATCTTTTATTGCATGCATTAAAAGTGATTGCCTTACACAAATAGATAATTATGATTGTACTTTTAAGAAAAATATACATATGTATTGTTAATCATGTCCTTAAAACACTGATATGAATATAATATCTTCTAATATAATATGATTACAATATAAATACCTTAATCTCTAGGATTGCTGAGTTGTATATGTGAAAAACTGCAAGACATTCACTTTAGGATGTAGATGCAAAGGGTGCTATAGACTTAATATTTTCTTTGAAGCTTCTCTATACTTCCAAAGGGCAATTGATAAAAGTTGCCCAGTGGCATAATATGTTTAAGAACAAGGCAACATTCTGAAGTAAAAGGAATAGCATTATATTTTGCCATAATTAACAATGTTTTCAGAAATATAGAAGATAATATGAGATTGTCAGCTAATTTTAGAAATTATATGTTTCTAGTGTTGGTATGACCAATAAAAGCACATCCTGATCTGCCAAAAACAGAATTTTAGCATCTTAAGTATTTTAACTTAATATTTGCTAATTCTTATGTGTGTGTGTGTTTTTTTTTTTTTTTAATTTTAGGTTTTAGTATAAAGGCAGTGCCATTCCAGAATGCCATCTTGAATGTGAAAGAACTTGGAGGTATGCCATTTAAAATCCTTTCTGTGTCTCACCTTAACTTTACCAACTTGGTAGCCATGTATTATATATTATTAAAACATGATAACTTATTCTAGGTGATTCATTTTTACCTTTTCTTTTGATAATATACATACAAGAAATATTTCCTTCTCTTTTTACATAGGTTTTAAAATTTGTTGAAGATTTTCAAAAGATACAAATTTTTTCTTTTGTATGAATTAAGGAACTACACTAATAGCAACTAATATATGCTGTACTCATTGGCTTTACTTGTTGAAAACTATTCTGTTCTTGAATGAAACCTGAAAAGAATTTTAATATAATCAAACTACATAGGGCAAAAAATTATATTGTAGTTTGTATTTATGCTACAAGTTTTATTGTATTCACTCTTTTTAGAATGTATTTGTTCTGATAATAAATCTTTGCCAGTGGGTCTTTGCTGGCCAAGCACATTTATTGGGTAGGCTGTACCCCAAGGCATACATCACTCAGTCTTCCATTACACCCTCTGTCTGGCACATTTTGGTTGTGTTTTATGTCAGTCAGGGTCTTAACCCATGTAAATAGATTAACAAAGAAATCAGTCAATTCAGTGAACCTACTAAATTCTCTAATGGCACAGGAAAATGCTGAGCGTTCTGTAGTTCAGTATAATATCAGTGAGTTTAATGGCTTAGAAGAAAGTTCTCTTCTATCTCTTTAAAAGCTTTGTGATCTTGACCTCACCCTGCTTTTTGTTTTATTTTTTAAATTTCCCCTTCTCCTTTAAGGTCCTTCTAACTATGACCTATTTTTAGCCTGATAAAATTGAAGCCCTGACTTTATGCTGTTTTAGTAGTGTTTGGTACCTTCTTATTTTTATCTAATGAAATATTGACCTTTTCAGGTGTCTGTTTTCAGAGCATTATGTCTAAGACAGATTTGCCTCTCTCAGTTTTACAGCTACATTTGGCTTTTATAGCATTAATATTTAAAAACAACTATAATTGATAAATTCTGATTTTCTTTAAAGATTTGGTTTTATAATTCTGACACCAAAAATCACATTACATGAGTGTTCACATAGTAACATTTTTATGTAAAATTTTAAGGTACCGGGCTAGGGTTTTGGCTCAGTGGCAGGTCGCTTGCTTAGCATGTGTGAGGCACTGGGTTCGATTCTCAGCACCACATACAAATAAATGAATAAAATAAAGGTCCATCATCATCTAAAAAAATTTTTTTTTAATTTTAAGGTACTGTGTTTTATTAGGTTCAGTATTTTAATACTACATTAGTTTCTGGTGGCTGTTTGCTTCTCAGTGAAAATAATATTATTTTAAAGTATTTTAAAGTCAGAATATGTTATAAAAATCCATAGAACCAAAGCATATGTAGTTGGAGGATTCTATTGACTTTTAAATTTGACTGGTACTTAGTATATATTATTAGATTGGACGTGAACTTTTATTGAACACCCAGCAGGAATAAAAAACTATTGATTAATTCTTAAGTGTTTGTTATATATGGTAATTATTTGGATGAAATAAATAGTGAATGTATCTGGACAGTAAAAAAGGAACTTATTTTAACTTTTTCTCTGTGCCACTGAAATTCATTGCAATGGAAGATTGAGTTGAAGGACTAGGGGTGTATAAGATGGGGTAGGTCTGTTCTCAATTTTAATTTTGCTGAAAGAACTGTACCCTGACAATTATGGTAATGGAAATTACATGGGGCAGGATACTGTAGGGTTTGGTGGTAATGTTTTAGTTTGTACCTATTCTGTAATGAGGTTCAGAGATATAGGTAAAAGAGCCTTAGGGATTGGAGCAAATGTGTTAGTTCCAGGCTAATGATATGTAGGTTTTGTGTATGCATTAGTACTAAAGAGCACATTTCTAGCCCAAGCCTAGATTATTTTCTTCCCCTCAACTTTAATAGCTCTCTTTTCAGTTGAGAGACTATCTCAAGGAAAAGGTAGCTTTGAGAGTAGTAGAGTCTAATTGTGTATCCTGTGTCCTATCCTCAGAGGTTTGCAACGGGGAGAGTTGATTCAGAGATGGTTCATGCACTAATTCATTTATTGAAATATTCTTTTTGTAATCAGTACTAGCTTATGTAAAGCTAAAAAAACACTTGAAAAGGTAGGTTAACACATGTAAGGAAAATATAGCTTTCCTACAGTTTTAAGTATATTCTAGATACCAAGGGGATACATCCCAATGTAAGGTTTGGGGCCTTTAGGAGAATTAAGACCTACTGAAGTCAAGTTGTCTGGGCTGCTTGACTGAGAACCTGTAAGTTCAGAAGGAAAGAGTTTAGTGTTTTAGGATTTGGTATGAAGATCTGAAGCCTATATTTACCAGCATAGGATTGCTTAGAAGATACATTACTTGGAGTTCAATCAGATTGTTAATCTAGAGAAAAATTTTGAATTCAAGGGAGAAACTCAGGAAGATAGTGGGTAGAGGTAGGCAGGTAGGGAGAGCCAGGACGGTGATGGAATCTTATTGGGAATCCCAGGTAGTTGTCTTTATCCTTAACTCAGGAGAATGGCGTGGCCCCTGTTCCTCCAGGTGAATATCCTTCCTTTGTTCTTATTGATCGTTCCAAGACTTTCTGTCACTCCCTTTTCTAATCTTAAAAGTTAATTTTTTTATTTTTTCAAGATAGGAAAAGACATGAACATTATGCTCCTTATCTAGTAAGAAGAACTGGTAAGGGTCAGAATAACTATGAGTCATGGAGTTAAATTTAACGAGAGTCTATTTGGGGGGATCTGAGTGACAAACTATGAGTTTGCACACATACCTGATGTGTGTTTGTGTTCGTGTATACATATACTATGCATATGTTAGATATATGTAATATATGTGCAGGTAGATAATAGGCTGTTATTAATTTTCTGTTTTATATGTTTCCATTTTACCTAAAAATTCTTATTCACAGCAATTTCTCTGAGTTGGGTATTTTCCTACCATTCACTCAGTCATTGTACCACAATGTGTACCACACTGTACCACAATTGTGTGTCTAGCTTGTACCCAGAGGCTGATAATGAAAGATCTAAGACAACCTGTCTTCAACAAATATAGGAAATTAGCGAAATTTTTGAAAATAATGAAATTAAGGGGAAAAAACCCAGAAGTACAGGATAAATGATGACACAGAGATAGTTCCACTTGGCAGTATGATGGGCCCATTTCCTTTTCACTGTTTTAGAAATAGCTTTCTCTCCTCATCTGGCCTGTCACCTCCTGCAATCTGCACTGATTATGTCTATCTTTATGTGAAATTGGAACTCTGAATTTTCTTCTGTTTTTCCCATCCTTCCCTTTTGCTCCTTCAACTTTTCTCACTTTATTTTTGTGACTTCATGCCCAGGGAGTAGGTGCTGTTATCATCTCACAGATAATGAGACATTGGACACGGGCAGCTTGAATGACTTGACCAAGGCTACGTGGAGGAAGAGGTGGGGATCGAGCTGCACAGAGGTGCTTAACAGGTGTACTGCATGTAGAAATCATTTGCCCAGTGCCTGGCCCAAGAGAAGGGCTCCCATGCATCTTCGGCTGTTGCTGTTACTGTTATTATCTTGCGTCATTTAAGGTCTTCAGGTGTTGGTGTTTTTTTCATTAGCAGTGTATTGATAGAACATCATCTCAACATGAACACTTTGCCCTCTCTCCAAAAACTTTTATGGGGCTTCACCTCTAACTATTGCAGCTGCTTTTGTCATTCCTTTTCCTCACCCTCCCCCACCCCCCGTAACTCTTGTAACTCTTTTACTTCTGGTACTATAGTCCTGCTTCCTTCCTTCAATTTCTTCAACACTGCCTACTGAATCAGTCTTACTTGTACTTACCAAACTATTTAGATCTATTTACAACATTTCGTTTTTATATTTTTATAAATATAAAATTCCGTTTTCCTTAAAATATTTTATATTCATTATGAATATGAAAATTGATATGCATTTTCAAAATAATATTAACTCAGCAAATATTTACTGAATCCATATTGAATGCCATTCTCGGTTCTAGGAAGTTGTGGTTATAGACAATGCAGACACATGCATTGTCTCTGCACAAACCAGGCAATAGGCACTAGGGAACTTCTGTGTTCTTCTTCCTCTCCTTAATTAAAGCTAAACCCTAATTCCTGTAGGGTAGAAGAAATTCCTGGGTCAATGCTGTGATACCTGAAGGGATTTCCCAATACTGTCCAGCAAGGCTGGTCTGATCCTCTTGAAGAACATTCCAGAGTACCTCAGTAAGCTTGGTGAACTACTTTTTCTTGCATATTCTTTTACAAGGTTTTTGTTCAAGTTCTAAGTCCCTTCTCTTTCACTTTTATTTAATTAATCTGCTTTTTTTTTGCTCTGAATTATTTTTATTTGTCTGGGTGTTATGTAAGACTCCTAGCAGGGATCCTGCAGAGACAGATGGATTAATCTTTTAAAGAATTTTTTTTTTCCTTCTTAGTGACTTGTTTCCAAACCTAGTTGTTCTATATGATTCTGGGCATGCCCATCTTCCTATATCTCTCTTTTCTTATCTGTGAAATGTAGCAATAATAGTTGCTATGTCATATTATCCTTGTGAGGACAAAGTTATACAGACTAGGTTCTTGGAGTTTGCTTGGCCCATAGCTAACAATATGCCAGATTTGCTTTCATTATAATTACATTCTCACTACTCCCCCAACCAAAAACATTAAAAAAGACAGAATTCAATGAAGCCTTATACCCAGGGTCTCTAATCAGTCCAAATCACGTATTGTTTTTGCTCTCTGTGGTCATACTTTAGATAAGGTGTTCTTTTCCCACATTGTGTTTTACCTGTTTAAGCTGAAAAGCTACTGGGACGGGACCACACTGGAGACTTATTTTGCCACCTAGCATAGTTTTGTGCTCCACATCAGTTAACATTAATTGTTTTTGCCTCTTTTCACCTTATCACCTTTACTTCTGTATTCAGATTTCACCTGAAAACATTGCTCTGTCTGTCAGAGCCTCTTAATTGCTTTGGTCCTCTATTTGGCTTCTGTGATTAAAGCACATTACCAAGGTGCATGAAGTGTCTGGCATTTGGCTCAGTTGTAAGTAGTTATCCACACCACAGTTACATCATAGCTCTGCTAATTTTTTCATTTTAGAAATATACAGTTCTTAAATCTGCAAACATTTTTTTTCTGTCTTGTCTTTTTTTCTCTTGATTTTGAAAGTTTAGAAGTAGATTGATAGAATTCAGATATTAAAATTTCATTTCTTAACATGTTTGGTCTGTCATTGATTGATAAGGATCCAGACATTGCCATGTTGCCTAAGTGGATTCTGGAACCATGATTGGCTTTGCCACATGACTTGTTTTCTTCCGCTAATATTCTCACGAGTTGTGTCTGAATCGTCTCTCTCTTCCCCACCCCCAGCTACCATCCCCACCCAGTATACTCTTTGGCAGTCTTGTCTTCACAGTTGACATTAGGAAAGCTGAAAAGCAGTTAGCTGTCTTTTTTATGCTTCAATATTCATTGCTGTTAGTTGTCAATCAAATGGGAAAAGTTCATGAGGATTTTTTTTTGGCACTTTATTTTAATTTTTGTTTTCCTCTAAAGAAAGGACAACCTCCCCTTCCCCCTTTATAAGAAGACTTCAAGGCTAGTGCGGGAAGTGCAAGTTGTGCTCCTTTATCCGTTTATTTCAGCCTATGCAATAGTAAGTGAATGATTTTGGGGGATTGTCAGCTCAGCCATTTTTGCTTCTTTCAGCAGCCAAGCTGTTATATGAAACAGATGTTGACTTTGTCCTGTTTCTTTGTTTGCCTGGAGGAACATGCCTCCTCATATTGAAAGGTGCTGTTTGTTTGTATCCTGTTAGTTGTCTTTGGGTGCTGTTAATCTGTCCAGGTTATTTGCATTTCTTAATTTCTCCAGAAACTATCCAGGGCAAACTTCTTGACAGGCAACCCAGGGGCACTGCTTCCTGTTTCTTTTAATTTCTGCCTTTGTATGCAGGCCATTTGATGTCTGTCACCAAAATAAAGCTTTCTTCCTTCAGAGACTTCTTTTTTTTTTTTTTTTTTTTAAATATTTTTTTTAGCTGTAGATGGACATAATGTCTTTATTTTATTGCTTTGTATGTGGTGCTGAGGATCGAACCCAGGGCCTCACGCATGCGAGGCAAGCGCTCTACCGCTGAGCTACAATCCCAGCCCCCTTCAGAGACTTCTTTTATTAAAACTTACTTTGGAAGAAAGTGTAACTCTCATTTTTATACACACATTCTCACAGTCCTGTGTATATTATGCTTTCCTTCCATAGCTTCACTGCCACCTTTTATGAAAAAAAAAATCCATCTTAGTAATTACAAATTTAATGTAATCCTTGACTCCCAGAGTCACGCTACACTACAAAGACAGGGGAAGAATAAAGACAGTATAAACCAATAAATTGGTTTTATATTGGAAAAGGAAACAGTGTAGATAGATAGACTTGCTGGGCTTATTGTGGACTGTCTTTGAGAAGACAGGTGGAGGTGCAGCAATTTCTTGCTGATATAAGAGAGAGCAGCTGGCCATTTGAAAGCTGTTCTAAACATCTGCACACATGGGTGTCTGTAGAAGAGGGGGCAAGAATCCATGTTCGAGGCAGAGGAGATGACAATCCAGGAGTGAGGGCCCAGGTACACCTTAGGACTGTCCTGTGAGTACGTCTGAGGCAGCTGTACATGAGGAAACGTATATATTCTGTATCTGTTGTGTAACTATCAAGAAGAAATGCATTTCAGCAAAGGGAGTAGGGTCTTAAGATGCTCTGCCACTCTGCATTTGTACTTCCTATTGTTTTGTTATCTGTAAAATGTAAGTTTTAATAAATCACCTCTACTTATTTCCTAAGGGATTGGGTTGGAAGAGAATAGTTAAATTGCCTAAAGCTCCTCAAGAGAGATGCTTTAAGAATAGACAGTGGTATTTCCACTAATTCCCTTTTTATAGTTGTGCATCTAGTGTGATATGTAATATTGAATGATTGAAACTTCTTGATATAGTATTGTTTCCTTATCTAAGAAAAGAACCAGGCCTCTCTGGAATGGGAACGGCCAGTTAACTCCTGGCTCCCTGAGCTTGTACTTTCTCACTTAAGCTTAGGCTATACTAGGGGAAATGATATTGGTATCAAGCCAAGTCTCTTGGATGTGAGTTGAAAGGCCACAGCTATCTGAATTGGTTGAACAGGATCCCAGGGTGGTGGTGTTCAAGCGTTTTTTACACTTGCTAAGGGAAAACTGAGCCAAACAGTCAGTAGAGCCAAATAAATGAATCCAGGGGCCCAGAAGTCTGTTACTGGCTGATGTAGACCTGACCTTAATTTTTGTTTTCGCCTGGAAAAGTGCCCTAGGAAATTTTTAAAAATCTATCTTCCTAGTCGTAGTCTAGTATAGCACTTAACAGTCTACTTCTTCCAAGATGGTATACATGGAGAATGTTCTAGTAATTAGCTTCCTGGCAATAGGGACCTCATGTGCTTCTGAAGGTTGTAGCTACACCACTGTTTCCTCCTTAGGGGCAATCAGGTCATTTCACATCTTCCAGCTCTGCAGAACTCACTCACAGAATATTCGTGTTGGGTTCTCAGCTTAACTTCCTATCCCTCACAAGGGAATAAGTATTTCTGTTTCTCCCAGGGGTTGCCATAATAGCAACTAATTTTCATTGTGTATTTGATTTCATGTGGTGTTGCAGCAACAGCACTAGAAGTCAGGAGACCAGTATTTTCTTCTAACAAAACAAGCCATGGGACATTGGGCAAGGCACTTAACTTTTCCAGGGTTGCTTTCTTTTCTAGTACTGATAATGCTGGTAACAGGTCTCCTATTTGAGTATAACATAACTAGTTTATTTTTATCTTGAATTCACAGTGTCTCCTTCACTCTGGCCCCTGTGACTGTTGGAGCTGGCCTCTAGTCACTGTACAGAACTTAATAGCATTATTTGCTTTGCTTTCCCTTCATGCTAACTCCCTCAGTTATTTATTTTTGCTTTTAGGGACAGTAGACATTTAGGTAAGTCTTAATTTTTTTGGTATTATGCAGGGCAGGGTATACATACATAAAATAACATTGCTAATGTCAACAAAGTTCCTATCACTATGCTCTTTAAGAGGCATTACAGTTTGATGTGGTAAGTACTGTAACAGGATTAAGTACTATGTGCAATTAGGATCATACAGAAAGAACAAAGGTGGCTTCACAGAGGAAAGGAACCTAGGAAAAGGAAAATATGGAACAAAAGTCATGGAGGAGTTATTGGGTTTGGTTTATGGATGAGCCAATATTAGACAATTATAAAAGCATTGAAAAATAAACTGTAATCTTTTTTCCCTCCCCTCCCTCTCTCCCTCCTTCTGCACTCTCTCTCTCTCCTTCCTTCCTTTCTTCCTTCCCTCCCTCAGTCCGTCCCTTTATTATTTTTTGTATGAGGAATCGAGCCCAAGGATGCTTAACCACTGAGCCACATCTCCAGCCCTTTTTATTTTTTGTGTTGAGACAGGGTCTCACTAGGTTGATTAGTACCTCACTAAGTTGCTGAGGCTGGCTTTGAACTTGGGATCCTCCTGCTTCAGCCTCCCAGTCACTGGGATCACAAGCATGTGTGGTATATACTTGGCAACACACCAGAATTTTAAAGGTTTCACTGTGTTGTAGTTCAAGTTATATCAGCGGTTCCAAGCTGGAGGGAAATTTGCCAAATTATGCCCAAAGATACCAGAGTAATGCTATGCAAAACATTTTCATTTTTATGAATACCAACTATATGATAAGCCCTGAGGATGTACTTCCTGCCACATGTACACACACAAGATTGTCTAAGTCCATTTCTTTGGATATTTGAGTGGAACAGTATCATTGGCCATTAATGATTATGTAAATTATCAGAAAATATTGAACTGTACTTGATTCCACTGGTTGGAATGGCAGCTCAACCACCATGGAAAAGGTAATATGTGTGTAACTGTTCATCACCTAACCAGAGTAGACTATTGGAATATCTGAAAGTGAATAAATAGATTTGGATAGAATTGTTCAGGGGCTTCACAGATTTGTTGGTTTTAATTTCCGAAGGTCCAAAGTATTGTAAAAAGATTCTATTGGTGATGTCTGATCGTTTTAATCTTGAAAGTCACTGATATTTATGGCATTATTGTGATAAATAATAATAAGGAATTTATTATATAAGATTAGTTATTTTTTAATACAAGTATGTAAAGCCCTGAAATTTAAGTAACTTACCTGATTGAAAATTAAAAGTTTTTTAAAAAATGTGTGTCTATTTTTCCTTCCTGGCCCAAACCCCATGATATGACAAAAAATAAAAAATTATCAGAAAACAAACTAATGAACATTAACAAGTCTATAACAAAGATAGATTTAATGTGAAATGAAGAAGTGAAAGCAAGGCAAAGCTTGAGATACAGACAATGGAAACATGAAATAGAAGGGGAATTCATCAGGATTATTAATCAAAGAGCTCATCGGAGTTATTAATTGGAGCTCTACATTTGGAGCTGTGCCTTTATTTTTCTTTTCTCCTTGGTTAAGTAGTGGATAGCAGCTGTGTTTACCCACAAACTAAATCCTTGAGTGTGGGTGCTAGACCCAGAGAGGTAGGGCAGTGTCTTGGTAATGTTCTGACTGCCAGGTGGGTTAGAAAGCCCACACACACAGGAGACAAGCCACTTGTCTGTCCCCATTAATCACTGGAAACAGGCAGCGGTAAACAAAAGAGCTGGCAAACAGAAATTCTCAAACAAAAGATGAGCATATAATTATGATATGCCATGATATAAATAAAATCAATACCACAGACAAAGATACCCAATCAAAAATCAGAAGAAAAAATATTCACAGATTTAGAGGTAATAGAGTGATCAGAAGAAAACATTCAGAGAGATGGAGAAAGGTTTTGTATTCATGAAAAAGATTCACAGAAATAAGGAATTTAAAATTTGAGTTTAAAATTTAAAATGAAAATATTTGTTGACACAACTTAGATGGGCA
Source organism: Xerus rutilus (assembly GCA_028644305.1). Lineage (NCBI taxonomy): Eukaryota > Metazoa > Chordata > Mammalia > Rodentia > Sciuridae > Xerus > Xerus rutilus. The sequence goes on along the minus strand of CM053405.1, from coordinate 36,451,091 downwards.
TTAGTGAAAGTAATGACTGAACTTGAGAATTTTCTCAGAATGTCATGAAAAAGGAATCCTTTTGAAGTATGATAAAGAATTTGAGAAACTTTTAACAGAAGTTCTAGCATTCCTCTGATAAGAGCTCTAAAAGGAGAGAAAAGCTAGAGTTTAAAATTATCAAAGAAATAATGGGGAAAAAGCCTCAAATACTCAATAAGAGTATTAAAATTAAATGAGCTTTCTGAATGCCAAGCATTATTAATAAGGAGAGACCCAAACCAAAAGGTATTGTGAAGAAAAAGAAACCATTAATCGTAATCACACTTGCTCTTTTCTCTCAGACAGACACATACACACATGAGCATTATTTCTAATTTCAACATGGGTGATGTCAGAGTGATGTCAAGTGAAATTAGCATAAAAATACATTATATTCTTTTCTTGCTTGAGTTATAGACTAAAATTAACAAAAGGAAAATTGAAGTTTAAATATGTGTCTTGAAAATAATTAAAGGTAAACATTACAATAATAAAAGTAGGGCGACATTCATAAATGTATCTTTATGAAAGTTCTGAAAAGTTACATATCAAACTTACATAATAAAATATCTTAGAGAATGGAATGAGAGTTCACTAGGACCAAATACAATTTTTGCTTTATCTGAGTTACATGAATTTTTTCCATGGGAACTTTTTGTTGTTGTTTGTTTTTTAAAGAATGAAATTTTTAAAAAGAAATATACTATAAGGAGAGAAAGCAAAGAATATTTGATAAATTGAGCAAAATTCAGCAAAGGAATAAAACAACCAAAAAATTTATGATAAATAGCATATGTGTGTGTGTGTGTGTGTGTATTTAAATACATCTATTTGAATGTCTTAAATTTAAAGGCTTGACTACATCAAGTGTTGGCAGAATGTAGAACTAAAACTCCTACATTGCCAATAGAAGTGCAAAATGGAGCAGCCACTTTAGAAAAACAGATTGGCAGTCTCTGGAAGAGGAAAAGCACAGGAATCTTATAGTCAAGCCATTCTACTCTTAGAAGAAATGCAAACTTATTTTTATACAAAATCTGTATAAATGTTCATAGCAACTGTGTTTTTAATACTGCAAAACTGGAAACAACTCAATGTTATCAATTAGAAAAATTTTTGTATATCCATATAATGGAAGACTACTCCTTTATAAATGAACGAACTGTTGATATGAGATGACAAGAATTAATCTAGACATAATTATGCCAAGTGAAAGAAGCCACCTCAGATAGTATGCTTATAATGGGGTGAGTTTGTAAACTATTACATACAGTTCTAGAAAATCAAAACTAATTTTTAGTGATGTAACAATGATTGCCTGAGAATGGGGAGAAGGAGGTAAGGATAGAAGTTCTAGAGAAGGTTTCAAAGGATCATGAGAAGGCTTTCTAGCAGGGAATAGACTTATTACCCTGATTGTGGGGATGGTTTTACATGTGTATGTATGTAAAAACTTGGCAAACTGCATATACTACATATGTGCAGTTTATTATGTGTCTGTTATACCACAGTAAACTTTTAAATATTCCCTTCAAAAAAAGATACTCTTGTAATCATCTCAGATTAAAAATGATTGAAAATATATTTTATGGGGGATTTTGGTCCTTTTCTTGGATTGCTTTCCTGTGAAAAGCTGTTTCAGATAGACTAAGGAAAAAGCCACAGCTAAAATAAAAAACAAACAACAACAGCAAAAAAAAAAAAAAAAGAAAGATGATGAGGAAAGACTTAGAAATATATCGATTTATAGATAATCATATACAGCTGAATTAAAATGGAAGGTGCAAATTAAAACTTAAAACTAAGATCAAAATATTATCAAGTTCAATTTAATAGACTTAAAATCTCATTGCTAAGAAGACAGATTAATCTGTGTATAGCAGTGCTTAATTAATGAAAGAAATATGTATGACAGACTCATTATACAAAGAATGAGTGATTTCTTAGAATAACTCAGTTGTGGCTCATTCTGTAGGTATGCTAAAAACCAGATCGGTAAAACATTCTCTTCCCAATCTTTGTGGTTTTATTTATGAAAGCTATTCATGTTGCTAATTTTGTAGTTGACAAAATGTAGGTTCCATAGAAAGTAATAAACTGTGGGAAAGAACAATAATGACATTAAGATTTTTAAAAAAAGTATCTTGCTTCCAAAACACAGAAAATTGTACTTTTTAAATCTATTTTTTGTGTATATATGTGTGAAATACCGTTTTTTGGTTGTTCAAGAATCTTTACAGCTTCAGATCATCTTGTCAGGCTGATCTTCCCTAAATCCTGTGCTGTCTAGACCATGCCTCTGGTTGAAGTTTTCCAACCAGACCTTGTTTTGGCATAAAAAGTAATGCATTTTTCATTTGCATTTTTCCTTGTTTAATTTTACCAAGTCTCAGCAAAATGCCTGGTAGAAATAGTTATGAGCATGATTAGCTAAAATTAATATGCTAACAGGGTAGAACATAAATATGCTTTCTGTGTTCTTTGCCATCAGTGATCTCCATGGAGTGGGAGTCACTGCTACTGTGTTCCTTTTTGGGTTTGTTTGGTGGTTTGTTTTGCTTTCTGTGGTGCTGGAGATCAAGCCTAAGGCCTCATGCAGTGTTTTATTTTATTTTAGGGTGATGGCAGATTTTATGTATGTATGTATGTGTGTATTTATTTGCAGTACTGGGGATTGAACACAGGGCCTCATGCTTGCTAGGCAGGCACTCCATGACTGAGTCACACCTCAGCCCATGATCATAGATTTTAAATTTGGAGCATATAAGTTAAAAAAAAAAAAAAGTTCTTTATCTTAAAAGCATACTTGGTGGCCCAGCCAGAGCAGTGATAGGATTACTGTATTATTAAACAGCTTTATACTTTAGGGACCAGAGATAGAATGCTAACCATTCTTGTTTCATTTTTTTCTTCCTCACCCCCACAGCATCCTCTAAATATATTTAGATATATTTAGATCTATTTTGCAAACATTTTATAAGTTGTAGGGCCAAGTGCAAATTTCTTTAATGGTGTTATGGTTTGGATGTAAAATTTCCACCATGTGTTGAAAGCATGGTTACCAGGGCAGCAAGGATCCGAAGTGACGCTTTTAGGAAATGAATGGATCTTGAGGTCTATAACCTCATTAGTAAATTAATCCATTTGATGGATTAATAATTTGAACGCACTACTGGGTCATAATTGTAGGCAGGTGGGACGTGGCTGGAGGAAGTTGGTCACTGGGGGGCCTATCACTGGGGCCCATTTCTGTTTTACCCTCTTTCTGCTTCCTGGCTGCCATGAACTGAGCAGTTTTCCTGTGCTGTGCCCTTCCACCATGATGTTTCTGCCTTGGAGCCAGCCAACCATAGACTGAATCCTCTGAAACTGTGAGCCAAAACAAACTTTGCTTCCTTTAAATTGTCCTTGTCAGGTATTTTTATCACAGCCACAAGAAGCTAACTAACACAAATGGCTATGGGTTAAGAACCAAAATGATTATGCCTTAAATTTAGAAAGGTAGAAAAGATATAGAAATTCTTTAGGCATCTCTCTGAACAGAATTAAAATTTCCTAGTCATTTGTTACTCTCTGTGTTTCCATCACAAATGAAAAGAGGCTCACACTGGCAAACCCTGAGAGCATCTGAGTCTGTGGTCATCTTGTGCTGAGTGAGGAGGGGAATTGGCAACAGCACCTGACAATTCAGAGTTGAAATCTAGATAGTCCCCCTGCCCCAAATTGGTATATATAGCTCTATTTTCTTAAGGTGCCTTCAAAGGTTTGTTTTTCCCTTTCTGATTTTGTTATGTAAATTAGTATCATTAGTTTAGTTTAACTCTTGCTTCAACTTTTTAAGACAACTAAAAAAAAAAGTTCACTAGAGGATTTTTGATACAGATGTAGCAAGAATGACATTGTGAATAAAAGGGAGAGCAACATTGAACATAAGAACTTTTGCATTAGGTGAAGTTACTTTCTATAAACATTTCCTCTAGTTTTTTGAAGGACTGGAGCTAGGAGGAAGGACCTCAAGGCCACTGCCCTGTTCCTATTCAAAATAAAGGAAGCCCAGACAGGGCAAAATGAATGAGGGCAACAAATCCCTCAGACTGGGAGCCAGATTCTCAGGTGGAAGAACCTTCTTGTCTAACTAGATAAATATTATCAGCCTTTGTCATGGCTTATGTTTCAATTGACAAAAAAAAAAAAAAAAGGCAATCTTCTCCTATCTCTTTAGAGTTCAATGCCTTCTTCTTCTTCTTCTTCTTTTTTTTTTTTTTTGGTACCAGGGATTGAACTCAGGGGTACTCGACCACTGAGCCACATCCCCAGCCCTATTTTGTGTTTTATGTAGAGACAGGGTCTCACTGAGTTGCTTAGCACCTCGCCATTGCTGAGGCTGGCTTTGAACTCACGATTCTCCTGTCTCAGCCTCCCTAAGTGCTGGGATTACAAGCGTGAGCCACTGCGCCCAGCTTCAATGCCTTCTTCTAATCCTGTTTCAGGTAGTTGGGTGTTCCAATGCTTTGAGTGTTGGAATGTCTTGATGTTGGTCCTTTTTATTTCAGGTCTTAAACTTCCTGGTCAGTTCCCTGATCAGGAAGTCAGGGAACTGTTCCTTTGTCCCATTACTTCCTGGACCTAAAACAGCATACAGCTTTCCTCTGGATGAATCTTCTCATCTAATGCTTTCTTTCTCCTTCAGGCTTACGAATTTTGTTTCTCTTTTGGTCAGTGGAGGAATAAAGGAAAAAATATCAAAGAACAGAAGGTGTTACTTTACCTTGATTCCCTCTTTCTATTCTGAAAGAGATTAAAGCTTAACTGTTTGGAGGATCTTTGTTCTAGCTAATTTCTGCCCTTCTTTCCATAGATCTGCTCAATTTGAGTCTAAAGGTATTTAAGAAAAAATAATTGCATGAGGGAGTGAGGAGTGGACTTGGGTTTTACCTACCAAAGCTTTTGTTCAAGACTACTAGACACATTTTCCCCCTAGTACCTTATGATTGATTTAATAAAATGAGGCCCCTTAAAAACAAAGTTATATTGTGGTTTTTAGCTTTGGTAAGATAAAAAGAAATCCTGTTTTTATTCTCTTATACAGTAAATATTGAGCATTACACAGATTTAATGGTCCTAACTGGTTTATTTCAGATTGTTAGCATGCTATGTACTGTTAGAAAAAAAATATTCATCCAGGAATTGAGGTTAATAGATTTTGACACTACTGTGACACCTCATCCCCATTATCATCCATGGATACTGTGCTTTTGGAAAAAAATCAATAGAATCTAGTCATCTGTCATTTGAAATATCACCAAGATCCTCCTTTTTAAAGACATGTGAGTTGTAGTCTGCTCGAAGAAAACCTTATATATAATAATACAGATATGTATATTGTTAGGCTTTATTAAGTAATTTTAGTCTTACAAAAGAATTTTTGGTTTTTTAAAATGTTTTATACCAAAATTTCCTTGAATATGAAGTTCCAATATATTTTAAGTTATTTGAGCTATTATTTTCCAGACTATTTAGCGCGTAAGTCAAAACTAAGATTCTCATTGTATTAGTCATGACAATGTTCTGCTTATATTCTTTGCTCATCCCATTTTCCTTGAAAAAGTTTCATCTCTTAAAATAATTCTAGTTTGTGTTACTGGGTTCCAGAATCCATCCCTGAAGCCCATCAAGCAGAGTTATCTTGTACAACTTTAACTTTATGTTAAATTTCTGTGGTAAAATCCTCTCTAGGCTGTTGTGGAATTAAACTCTTAGATACTCTTCCATTTGTCATCTAGGATGAAACATCTCTATGAACAAGGAAAAGAACAAAAGATTAATGGGTATGAGATAATAAAATCTAGTAATTTTGAAATAGAGTCCTTATTCTTTCCTCATATATTTATGTCTTGTAATAACTACTCCAGTCTTATCTTGGCTTATTAATTAGAGAAGCTGAAATGTTAACCTGAAATGTTAACACTGTGGCTGTTAACATTTGTATGTGTACTGTAGTTTTCTGTGTTTAGTCTCCTCCTTATTATTCTAATGGCTCTTTCTCAGGTAGGCGAGGGTTAGGGTACCATTCTAAAGAGGAATCAAGTGAGAACTGAGGAAAATACATGGCTAGTCTAAAGTGCAATGCTCCATTTTAATACAGTGTGAGCCATGATGCAGAAATTCAGTACTCTATGGACTCGTCCTCCTTGCAGAACATCCCTGAGAATTGTGTCCAGGGAATTCAGTGGGGTAGGTCAGTGGCCAAAGGAGGACAAAAGAGGACACAGTACAGGATGAGCCTGTGCATTATTTGGCCCACATGCATGCTGACCATATAAACCTTTGGGACTAGAAAATGCCTGACTAACCTAGAATATATCTCTGTGCTTATTCCTGGCTCCGTTCTTGTTTTTAGTGTGCAGTGGATGCTGTTGCACTGTTTGAATATTGCTGCAGCGTGCTGACCTGGGGGAGCCTGAAGTGGGATGGCGGGGAGTGGTTGGGGGGAGTTATCTGCTGCCGTTCTAAATCAAATTTTGAACCAACAAAACATTTTAATATCTGTATCTGGAAGGGAAGTGTTTGGAGCTGTGCAACTGGCAGGCAGGAGTGTAGTGACTGAAAAGAGATGATTTTTTGGGCCAGTTTTGGACACAAGTTGAACTCTACTAAAAGAAACCCAGGCTGACTCTCCTGTCTAGCTTCCCAGTAAAGTCAGAGGGGACAGTCCTGGCAGTACTATGGATTTGTATGCTGGGATAGATATAAACAGCAAAACTTTCAGCCCTGTGGCTATAAAAAGAAATATTTCTTATGATGTCTTCGTTGTTTAAGAGCAGGCTGTGAGTTTTGTTTAACATTTAATTCCTATGCAGTTCAAAAACCAGAATTCTAACTTCTTGAGTGCTTAAGCTCTTTCAGATGTTTTTATTGTGTAACATTTTCTCCAGATTCTTCTTTTAATGTATGTTTTTTTTTTCTCACAATCTGTTAAAAGATCAGTTTGTGTGAATCTTGACACTGTGATGCTATTTCATGGTTTTAATTTGAATGTGAGTTGTTGCAGCTGGAAGCATATGATTAATGGCACAGACTTGTTTGTCACAAAAGCAGATGATATTTTACATTTAGTCAAGATGCATTGAAAACTTAACTCGCTTGTATTTTAGTGGACCTAAGTCATATTTTAATCCACATTGGAATTCTTATCATTTGAATTAATCTTTAGCATGCAGATGTGTTATTATCTTCGTGATATAACTGACTACTGAAGGTATTTTAAGGATGGTTTGAAAAATTACATATTGAATATAGATAGTCCACTAGTTAGGTAGCCAGATATTTTTGCTAAAAATGGTTCTAAATGAGTCTGGGAGTTGGTATGAAAAAAAGGGAATGGGTATAGAATTTAGAAGTTCATTCTTGATTGCTTACATATTTTTATTTATTTATTTTTTACTGTTTATCCACATAGTTAGATGATGGTCCTGATCTCCCTTGCCTCTTTCCTTCTTGGAGTTCTGAGCTATGTGACACACAAATGTGTCTATGGATTTTTCACCTGCACTGTAAAATTCAGAGTGGGTGATGGGTACATTTGCGGGGATAGATATAAACAGCAAAACTTTCAGCCCTGAAAAGCCATCCTCCTCAAAAGCGTTAGAAAGTGGCATATGCAGAAACCCTACTCCTTAATAGAAGAAAAAGTAAGTCCAAATCTTCATCATGTCATATTAGGCCCCAGCTTCCTTAACAAGACTCCTAAAGTGCAAGAAGAAAAATTAAAAATCAACAAATGGGATGTATTTTAGTTTGAACTAAAAAGCTGCTCCTCAGCAAAAGAAACAATCAATGAGGTGAAGAGAGCCTACCTAGTGGGAGAAGATCTTTACCACATGCACCAGATAGAGCACTAATCTCCAGGATATATAAAGAACTCAAAAAACTTAACACCAAAACTCAAATAACGCAGTCAATAAATGTGCTAAGGAACTGAGCAGACACTTCACAGAAGAAGATATACAATCAACATATATATGAGAAAATGTTCAACATCTCTAGCAATTAGAGATATGGAAATCAAAACTAAGATTTCATCTCACTCCAGTCAGAATGTCAGTTAGCAAGAATACAAGCAATAAGTATTGATGAGGATGTGGGGTAAAAGGTAAACTCATACATTGCTGGTGGGACTGCAAATTGGTGCAACCACTTTGGAAAGCAGTATGGAGATTCCTCAGAAAACTTGGAATGGAACCATCATTTGACCCAGCTATCCCACTCCTCAGACTATATCCAAAGGACTTAAAATCAGTCTGCTATAGTGATGCAGCCACATCAGTGTTTATAGCAGCTCAATTCAATAAACTATGGAAACACCCTAGATGCTCATCAATAGATGAATGGATAAATAAACTGTAGTATGTGTATATATATATACACACACAATGGAATATTACTCAGCATTAAAAGAGAAGAAAATTATGGCATTTCCAGGTAAATGGATGGAGTTGGAGAATATCATGCTAAGTGAAGTAAGCCAATCCCAAAAAACCAAAGGCTGAATGTTTTCTCTGATTAGTTGGTGCTGATCCATAATGGGGTGGGGAGTATGGGAAGAATGGAGGACTGGGCAAAGGGGAAGGTGGGGAGGTAAGGGGTATGGGGTAGGAAAGATGGTGGAATGAGAAGGACATCATTACCCTAGGTACATGTATGACTGCACAAATGGTGCAACAAGCAAAGAATTAAAATTGTGTACAAGCAAAGAATTAAAATGTTGTGCTCTGTGTACAATGAATTGAAATGCATTCTTCTGTCATATATAACTAAGTAGAACAAAAAAAATGGCATATGCAGTCTGCTTCATAAAAGTTTTACACATTATTTGAGGTCTCATGGCAGTCTACCTTTCAGTGGTTTTATCTCCCAAAATAACATGAAAACACGTTAAATCAGCTGTTGCTTACTCAAACCTGATAAGCCAAATTGGTATTTTCTGTTTTCAAGTCTCTGGCGTGGGACTGAACAGTCTCAAATTGAGTACTTACATAGTGAGCAAGCCAGGGTCTCAGAAAGCATGTATATATACCACATTTGAAATGTTTTAATTAGTTCAATTTTTTGTAATGTACTAAAATATGAATTTTGTTTGCTAGAAGAGGCCCAGTTCCATCTTATGGAGCCATACTAACACATACATCTTCCCTATGCAGTAATTCTGAAGTATCAATCTTGCTGTCATGTACTTTGAAATTCCACTTTTTCTAATATAAGTGTCTTTCATATTTTTAGCTATTTATCATATGATAATGGTGTGAAGGTCTATTACCATCCTGGTTCCTTCTTCTGAACAAGTTTTAAAGTGTGGTTTCTTGTAAAATGTGTGCCCAGAAGCGTGATACTGTAGGTGTGGTCTGACCAGTAAGGCTCATCTCTCTTCTGTCTGGCACTCTGTTTTTGTTAATGCCAACAATACAAGCTGTAGCACCTCATTGGCTCATATTGGATGTGCTGTTAAAACATCAGCTGTTTTCAGTTAGATCTTTCCCATTCTGTTCTTGATTTTTTAAAATTATTATTCCAAGCACCAGACATTACTTATATCTCTATTAAAATTTCATTGTGTAAGCACTGGCTCATTGTTCCAGCTTGTCAAGAACTTTTGATTTCTTTCTTTTATTTTGTCATCTAACACATTAGCAATTTCTTTCAGTTTTGGGCCCTCTGTAAATGTTGCTATGATATCTTTAATGTTTTTGTTCAATTAAAATTTATAAACATATATCAAATTGTCTGCTCTATGCTAGTCTCATGCTCCCTGCTTGGGATATCAAGATGATTTGAATATAATCATTCCTTCAGGGAGCTCACAGACTATAGGGAATAATAGACATGTAATTATATAACTATAATGCAGTGTGATAATTACTATAATAGAGTTATGTGTAAAATGCTGTTGAGAACCAAGGTTAGTTGCAAACCATGGAAGACCCAGCTCCATTCATGTTGGCACAGATCCATGAATTTTTGGTTATGGCAGTTGTCAGGTATAATGCTACCTAATTATTAACACCTGGTGTGCTTTTTAAAAAAAATCTTCTTTTTTTCATTCCTACCTAAAGACACAACAAGAGGCTCATTAAATGTTTTTTTAAAATGATCTCATATTATGGTATTTCCCAAATGCATCAACCTGACAAGTCAGTCCAAACAGAACTGAGAATTTTTAGAAAGGCTTATTCTTAGTGAATGCATGTGGTTCTTAGTGATCCTAGTTTTTAAATCTTAGGGCAATATTTGTCTTTTGCCAATCATCTGGTATCATTTTCATTCTCCAGGGCTATATAATATTGCTTAGAGCAGTTTTTGTGAAGGCATCTGAGTGTGTCTGTTATCTTGGTCTGTAATCCATCAGGGCCTAGAGACTTGAGTGAATTTAGAGAAGTTGGGTGCACTCTCTCCTATCTACAGATTCTGAACTCCTCTTGACACTTTCCAGATTGAAAATCATTCTTTTTTATGTTCTTTCTGGGTGTGTGTGTGTGTGTGTGTTCGTTCCCCTTAGCTGTTCTTAACATTTCTGCTAGAGTAGATTCATCTGAGCGTTCAGTGTCTCCCTTGCATCCTCCTGTCTTTCTATTCAGGATCATCAGTCATGGGCTGTTTTTTCTTTTCCCCCCTGCTCCTGCTCCTGCTCCTCCTCCTCTTCCAATTATGATTTTAAACCTTTATAAAATCCAGAGTGAATGACTGGTTTTGGTGTTATAGTCTCTAGGGTAACACACCACCCTTTTCTTTTTGGTCACAATGAAATTCAGATACTTAGAGTCATCATATTCTTGTCCTTTGCTATGAAATTTTCACCTACGTAAGGAATAAATTTATTAGGACTGAGGGAGGACATTATCACAACCATGTGTCCAGTGGCAACTGGCTCTGATAGAGTGACTATTGGTACAATATACCTGCCACCAGAACTGGGCAAGTCATGTGTTTGGCCATGAGCATTGTTTGTGTAGGAACTGCCAACATTTGCCACTTGGTCTCTATTTCTTTGGTAGTATTGCCAGCCTACCTTCCTTATTAACTAATTTTTCTCAGTACACCTGTCAAAACTCCTAATTCAGTCTGGCTTGTGGGAAATTTTGACTCTTTGATATGGCTTGACAATTTCTAATGGTTAACAATATAAATAATTGCACTTAGTTTCTGTGACCTTTTAGACACCTTTCAGATCCCCTGTAGTTATGTAATCCTATGTACTCTGGTCTAGATCTGAAATTTATTTAGTTATTTGATTTTCTTCTTAATTTTTTATTGTTTCTGAATATTACCTTAGGCTAGATATGAAAAACAGAAAATTAAGAATCAAAATATTTTAAAATTCTTGGTATGTAGTACAAAACTGCTTTATAATAAATTTACATACACTTACATTACCATTAGAAACACATTCTGTTATATGTGTTACTGCATATTTCCTATTGTTGTAGATCATTTTAGATGATTTTTAGGAGATTGGATAAGTGAAAAATTATACCATGTGATTTTAGTTTTTTAAAAAATTAAGTTATTTAAATGCATTTCAAGTCATAGTACATATATAGAGCTCAATGTTTCCATTTCTCTGGTTGCAAACCAGATAGAGTCACACCATTTGTGTCTTCATACATACACCTAGGGTAGTGATGACCATCTCGTTCAACCATCTTTACTATACCCCTTCCCTTTTCCCTCCCCTCTCCTTCCCCCTGCCCCATCCAGAGTACCTCCATTTCTCCTGTGTTCCCCATTCACATCCCCCTTATGTATCAGCATCCACTAATCAGAGAAAACATTCGGCATTTGGTTTTTTGGAATTGGCTTACTTCACTTAGCATAATGTTCTCCAATTCCATCCATTTACCTGCAAATGCCATAATTTTATTCTCTTTTATTGCTGAATAATATTCCATTGTGTATATGTACCATAGTTTCTTTATACATTCATCTATTGAAGGGCATGTGGGTTGCTTCCACAGTTTTGCAATTGTGAGTTGTGCTGTTATAAACATTGAAGTGGGCTGCGTCACCGTAGTATGCTGTTTTTAAATCTTTAGGGTATAGGCCAAGGAGTGGAATAGCTGGATCAAATGGTGGTTCCATTCCAAGTTTTTTAAGGAATCTCCATACTGCTTTCCAGATTGGTTGCACCAGTTTGCAGTCCCACCAGCAATGTTTGAGTGTACCTTTTTCACTACATCCTCACCAGCACTTATTGTTGCTGATATTTTGGATAGCTGCCATTCTGACTGAGGTGAGATGAAATCTGAGAGTAGTTTTGATTTGCATTTCTCTAGTGGCTAGAGATGTTGAACATTTCTTCATAAATTTGTTTATTGATTGTATATTTTC
>CM053405.1:36307979-36438589 GCA_028644305.1 Xerus rutilus | reverse complement strand
ATAGTTTCTTTTGCTGAGAAGAAGCTTTTTAGTTTAAGTCCATCCCATTTATTGATTCTTGCTTTTATTTCTTGTGCTTTTGGAGTCTTGTTAAGGAAGTCGGGGCCTAATCCAACGTGATGAAGATTTGGACCTACTTTCTTCTCAATTAGACGCAGGGTCACTGGTCTAATTCCTAGGTCTTTGATCCACTTTGAGTTGAGTTTTGTGCATGGTGAGAGATAGGGGTTTAGTTTCATTTTGCTGCATATGGATTTCTAGTTTTCCCAGCTCCATTTGTTGAAAAGGCTATCTTTTCTCCAATGTATGTTTTTGGCACCTTTGTGTAGTATGAGATAGCTGTATTTATGTGTATTACTCTCTGTGTCTTCTATTCTGTACCATTGGTCTACATGTCTATTTTGGTGCCAGTACCGTGCTGTTTTTGTTACTGTAGCTTTGTAGGAAAGTTTAAGGTCTGGTATTGTGATGCCTCCTGCTTCACTCTTCTTGCTCAGGATTGCTTTGGCTATTCTGGGTCTCTTATTTTTCCAAATTTCATGATTGCCTTTTCTATTTCTATAAGAAAAGACTTTGGGATTTTAATTGGGATTGCATTGAATCTGTTTAGCACTTTGGGCAGTATGGCCATTTTAATAATATTGAATCTGCCTATCCAAGAGCATGGGAGGTCTTTCCATCTTCTAAGGTCTTCTTTAATTTCTTTCTTTAGTGTCTTGTAGGTTTCATTGTAGAGGTCTTTCACCAGTCTTGTTAGATTGATTCCCAAGTATTTTATTTTTTTGGAGGCCATTGTGAATGGAGGAGTTTTCCTAATTTCTCTCTCAGAGGACTCGTTGCTGATGTATAGAAATGCATTTGATTGATGGATATTGATTTTATATCCTGCAACTTTGCTGAATTCATTTATCAGTTCTAGAAGTTTTCTGGTGGAATTTTTTGGATCCTCTAAGTACTGAATCATGTCATCTGCAAACAATGATAGTTTGAGTTCTTCTTTTCCTATTCATATCCCTTTAATTTCTTTCGTCTGTGTAATTGCTCTGACTAGAGTTTCAAGGACTATATTGAGTAAGAGTGGTGAGAGAGGGCATCCCAGTCTTGTTCCAGTTTTTAGAGGGATTGCTTCCAATTGTTCTCCATTTAGGATGATGTTGGCCTTAGGTTTAGCATATATTGCTTTAACAATGTTGAAGTATGTTCCTACTATCCCTAGTTTTTCTAGTGTTTTGAACATGAAAGAGTGCTGTATTTTGTCAAGTGCTTTCTCTGCATCAATTGATAGAATCATGTGATTCTTATCTTTAAGTCTATTGATGTGATAGATTACGTTTATTGATTTCCATATGTTGAACCAACCTTGCATCCCTGGAATGAACCCCACTTGATCATGGTGCACTAGTTTTTTAATATGCTTTTGTATACAGTTTGCCAAAATTTTATTGAGAATTTTTGCATCTACATTCACCAGGGATATTGGTCTGAAATTTTCCTTTTTTGACGTGTCTCTGTCTGATTTTGGAATCAAGGTGATACTAGCCTCATAGAATGAGTTTGGAAGGGTTCCTTCCGTTTCTATTTCATGGAATAATTTGAGGAGTATTGGAGTTAGTTCTTCTTTGTAGGTCTTGTAGAACTCGGCTGAGAATCCATCTGGTCCAGGGCTTTTCTTGGTTGGAAGGCTCTTGATGGCATATTCTATTTCCTTGCTTGTAATTGATCTGTTTAAGTCATGAATGTCCTCCTGGTTCAGTTTGGGTAGGTCATATGTCTCTAGGGATTTGTCGGTGTCTTCGGAGTTTTCTATTTTACTAGAATATAAGTTTTCAAAATAGTTTCTGATTATCCTCTATTTCAGCTATTTTTCTTTTATAACTGAAAATTTTTAATATTTATTATCTCTATTGCAATTTTTTTTCATCATTTTTACTTTAAAAAATATGGCTATTGTTACACACTAGTTTATTCCAGGTGAAATTTCAGATTAAAAATTTCTTTGAGTTTTTAATTGGGGATACGTTAAACTCATTGCATGTTCCAGAAGATTTGAAATTTTTCTTTCTTTTTTTGGTGGGGGTTGCTGGGGACTAGGGATTGACCACTGAGCCACATCCACAGCCCTATTTTGTAGCTTATTTAGAAACAGGGTCTCATTGAATTGCTTAGTACCTCACTTTTGTTGAGGCTGGCTTTGAACTCCCAATCTTCTTCCCTCAGTCTCCTGAGCCACTGGAATTACAAGTGTGCAACACCACACCCAGCTGAAATTTTTATTTCTTACATGTGATGCTTTACACAAACATTTTTTGTGTATTTGTTTGCATGTGTGTCTATGTGTCGTGTATACAAATTCTGGGATTTTTTTTCCATATTGTCATATTTTGTACTTGCATGGATTTTTAAAAAATATTTTTAGTTGTAGATCGACCCAATACCTTTATTTTATTTATTTATTTTTTACATGATTCTGAGGATCGAACCCAGTGCCTCACATTTGCTAGGCAAGTGATCTACCACTGAGCTACAACCCCAGCCTCCTTGCATAGACTTTTTAATTGTAATATTATAAAGATACTTGAAAACATTTTAATTTTGCTTCTGATCACCTATGGAACCATATTATTATTAGTTCTGAATTTTCTAGTTAATTCTTTTGGGTTTGTAGGTACATAGTCACCATCTGCAAATGTTGATCATTTTATATCCTTTCCAGTGGTAATACCTCTTCCTTCCATTTCATTCCATACCATGTTACTAGGCTTTTAAAAACAATGCTGAGTAATTCTTATGATGGTATAGTTATATTAATTTTTATATTTCTTGCACTCGCTTTAGCACTTGGCACATAAAAGTACTCATCAAGTGTTTGCTAGAGAAGTTGCTGAATTTAGTTCTTCAAGATCTTTGACTGTAATTTATAAACTAAAAACATAGTGTATAAGTAACAATGGTACAAAATAGAAAGTTGTATGTGATGTTACAAGCTATACATAATAAACTACTCTGGCTCTTCAGTTGGAGAAAAAGATTATATACAAATGCAGTCACAGGAATGATCCTGTGGCTCAGTTCGCTTGAGAATAGATTATGCTTGAAAACAAAGGTAGGGAAGAAGTAGATTTCTAGCAAAAAGAGTGTTAAAAGAGAAACATTGGCAGTTGGGAAGCATGATGTAGGTAAGTTGGAAATGTGAGCAGTTCCTTTTGGCATATGTAAAAGTTGTAGAGTGGTGTGGGAGGATTCAAGGTTAGAAAGGACAGGGAGGGCTGGGATTGTAGCTCAGTGGTAGAGCTCTTGCCTTGCATGCGTGAGTCATTGGGTTCGATCCTCAGCACCACATAAAAATAAATAAAATGAAGATATTGTGTCCATCTACAACTAAAAAAAATATTTTTTTTTAAAAAGAGACTGGACAAGGAGATCAAATCATCAGGAGCTTTGAATGGTAGGCCTAAGTCTTTGGACCAATGCTTCACCAAGATTTTTCACATTACATGACACGTTAATAAATGATGGTATTTTTATGATGTATAAGGATAAATAGAAAGTCTGTACAGCTAGATGTGATGATAAGAGGTGGGAAAGCATCCCCTGGCCTTACTAGATACTCCAAGTGGTGCAGGGATTTCAGCACATCCATAAATCCTTCTAAGGCACATCTGAATTAGGAAGAACATAAGATTTCTATTTCAGACTTTATTTCTATGTCTCAGATTTCAGTTGAAAACTGTTTTTAGCATTTTGTCCAGTAAACCACTTCCTCCCCTTCACACATGCATGCAGACTCTTTCTTAGATGGTGCCACATGTTTCTAGTTCTCAGTTCAAGTACGAATTGCTCCATTCATTTACTTTGCCTTCAAAACTGTGGCCTTTAATTGAAGGAAGAGATGACTACCTGTCCTGCCTAGGTTATGGTCACCAGTGGCACATGGAAGTTTCTTGGGTGTGTATCATCATACTTGTATTGCCCTGCTTGCTTTTAATTTTATAATCCTTTTGAAGAATAATTGCATCTCCAGAGTACTGCACCTGAATTTTGGCATGAAATTCTCTTAAGATTATTTATGGTCTCCCAATAAGTACATGAATCAGTTCTCATTATTCTTTTAGAGAATTAATAAGTGACTCTCAAATAACAATCAATTTGTTTCACTTCAAATCTGAAAGAACTATTGTAGACTAAACAAAATCACCTTAATGAGTAATTTCTATAAAAAGATTTCCCTTGATTAAAGAATCTAGTTTAAATACCAAAATATCATAATTTAATGATGTTATATCTTCATTGGTTAGTGTATTAACAAGGAGGATGCTTCTCAAAGCACTTTTTCTCCTTTGACATTGAACCAATTACATTAAGAATATAAAAATAGATCTTGATTTAATGTTTAAGACAGTTTAATGCTAAAATGGATTTTAATTTTCTTTAGATACAATGATGGTAGTTTGGTTATGTTTTTAAAAAGACACATTAGCTTTTAGAGATGTATTCCAACATATTTACAAATGAAACTATATAACATCTGAGACTCACTTCAAAATAATATGGAGGAGAAAGTGAAATGAGCCTGGATGAGCCAGTCTTGGTGGTTGTTGAGGGTGGGGGATGGATATTACTTATTATACTTTTGTGACTACATGTATTTGTTCAAACTTTTCTATAATGAGGAATGGAAATATCAGGAGTATAATTCATCATTTGATGCGTGTCAGAACCCCTGCAGTGCCATCAAGAGAGGAGGCTGGTTCTTCCATGCTGTGTTAAATCTAAACTGCTGTGCTTTTAATTTCTGTTGTTCACCTTATTTTCTTTCATAGTTATTCATCTCTTTGCTCTTGCCCTCTTTTAATTCCTTAATTTTTTGCTCTGGTCTCTATTATAGCTGTCTCTTTTTGCTGCTGTCTATGCCTCTCTCTCTGGTGGATTCTCTCCTATCTCACATATAATGATTTACTATGTCTAATATGCTTTATGTAGAGAATAGCCAAGAAATTAAATGCGATCACTTTTTTTTTTCCCTAGGCAAGATATCTTTGTGAGCTTGAGGGATATTTTAAGAGTGTTGCAAGCTTTAGATTTTAATTTGGGGACATTTTATTCTGTTGACTGTCCCATGGCTCTCAGGTTTTAACAGTTTTCTGGACAGTTAATGCACCCTGTAATGGTTTAGACATATGGTATAATCACATGTCGAGAAGTACAAGGAGGGGATTAGGTTTTGTTGTTGTTGTTGTAGTTGTTTGCTTTTAATTCAGGATAATGGTTTAAATTTACAACTCACTGAACAGAAATTTAACTTTCCAGTTTTTAGTAATACTTTAAGAATCAGAAGAATAAATGTGCTTTTATAGGAAACACTTGTGTTGCTCAGAAGTAGGTTGAAGCTAAAATGACATGGTGTCATTGAGATGTTATCAACTCAGTGACCTGCTAGACTATGAGCTCATAAGTCAGGCAGGGCTCATGTCTAAGTGGTTCACCACTTTACTCCTGAGGCCTAGTGTTGTCTGATACCTAAAAGCCACTCCATATATCTGTTAGTTGATATAAAGAATAATAATGCAAATCCATGGTTATTTATATTTTCCCACACATGAATTTAGTGAAGATTATATGATGGCTCATATAGGAGCTGCCTAAAATACCCAGAATTGGTCTCAAAATGTGACTGCAGAAAACTCTCAGCCCAGGGCAGTCATTAATAGCTGAACATGTAGAACTACATTGTTTTAAGTCTAGTTCTTTAAACTGAAAGAATATACAATTTACTCTGGGATCACAATGGATAGAGAAAGCAATTTTGTAAAAATAAAATTAAGAAAGTTTCATGGAGAGATAAGTTTTGGGTTCACATTTGAAATGTACATAGGAATTTTCTAAGTCATGAGTGGAGCAGAGGAAAAACAACCAGAAGAAAATGCATGATGGAACTTCAGAGTGTTCAAGAGCCCTGCAGCTACACTGGGCAAGAAAGGGGGGTGACTGATGATTGACTTACTCTTAGGAATAAGGGATAGGAGATTAACAATGACTTTTAAGATTTATAGTTTGAATCTGGCTATCAATCCCCAGACAGGGAATTCAGGAGGCTGTGTTAGAAAACAAAGTGCATAGCAGGAATTGAGTTCATCTGGGGACAAATTGAGTTTAAAATGCTTGAGGAACATCTAGAAGAGAATAGATGAGAGATATTAAGGAATAAGAGTATTGGTACTCAGAAGAAAATTGGATGAGAGCATTTGAATTGAATGTTTTCAAGATATAAGAGGAAGTTGAAACAAAGTAAATGAAGATATTCCCAAGGAGGATGTATAAAGAGAGGAGAGATGCTAATGAACAGAGTCCAGGGAACATGAGCAGCAGTAATTCGTACTGAAGATCTGTGCACTCTGAGGGTAGAGACTATGTCCCTTTCATTTTTTTTGTCTCTGGAATACAGCACAACACATGACACTCAGCAGATCCTCATTGCAATGTTTTTTCAAATGTTGCCTTTGAAAAAAAGTTTTGAGAGTGCAGTACATGGTGTTGACTACAGCAATGAGGAGTTGCCAAGAAGAGCAATTGTAAATTATTTTTTGTCCCTTTAGTTCGTTAATCCACATTTGGAAGTTTCTCCCTAGCTGTAAATTCATTTTAAACTTTGCATTAATTATCTATGGTGGTATAACAATTTAATACAAAGTTAGAAACTTAAAACAATACACATTTTCTCAATAAGTTAAACATAGAATTACCACATGACCCAGCAATTCCATTTTTAGTTAACACCAAAGAACTGAAAACAGGTGCTAAGCAAAAACTCATACACCAATATGCAGAGCAGCTTCATTCACAATAACCAATGATGGAAATGACCTGAATGTCCATCAGCAGATGAATAGATAGACAGAACATGGTATGTTCATACAGTGGAATACTGTTCATCCACAAAAAGAACTCCAAGTTCTCTTTTGCTGGCAGATTTTAGTTCCTTTTGGATTGACTGAGGGCCTCAGTTTTCAGCCAGCTACTGGCCAGAGAATGCTCTCAGTTCCTTGCCAAATGTGCCTCTACGGCATGGCAGTTTGCTTCATGAGAGCTGGCAAACCAAGAGGACAGTAGAGACAATCTGAAAGCGAGTTAAAATATCTTACAACCTGATCATGGAAGTGACATCCCATCACCTTGCCACATTCTCTTTGTAGAAACAAGGCACTAGTCCAGCCCATACTCAGGGGGAGGAGATCACACAAAAGTGTCAGTACAAAGTAGTGGGGGATCATTGAGGGTCATCCCAGAGGTGACTTGCCATGGTCGCCTTCATCATCGGACATGTCTGCAAGGCTTTGGTGATTTCTATTGGGATGCCCCTGTGCTCTTCCTAAGAGACCCTTCCTCATGTAAACCCCAAAATAATGTATTATGCACCTGTAACACCATTGTGATAGGTATAAAGAAAGAAAAGATGTGGCTCTTGACTTTGTAGAAACATAAAACATGGGTCATTCTTTGGTGCTGCCTATTTTTGTGTGGAAAGTCGTCTTATACATTGATGATTAACAAAAACACATAACCACAGAGAGATTTGTGCTAAGATTGTGGGTTGGATAAAATCTGATTTTTAGGTTTATAGCAAGACTATATTTTTTCTCATTAAGGAAAACATAAAATCTCAAAGGATACAAACCAAAGAATGGGAGTAGGTTGGATAATGTATTTTTCCTCTGCTAATTCTTTTGATGCCCAGCCATTTGTGTATAAGAAAAACTATTCAAAATTGTAGCAAGTCCATGATTAGTTCTGTAAAACAATTTCTTAAAAATGAACGTTGCTCCTATGTCAGAGTGACGGGTATCAGCAGATTAGCATACTTCCATACCTGTCTGTCCTGCAATTGCTTTCATTTATCTAGAATAAGAAGGATTTAAAGGAAACTCTTTATTAGTCAGCTGTGAAAATAAATCCTAATCTAATAGCACAGTTTTAGGAAAATCCAGAATTTGTAAAATCCTACAGGATACCTAATAAATGTTTCTTCACATGTGGTCTCTTCTCTGTCCTCTAGCAAATATATTCTTTAACTATTTGGTCTAAATAAAACTTAGGTAGGAGGATTGGCGTCATTTAAATTGCACTCTCTCTCTTCTTCTTCTGAGTGTGTTCTTCATGGGAAAGTGTATTTGGAAGTGTAGTGCTTGACCCCAGGCAATGATTTAAACTCGTTTGCCTTCTCTTTGGCCAGCGCACTGATTCCTAATCTTTTTATGTTGTGCCACTCTATTTCATGTTACCCTCTGTTCCCAAGTGCTGTATGACACAGACGCACTTACTTTTGAAAGTTAATTAAAATGAATTTCATTTCAAGAGTCCTGCTTGCGTCTTGAGATAATAGGACACATCCCACAGCATCAAAGATGTAAGTTGGCAATTAACTGATCTAGTGAAATGATTAAGTGTGAAGAAATCTGTTTAATGGTACATGTGAAGTAGTGGGCTAATCTTATTTTAATACATAATTGTGTAAAAGAGGAAGTCTGATCACCTTAAGATAGGATTTTAGTGGTTCATTCATCCAACTGCAGTCACAGGAACAATTCATTTGGAATCGTCTGGAATGGAATGATCATATCACTACATCCGTTTTATAATGGCAGCTTCCAAGCACAGAGGGAAAGCTTACTTCTGAGAACAGATAAAATGAGACTTATTGCTTTAAAGAAGCCTACAGAGAACAGTAGTTCAAACAAATATGGAAGCAAAAGTTATTTTAACTCTATAAAAATGAGTCTGTTTATTGGGCAATAGTACCTTTTTTCTTTTCTTTTTGGTACTGGGAATTGAACTCAAGGTTACTGGACCACTGAGCCACATCCCCAGCCCTATTTTGTGTTTTATGTAGAGACAGGATCTCACTGATTTGCTTAGCGCCTCACCATTGCTGAGGCTGGCTTTAAACTCGAGATTCTCCTGTCTCAGCCTCCCTAAGTGCTGGGATTATAGCCACCATGCCCGGCTCCCATCTTCATTTTTAAGATTCACTTATTACTAATCAACAGGTATTGACTGCCTGCACTGAACCTGGGGATGCAGTGCTAACATGACAAAACAGGATATCTTGGGCATTTTACCTAAGTGGTGCTGTGGAGACAAGTACTTGGTGAATCTGGTATGCCTAAAGACAAGCCATGAGAAAGCTGTGAGAAAATGAGTCATGAATGAATTCCTGAGAAAAAGAGCCCATTTTAAGCCTAGTTGTGTGTTTGTTTCTTTTCAATTTGTGATCCAATTCCTTTTTATTTAAAAGTAGTCCTTGAGAGAAGAAAAGAAAACAAAGCACTTGCTTACAAATGGCAGCCCCTGCCTTAGCTCACAGATACCTGAGCTCTTATTGGTACAGCCATGCCAGCTGCTGAAAATATGACTGGTTTTTATTCATCTTGAATAAAAGCTTGGGTTTTCCTATCATAAAATAGAGAGTATCACCTGCATATTAACTTGATAAATTACACTGTTTATTTTAAAATCTAACTTTAGACAGCTGTGCTAAAGGACTGAGCATTTCTATCTGAAGGATGGACCTCTTTTTTGATGTTGGTGGAGCAGGGGAAGAAATCTGAACAGCAGCAAAGAAGGAAGAAATTAGAGAATATAAACTACTAGAGACTTGAGGCGAGATAGAGGATGTCTCTTTCTACTGGAAGAGAAGAAAGGGTTCAATCCAAATAAAAACTTGGCTTATTTTTATAACATGGGCTGTCTCAGATATTGCAAAGGAACCTATCTCCCTTGCCTGTTCCATTGAGCACTTGGTAGACTTCTCTTCTATACTTCAGAACTCAAATTAATTTAGTAGTTCACAAAATTACTACTGAAATAGTGCTCAAATAGTAATAGTAACAATAACAGTCAACACTTTTGAACAGTTAGCATATTCTAAGCTGTATGCTACATAAGTGATGGCATTTATCTTTACCATCCTGTGAGGTACAGTGCCTTATTGTTTTTATCCCTGTATGTTGAAAGGGAAACTGAGATTTTCAATTAGTAACCTGATTATCAAGGGTTGCCCAGATGACATGTGGCAGAGCTGGACTTTGAACCCAGTGAAGCTACTCAAGTGTTGGTGCTGTTCATCACTCTAACATTCTCCTGTCCATCAAGACTAGCCTGTTCGGCAGGGCTGAACCAACTCCAATGCATGACCATGTTTTCTAGGAAAATTACATACTGAATTCTGAAAATATTGGAACCTTTGAAAAGTTTTGAAATATACTTGATCCCTAAACTGAGAACTGCCCTTATTTATTTATAATTTATAGTGCATATTGACTTGTCCAATTAGGTAATTCAAATCATAATGTATATTAGTTCATGCACATTATCAAATTAGAAACTGGTGTCATTTCCCTAAATTCTAGACTGTTGCTTTAACATTCACCCTTTTGTGCTTATGCTTCAACATGATCCTGGCTGCACTTCTGTGATCAGTGAGGTTATAACTAGAACAAAGGGAATGGTCCAGGCGGAAAAACTGAACTCTCCATTTAAGAGCTGTGATATGCATTTCCATCAAGGTTATCATAGAGATTGTTAAAAGATGAAAGAAAATATGGATGGAATCAAATACTGCAGAGAATTTTCTTAAGCTTTCTTTACATGACTAGGTTATATGGTAATAACTTATCTTGAGGTCAGATTAATCACAGAAGGCAAATTGCAGTTGAAGTGAGAGATAAATTTAATATTCCATTTTTCAGCATCAGGGCTTATCATCTGTGACTGTACATATACTCTTTTCTATATAAGACATTAGATGGTTTTAAACCATCATGGGCTGTGAATTTAATTAGAACCGCATACATCTCTGTTTGTCACAAGGTAGGTGAATGAAAGTTTACTATTAAGAAAAATCTCAGTGGGAGAAATTGCAAGCCATGCTAGAGTGCAGTAGCATTTCCACAGTTTTAAAAGATCTCATTTTACCCACTTCAGTCAGAAAGTTCCCATGTTGACTCCCCATTTTGTTGCTTTGGTTAATAGTAATTGCTATTAACAAAATTGTTCCCACACTAGCTTTTCTAGTTTGGTCACCAGATTTTCTAGAATACCACAAAAGACCTTTGCTTTTTGGATCATGCCAGTAGCTCAGGAATTTGCTACTTAATAAAACACTTGGAACTATCCAAGTTGTGATCACCTGGGGTTTGTGGGACTTCCAGGGAACTTTTGCTTTTGCGGTAAGACGGAAGGGAATACTTCCACAGAATTATTCCCACAACTTTTTTTAGCAATGTTTTTGGTTTCTCATGACTCTGATTCTGTTGGGCATCACGACACTGTAAAGTCCCACAAACAGGATCAAATCTAAAAGGATCCCAGAGAGCATAAGGTACTGCTCTTGTTTGTGGTTTTGTGCAGTGGGGAGCACATGGTGCATTGTGGAGCACATGGTACTTTGTAGCTGCACATGTCCACATTATGTAATTAAGAAATTCCTATAGATGTGGAGTGAAAGATTCCTTGAGAAACTAGGTATGTGGGCTTGGGTTGTGGCTCAGTGGTAGAGCGCTTGCCTCACATGTGAGGAACTGCGTTCAATTTTTAGCACCACATATAAATAAATGAATAAAATAGAGGTCCGTCAACAACTAAAAATATATATATTTAAAAAACTGGGTATGTGCCAGAAACATAAAAATTACATACTAAAAACTGTACTTCAACAAACTACTACCATCAACCCAAAAGATGGGTTATTTGTGTACTGTACAGTGACTTGGTTAAGTTCTGCATGTAAGAAATCTGAATAAATGTGCAGTTAATTCATTGAAAAATATTTATTGAGTTCCCATTTTGTGCAAAATGTGTTTGGATATGGAGAAGAACTGCACACAAATGCACAGAGCTTCCATATATCTCTCAGTTGAATCAAGAAGATAATATATGTATTTAGATGGATGCTACAGGGTGGAAAATGTTATGAGCAGAACCAAGAGAAATAGACTGCTTCTGAGAATTTATTTTCTACTGGAAGATTGGAAAAGGCTTGGAGGAGTAGGTGACACTTGATCTGGCCCTTGAAGGGCATGTAGTAGTTTGAATGTTGAAGAACTGTAAAAACTGACCTGGTAGGGATTTTAGGTAAAAGATTTACAAGACCAAATGCACAAGGGTGAAAAATTCAGATCTGGCTGGTTATGGTGGCTTATGGCCTATAATCCCAGCAGCTTGGGTGGCTGAGGCAGGTAGTTTACAAGTTCAAAGCCAGCTGTAGCAACTTAGCGAGATCCTGTCTCAAAATTAAAAAAAAAAAAAAAATTAAAAACAAAAAGGACTGGGGATGTGGCTCAGTGGTTAAGTACCCCTGGGTTCACTCCCTGGTACCAAAAACAAAACAAAACAAAAAACCACTCAGGTTTGGTCCTGGAGAGCAAGAAGTCAGTTGCATTTGGGGAGTGTACAGAGAGACCAATAGAGAAATGTGATAGAAATGGCAAAGTGGAGCCAGATCATGGCAAACCATAAATGCTAAATCGAGAAATTTTGGAACTTCAAGTTACAGAGATATTTAATATTTTTAAAGCAGAGGAGTAATGTAATATGAGCTACTTTTCTAGACAAGTTGTTGGTATACTGATGACATCATTTGAACTGGCTTTTCTGGAAGGTGATGAGGGTGTGAAACACAATATAGAGGGGCAGATGTCAGAATGCAGATATTGTCCTCAAGCATGTTGTTAGAACTTGACATTGAAGGTAGTGATATAAAATTGTGTTTTGAGTAACACAGACATCCAGAATATGTGTTGATTCATCAAGTCATGTAGATCTTCCAAATGTTGACACATTGCATTATACATATCTGTCTGTTAACATTACCAAAAATCTCCATTGAGAAGCTGTCAAGCTCACAAGTGGCAGTAATGAGTTTTCCAAAATCTTAGCTTTTGCTTGAAAACAAATTTTATCATCGACAATAAATACTATCAATTATTTGCCTTGAAATGACAGGCATACATATTCATCTTTGAGAAAATTTCTATTATAATACTCAAGTCTGGAAAATCATAGTTTGTCAGTTGAAATTCAAGTAAAAATGGAGTTTTTTTGAAAAGAAAAAAACAACTGGTTTAATGTACAGCTCAGCTGTGCAAATTTATCCTCAAAACAACTATCTACTTTGGTATGTAGCAAAAAAGCTTTTTGCATACTTTTTATTTCGTTATACAGAATATATTAGAAGATGTGTTTTAAGAGCCAAGTTAATAAACTAATAACCTTTACCATTTGATTAAGTCTATTCTTAGATGAAACTGGCTTTTATCTTCCTCCTGCATTTGCATAGTATTTAAGAATACAGTGGCTGCTCATTTAATGATAGTACCTGTGTACATGCTACGTCCCCTGTGGTTTTACTCACCTTTGCTTTTGTAGTGTGAGTAAAAATGTCAGCACAGTGAAAATAGCAAATGATGCCTTAGTATAGTTATAAGCGTAGTTTTGAATTCCTGGGTCTCCTAAAAGTTCTTAAAAACCATACTTTGAGATTTGTTCCTTGATTTTAGAAGACTTGCCATCTTCTGCCCCAATGGATATGGGTATTACATAAACTAAGCCTTGGTTTTTACTTCTGCATAATAATGATTGTATTTTTGTGCTGTCTGCTGCCGAGCCAACAGCTAGTCAGATGGACAGTGAAGTTTATATGCTGTTCTCTGGGTAGCTGAGGGAGGCCCTATTGGTGTCCTGCCATAACCCCACTTCCATGGGCATCAGACTGCCTTCTAACTGCCTATATCTTGGATTCTTTGCCTGGGATCTTCTCTCTGGCAGCTGGATTCTGCTTTACCTAGGTACCTTGGATAAGCTGTAAGTGCTAGGAAACGAATGCCTGCCCTCCTCAAAAGCCCTCAACCAACCAGCTGATGGAAGAGAGATAGGCAGATAAAACCTGAATCCTTCACCCCAGTATCTGTTCTGGGCTGGCTTCCAGCATTACAGCAGTATTAAACTCTGGTTACCCACACTGATTTCTGGCTTGATAACCCTTCTTTTCTGTGTTTTCTCTTTCCCTGTCTCACATCCCTACTCTGCAGCTAGTGTTTCCTGTATTCACCTCTCAAGCTGCTGACACTGAGGGAATCCAAAAGAAAGGCAGAAGCTATTTATTTACAAGGTTCCTTTGTGGACTATCTTCTAGCCTTTGGGAGAAGGAAGAACTTTATCTTCCTTCCACATCATGGCAGATTTCTAATACATGTAGGCATTCCTTAATGAGCTCATCTTTTTTAGGCTATGCAGTTAGCCATACATGCAAGAGTGTGTAGAGTGTTTGTTTATCCATTCTCAAGGCTTGTGAATTCTGGAGGCTTGCAGGTTGGGCCTGGAGGAAGCTGAGGTATGGATAGGTGGGACGCCCAACCTAAGTACCAACAGGTGGTGAGTAGTAGATGGGGCCTTAAGCAAGATGAGACCAACCCAGGGGTATTCCTTTGGGCTCTATAATAATTCTCCATTAACTGTTGAATCTAGGCCAGACATTGCCTAATTTTCAGAGCCATCTATGTTCTATCTTCACAGTAGCCATTTACTTGTCATGAATTCATATTTCATATTACATTTGCATTCTCTTCATTGTGCCCCACTACCGACTGAGTCCTAATGTTCTCCTTGCTTATGAGCTCTGCCGTCCCTCCTTGCACTTCATTGGAATGTCTTCTCTCCTTTTTCCCCCAATATCATTCTTAGCCATTCTTTAAAGCCAGTGGGCACATTTTTTTAAACATGCATTCACATAGAACATTCCACCAATTTCCATTTCACCAGAGTCTCTCTCATTCTCTGGAAGCCCTGTGTACTGGGAACTAACCATATAGTCTTGGGAATCAGAGCGTCCAAAGTTCGAGTCATAAATCTGCCACCTATTAAAAGCTTTTCCCTTCTGTCCCAGGTACTTCACCCATTAAGTGAGGATAATAGAGTCTAAAGGGTTAAAGGGGGTGTTGTCTGTAAACCGCTTAGGCAGTTAGGTTAGGTGTGAAGTGTTATTCTTGTGGACATGTCACTGCAGATCTCATTGTGGTTCTGAGCACTGGGTCTTCTCCAGCTCAAGGGTTATCCACTGTTTAGTGGGGATTCACGTGGGCCTTACAGACTAAACATGTTTTTCATAAAGAACTTACTAGTTCCCATTTTTCTAACAATTCTTTTATTATCTAGTATAAGGTGGTTTTTTTGACTTTGAAAAGCAAAATAGGACCATACCCCTCTTTTTAGAGCATTTGACTTGAAGTCTTCACATTTTTATACTTTGTCGTCCATTTTGAGAGGGCTTCATTTACTTTCCTTTTTTTCCAGCTATTGTGTGTGTATAGGTGGTGGGCAAGTGTGCAGTCTGAGTTTTGATATGTATGTCTTAGCCTTTCCTGCATTATTAGTATTTCAATTTTTAAAAACAGATTAAATGAGCCTATTGTATAGAAGACAAAAGAATCCACTCACCAATCAAAAAAGATGGAGGATTATAGATGGAAGGAGTGAAAAAATTTATTATTTTTCTCCCTTCTCTTTGCTCTCTTGTTCTTTGGACATTTTCTTCCTGAGTTGGAAAATCTTCCTCTTAAAGTAGTACTGCTGAGGTAATCTGTGCTCTAAAACTACACTCTTCACTAAGATTTGAAGATGCATTTATATTTCAGTTTTCCAAATGGCACTCCATTAATGGGCCTCCAGTCCCATGAAGTTTTCCAGAGGAAAATTATTCTCATTCCCCTTTAATTTCTTAAGCTGTTGTTAAGAGGATGGAGAGGGGAGATGATCTGAACTTCTCATCCTAACACTTTATGCTACCACAGATTGCTGAGTCGTCAGCGCAGCCTACAGCATAACCCTTTGGCAATTGTTGTCTGGGAAGCCATCTCTGGATAGGATAACCGCAGCCCCTCCAATACCAGCAGAGATTTGTGCTCTTCCTTTCCAAAACAGATTAGATCTCTGTAACTACTCCTGTTGCAGTGGTTTCTACCAGTCTCTCATGTCCGCAGCAGTCATGTATGGAAGTATCTAGAGTGGCAATGTTCACTAGCCACATGCAGCTAATGGCTACCATATTGGAAAGCACAGATGTAGAATATTCTTATCACTGCAGAAATTCCAGTTGGACAGAGCTAATCTGGAAATCAGATGTTTCATGTCATTGAGTAACTGCTTTCATTATTGACTTCTGAATATTCCTATTTTAAAATTAATTGGATCTGTTTTTCAAAGAACAACTTTTAAGGAACTTATTCAGAGATTGTTAAATTTAACATGAGGGAGGTTAGCGTCTCTTTGGTTACAAATAAACAAAATAGTCTTCTAATATTGACTTGAATAATGAGTATTTACTATGTTCACTTACTAGAGTCCTTATAAGGTAGGGGGACAGATTGCTGCTCAGCAGTGTTCTCAAAGATCCAGACTCTTGCTGGCTTCCTATTTGGTCACCTCAGTGTATAGGTATGTCTCTGTCAAGATTGCTCCAAGGCTAATGCTGCTCAAAGCATCACCTTATCACCCAAAGAAATCTAAAAGCTTTCTTGAGGAGCAAAATCTTTTTCAGAAACTTCCCACAGCCCCTTATTATATCCTAATTGACCAGAGCTAAACCCTTTGTCTGTGTTGCTGCAAGAGAGAAAACAAGTACTGGCATATTTATTGTCTATAATGGTAGGCTGGCTCTGCTGTGAGCAATACAAAGACTGGAATTTGTCTGTTTTGTTTACTGCTGCATCCCCAGTACATAGGATGGTGCCAGATATTTAGTGCATATCTGTTAAATGAATTAGTGAATAATAAGTGACCATTGTTACCAAACCTAGTGTGTCCTAGAAGTGAACATACACAATCAGGACATGTTATGCTCCCGTACTCTCATTGGATAGTACGTTGAACCTGGCTCTCCTGGTTGACTCAGAATGAGTTCTTAGATTCCCCAGAATTTCTTAGAACTTTTAGTAATGCAGTATTGGACCTTGAGTAACAAGGGTATTTAGAAACACCCAAATGTCCTATCCAGCTCCTCAACTGTCCAGACTTCCCCCCTTGTTTTCAATCCAAGAGTACAAAATGTAGATCAGGTTTGAATTTGGTATCTAAGCATTTTATGTAACAATTCTAATTTAAGCGACACAGAGCATGCAATTTTAATCATTAAAGAGTGGCCCCAGGCTGTTTCATGTTATATCCTGTGTTTATTACTCCTTTTGGATCTGGTTTGTGGGTTAAGAAGGTTGAGATGTCACTATCAGACAGGTGTCCATAGCCTTCCACATTAGTCCCAGCATCTGGCAGCTGGGTTAATGACACAGCCATTTCTCATTTTAATCTGGTGATTCAACTCTGATCTGCTAATCAGAATTGAATAACTGTATGCTGTCCTTCCCTTCATAGCTGGTTTCCTTAACCCTTCTGGTTTAGGCTGCCACTGACTAAAGCCATTGGCAGCAGGGTGAATTGGAATTTAGAATTCCAAATTCAGTGCTTGTGAAGAAAGTTTGAAAAACTAAGATTTGGCAGAAAATGTTGTTCCAAGAGATTAAAGAAAAGAGTATTTTCACTATTAGTAATATTCATTTACTTTTTTGTTTTAAGGGGTACCAGGGATTGAACTCAGGGGCACTCACCCACTGAGCCACATCTCAGCCCTATTTTGTATTGTATTTAGAGACAAGGTCTCACTGAGTTGCTTAGGGCCTCACTTTTGCTGAGGCTGGCTTTGAACTCGCGATCCTCCTGCCTTAGCTTCCTGAGCCGCTGGGATTACAGGCGTGCACCACCACACTCAGCAATAATATTCATTTATTATGTTATATAAGGAACTTTCTTTTTCTAAATAGTTGTATTTCTCTTTGAGTTTGTTTCATCCACCGATACTGTCATTGGGTTTTCTGTCATTTTATGTTACTATTTTAGGGCACTTTATTCCTCAGTGTGGCAAATGAAAATGCAGTTTATCACTGGAAGAGAAGATGGCATGTGCTGAATTTCCATTGTGTCCTAGATGTTATCTAAGGGACAAATCCTCAAACACATAACCAGTATTCTCTTTATCCTTGACTCCCTGGATGCCATCTACTGTGTGGCTGTATTTGTTCCCTCTGATAGATTTACAGGTCTCGTTGTGATTAATATAACTTTACAGGATTTGTTAGTTTGAGCTAAAGTGAATAATGCTAAATATCTCTTTAGGTCCTACCTCAGTGATTTGGATAGACTAAGTACTAAATACGTATTTATTGAATTAATGAGTTGGGAAATTTTTTCTTGGACATATTCCTCTACTGGATATTAATATATACAGGTGTTTAAGTATCTTTTGTTCCAACAGGTCCTCCCCTGCCCAGCTTATATCATAGTACATACTTTATTTAGCTCATCACCTCTGGTCAATGATTTCTGTTTTAATCACACTGGACCTAAATGTATTTTTTTAAAAGGTTGGCTTTTTTATCATAACTTTATTTTTATTTTATTAATTTGTATGTGGTGCTGAGGATCGAACCCAGTGCCTCACCCGCGCTAGGCGAGTGCTCTACTGCTGAGCCACAACCTCAGTGATTTGGATAGACTAAGTAAATGTATTTTTAGATGTGCAACCTTGGACAAGTCCCATAACTCTCTGTCTTGGTCTCCCTATTGATGAACTGAGAGTGAGCACCTAATTCACCAGATTGTCACAGGTAAATGAGTTAATACATGTTAAAAAAAAAGAAAAGAAAAATCCACCTAGGACAGCCACCAGTCACTGTCCAAACCACATTAATTGGTCAATTGCAATCTTTGGTTCTCTATGGACAACAAGAACATTCTGTAAGCATTAATTGGCTTTATGGAATTTATAATAAAGCATGTTGCATATATTCTTATATGAAAATTGTGTTACCCATCTTTTATAAAAGAATGTCTGTAAAATTTATGGCAAAGTTGTGTGTGGATACATATGCACACATTATTTTTGTTGGTTTAAATAATTATTTCTTGGTATCACAGCTTCCACTTTTGTCCCTCAAGCTTATGGATGGCTCTCTTAGCATATGGATAATGTCTGGATGTAGCTTGCAGCAGATGCTGTGGGTATCCTACCCAGATCTCCTTTACTGGGCCAGTGAATCCATCTCCCAGCTGCTTCGGGTATTAGCTGCTAATGACTCACACCTGTACCCTTCTCCAGAGAACTGCTCTTGGCTGACAGTAATTGCTTCAACCAAATATGACTGGGAGATTATGAGATCAGGCTCCAACGCCCTCCTGTTCTTCAGTAGTGGCTTGTAGCCAATGACTATACAGGGGTATAATAGCCCAGCTTCTTAACCTCTGGACTGGACAAATTCTGTGGTTCAGTCCAAGCTCCAGACTTCCTCATGGAATCAAGCTAAAACTAGATTTCTGAAATCATATCTTTGCCAAAATTGTTCGCCTATTCTAGCTTGCCTGTTCGTTTCTTCTGCCAGTGCCCCATCTATAATCAGGTGCATAAGAAACATCATCTCAGGCCCTGCTTCTGGAGAACCTGAACTAAGATGTTGCTAGTCTCACTACCCCTGTTCTTGCCCTAGTTTCACCATCACTTAGTGCAGCGTATTTCCTGTATTAAATAATCTCTGGTTTAAATTTCCTTTCTTTATTTTTGTTTTGTTTCTCAGTTGGACCTTTCCTGATATACGTCAACCCTGTTCATTTCTCTTGTCTATGCACATTTAAGTACTCAACATCAAATAAATGTCCCTGATGCTTTTACATAACTAGTTATTTCAGTAGAGTGTAATGGTGAATATTCTGAATTTTAGGTTCTAAAAATTGCTTTTAAAACCTCAGTCAGTTATACCTCCCTCGCCCAGTTGTTGGAAGAATTATATGAGCTATGCTTTCTAAAACAGCACTATGCCTGGAATAGAGGAGGTCTTTAATAACCAGTAGCCATTTTGTTACTGATATTAATTTTTTAAATGATTTTCTCCATTTTGGGTGAGCTACTTCATGTCTTTTTCCCGGAACACCTAATGAGTACCTCTAGGGTAGCCCTTTAGGAACTATATTAAAATCTGAGTTTTCTCATCTGTGATGTCCTTGACAAGCCACCATCTACATAATGCGTGCCTTGCAACCTAGAGCTACTATTCTAATTTCTTTGCTCTTATCCTCTCTCTGTCCATCTCTTTCTCCTTTTATCTTCCTTCTGCGCTCTCTCTTCTTTCTAATACATAAACCTTTCCTCCATTTCTTTTTTATCCTATTTTATTTAAAATATGTGTGTATCTACCTATCTATACACACACACACACACATATATAAATTTGTGTGTGTGTGTGTATGTTTTCTGTTTCTCCCAGAAATATGAGCATCTCAATGTTATCCTATAGTGTATTGGCTTTCCAAGGAAGAAAGAGATCTGATAGATAGCATTTGATGATTTCCATGGTAAAAACACTTCTACCATGACCAATTAATTTCAAGTTACCAATATGAAATCACTGAACATAGAGTTGGGAAGAAATACATACAAGTGGCTTTTGCCAGCCAGTGCACACCAACTTAGTGCCTATTGTTTGTGTCCCTGGTATTTATTTAGCACACTATGTTGGACACAGTAGCTAAATGTTCAACAAATGACTAAAATAATTACTGATCAAGACTTACACGTAGAAAATTGATAAAATTCCTTTATCTGATTTTTGTTATATATCTAGCAACACCCCCTCACACACATACACACACCACACAAATTGCCCGTTCCCTTCTCCAGTCAGTATAATACAAAGCAGTCATCATGATGTAATGGGAAGTGCCCATACTCTTTCTGGGCAGGTTGCTCACCTCAGTTGCAAGTCCTGACTTTGTGATTTACTTATACCCTTGATGGGATCATTCATCTCACCTTTCTCAGCCTCAGTTTCCTCAAAGAATTAGACTGGATAATCTCTAAAATTCCTCCTAGTCTCCAAACTCGTAAAGCTTAATTAATTTTGTTTCTTTATTCCCCCTTTTTTCTCATTACTGCATTAGACTTTTGAATTATATGTTGCACTGAATGTTAGAAACATAAGATATGTTGTAAGACATGTCCTGCCTGATGAGAACCCGGCATCTCTTTTTATGAACACCTCAATCTCATGAAGCCCATGAGTGTACTGATTGCCTTTTATTCTTCCCTATGGGTTATGAACTCTAACAAATTCATATAAATATACCAAAGGCCAAGATTTTAGTTGTTCACAAATTTCAGCACTTTGACACATAAAGTTATTGTACTAATAACTCTCTGGATGGAATTAAACAAGCCAGCCAGCAGCCCAGCCAGGAGTTTGTCTTAGTCCATTTTCTGTTGCTATTAACAGAATGCCACAGGCTGGGTAATTTATAAAGAAATGAAATTTATTTATTACAGTTCTGGAGGCTGGGAAGTCCAAGGTTGAAGGTCCACATCTGGCGAGGGTCTTGTTATGTCATGATGTGGTACAAGCTTCACATGGTGAAAGGAACATGAGGCTTGGGTCTCTCTTTCTCTTCTTATAAATCCACTGATCCTACCATGGGGTCCCAATCTCATGACTTCATCTAATCCTAATTATCTCTGAAAGTCCCGCCTTCACATACCACCTATATACAATTTGAGGATTAGGTTTCTAACTCCTGAAGTTTAGGGGATACCTCAAACGGTAGCACAATGCTATTAGAAAATATCACCAAATAATAATGGCATAGATGTAAGTGGTGCAGAAGGAAGCCTTGGGGAACATCTGCTGTCTGAGTCAGGTCCATACTCAACTTGTAGAAAGCAAAGTTCACTTAGGAATATGAAGCAAAGTCAGAGAACATTCTTTTGACTTGAAGTCTAAGAAGTATTATCCTGGTTTCTTTCTCATGTCTTTCCATATGGAAGTACAGAGAATGACCTAAACATTTGCATGCTGTTAGCCACATCTGCCTATCAGCTCTAGGCCTTTGTTCTCATCCATCACAACCTCTGTCTTTTCTAGATTCCTGTTCTATTCCATACCACAGCCTTTCATATGTAATTTTGAAAAGATATGTTGGTTTATACTAATGGGAACATTTTTCACTTTCTGAGAGCTATTCTTAAAAAGGGAAATTTTTTTTTTCTTTTTGTGACAGGGGCTGATAATATCCGGAAATACTGGAGCCGTTACTACCAAGGATCTCAAGGGGTAATATTTGTATTAGACAGTGCCTCTTCAGAGGATGATTTAGAAACTGCTAGAAATGAACTGCACTCAGCTCTTCAGCACCCACAGTTATGCACTTTACCCTTTTTAATATTGGCCAATCATCAAGACAAGCCAGCGGCTCGCTCAGTACAAGAGGTATGTCTCATTAGCATGGCAACTCTTTGTCTACTTTGTTTGTTGGACTATTGCTGTCACATTAGAATCTGGAAAGATACATATAACTAGAGATGTTCTGGTTACTTAACATTATTTAACCTGCCGACATAATTCCTTCTCCTCTCCTCCAGCTTTTCAAGAAATACATGGTACGTGTTACCATGCATCACTTACTCTTAAATGTCATGTTCTTGCTCCTCTGAAATGCTTGCTGTTGACTAGGAGTAGTGAGTCCTATTCTGTAATCAGCCAGGCTGAAAATCGATGTCTTACCTTGCAAGTTCCATGCCACTAAATACCTTTTAGTATGGACCACTCTTTATTTTCTTCATCTAATTTTATTTCTCAGCTTGTATCTCTCCTATAAAAGCACAAGACTCTTCTGGGCAAATAATTAGTGTCTCACTCAGCCAAGCTTCTGATTCAATTTATGGTAGGTACTAAAGTAATAAAATATATGAATAGATTCTAAAACTTAAATTATAGTGAGTTATAAGCCAAGTACAATGATATCAAAACTTCTGATATGTTCTTTACACCTGTAACTTTCAGGATATATTTCCCCCTCTCCTTCAGAAAATTGTGTGCATCCTCAAGTGGCTTTGGAATAAGATAAGTAATAGGAATATCATTACACTTTAGTCTGAAAAATGAGCCAAGTACATGTTTTAACTCCAGACCTTTCTCACATTTAGAGTGTGACCCATGGCTAATAGCTTTGTTCTGGTGTCTGGCTTCTCACTTATAAAATGGGAGTAATGCAAATTATTTTAAATGACTTGGACTAATTTAGGTAATTTACTTTTTAGTTTAAAGTACTAAGTGAAAGAGGAACCATATATAGGCAATTTTCATTTGTTTTAGAAAAATAGTGAAGAAGGCAAAGATCTCAATTGTTAGAGTTTTCTTGTCTATCTTTAGTTGGCTCATTCAGCATTAACTACTTACTACCTTTCTTGTGTAAAGATTTTTGATAATATACATAATAGTAATTAAAGTAAAAATAGCTATAAAAATAGAATCAGAGAGGGATTATTGTACAGATCTTCAGCATTGTGTTTGTGTTGCTTTTTTGTGGTGCCTACCTCGAGACCTTAGGTAAATCTTCTAATTTCATGCCATCAGATTTTCTCTGTGGAATGGGTATGATAGTTTGCAATGATGGGTTGCTGTGGTTGTTACCTTAGTTTACAATTACAAGATGCTTTGCTGAAAATATATTGTTATTCTGAGAGTCATTATGGGAAATAATGCCTATGTGTGTATTACAGAATATAGAGAAACAATACATTGCACTTGTATATATGAAGTACATAATGAATATTAGTATGAAATCTGAGATAGACATGATGAAATTACCATTGTCATTTCAGGTGACTTTATTCAAGTTAGATGAATATTTGACAAGAGATTTTCTTTTCTTTTTGCATTTAAATTATAGAAACTATCTGTTTTCCTTAGACATCATATTATTGAGACAGATGTGTTATTTAAACTGAATATATGACTCATGGAAACCCTCTGTAGGAATTAAAGACTGTCACATTGAGTAAAGGAAGCGTTTAGCAATTAATTGCTTCTGAGTACTCCTGATGTGTGTTTGCTGAGTAACTCCGAGGAAAAGAGCAAATCTCTTTTTCCCCTATTTTTGTGATTAATCTTTTAATAAGACAAATGGACATACATGTAGAAGATCATAGGTATGATTTGAAAATTATTCTAAACTTGTATATATTGGAGGATGAGACTTGATTTTCCTTTTCATCTGTATCAATTTCAACTTTTCTTAAAATTTTTTCTTATAATGGAATTTGTATACTACCATTTTGAAGATGGTAAAGCATTTTTCCTATGGTTCTGTAAACACGTATCGTACAGGTGTGTGTTAGCCACTTTAGATTACTTTGTTGGAATATATGGATAAATGCTGTTGCAAACCTTGAGTTTCATGGAAGCATAATGAAGTATTTACATTTACTTTGACCCAAAAGGAAAAGAAACTTCCCAACTTTGTCATTTTTTGATGGCAGAAAAATGTCTCTGTCTAGTGTGATGAGGCCCTACTGAAATATTCTCAGTAATGTTGTAAAAATTAAATCAGTATCTTATTGTTAGCAATACAAATGGAGTTGTGAAACTGAATCTTCAGTGTTTTATAAAAATAACCCCAAACTGGTTGGGAGCAGGCTTGGATAGAAAATTGAAAAGTGAACAAAATCATATGTTAGTTATAATGTATTTAGATGTGGTCATCTTTTTATTATTCTTTCTTTCATAAAAGTATTACGTGTTCGCTGCCCTATTGCTTGTAAACATTTTATTTGCACCTGTTCATTTGTGTATACTTTTTGAAATTTCTAAATGTTAAAAAGATCATGCTTTGTTCTGCAAAATACCTGCAAATTTTAGGCAAGATTCTGTTAAGAATCAACGAAGGTGCATTGAGCTTATCAGAAAGTACTGAACCACTCTTGGGTGCAGTTATGAACACATGAGTCATAAAGGCTTATTGATCCGTCCCCCCTCTCCATTGAAAATTGTTACATTTTATCTTTTATGCAGAAAATGTGGCATTATTTATCTATCACTGGAATAAAACTTGGAATTCATTTGATTAATTAAGGAATAAGAATGCTGTTGACTTTAGAAGTGGATGGAAACCAGTGAAGCCTGTAGGAGAAAGCAGAATTATCACTGGACTTCCAATAGAGGATAAAAATCCTCAGAAAGTTAAATATTTAGTCCCCTCCCTATGATGAGTGTTGCTATGTTTGGAGCACTATGTTAAGAAAGGACAACAGTGGGTGAAATTACTCTGGAACCCACAGGCAGAGGGCAACCTGCCCAGTTATTTTGGTGTCCTTTCAGAAGCAAGTGGAATCTTGTACATGGCATAGTTTCGCTTTCTGTTAATATATCAGGGTTTTATTATTATTGTTTTTTTTATTTGTGTCAAAATTACTGGATTTTTAATACTTTGTGTCTTGAGAACTGATAGTGGAAACATGTATTTTTAAATTTCTTTTTCTTTTTTTTTCATATAAATAAGAATTAAAAAAAAAAGAAAGAAAGAAAATACTGGGAAAAAGAATACCCTTTACATACTGTCTGAAAGCCAAGCAGTCCTTGCAACAGATGTTTGTTGTATTCACTTTGGGGAAGTGTAGTTACCACAGTTTTCCAGAATTTATTCATATCAACTATTTTTCACTATAGAAAACACACTAGAAAAATCCATAATTATGCCAAGTGGCCCCTTGATACATTAGGGAAAAGTCTGGCCTGATTTAAATGATAAAGCTATAAAATGAGAACTCTTAAGGGTAAATAGGTTGACTTTTTGTTTGCATTGAATTGTAATTGTATCTAATTTGTTTTACAACTCTCATAGGAGAGCATACTTCAGTTCTGAAGTTATTTAGTAGATCAGGAGGATTTTATGAGAAGTTAAGTTGATATAGCAGCCAATAAATGTAATCCTATTTTCCTTCTGCGTAGATGCTCATTGTGATTCTTTTACCTCCTATCTTTGTAAAATCTTATTTTCATTTTATTGGGTATTAGCATGTCGTATAAAATGACACATTTTGTTAGCTTGAAAGAAATAGTCACATTTTTAGCAATCTCATCTGATTTGATGTTTATCTATGTCCTTCATCTAAAAGTATTTAACTTTTTCAGAAATGCCACAACAAAAGTACTGAGTTGTTGAAAATATTCTATTAAAGCAAATACTAGTTGAGAGATATGATAACTGTGTAACAGATTCTGGAAGCAGAGTTATAAGGCCCAATGATGGTATTGGTTCCTTGGCTCCTTATTTACAGCACAGGAAAATCCTACATCTAAATTGGAGTGTCAATATTAAAGTTAAAACTTGTGATCAGGCAATTTCTCAGTTTTCATGCAATTATAATTCAGTTTGTTATGATATGCATAGAACTTGGGTTTTTTTTGGAACAATGCATTCAGTGCTCTGTGTCATGAATAGTTTGTTTTCATTTTCTAATTTGTGTATATCTTCTGGAAAAAAGTACTAGTACATATATGGCAGTTAGCTATCACTTTTAATTATAATTTTTATTCATATATTATTTCCACATTGTGTACTTATTTTCTTCTTAATTTGTGTCACCATATAATAAACCTCTAGTTTAAAATTTTTATTTTGTATTTATATCCCTTGACAACTGATCAGTTCTTTTTTGGTAGCTCTGTGAAGTAACAAATGTCCTCTCTGAGTTTACTTGTCAACTCTTTTATTAGAAAATGCAACACACTGATAGAATCACATGATATACTTAGCTTGATTTAGTATCGTGTTTTGTATATGGAGAGAAATGTGTGTATGTTTGTAAAGTAATCACTGGGAAGCGTCATATACTTTAAATCTTAAGAGTTTTCCAAGTATCTTGACCTGCCCCTTGGCAGCATTTTAGAATACTGATTTGATTTCACATACAGCATGTACATACCTATGGTGTGACCATTCTGAAAACTCCCTTATGGGACACATACTTATTCTAAAACAATATAAGAAATACAAGTTATTTGTTGTCCTGTCCTTACAGATGTCCTCCACACTGTTACAATTAAATCCTGGGGAAACAATGAGAGGGTTTCGAAGTCAGTCTTCCACTGAATGACTCAGTTACCTTTTGAAAATGTTTACTAACCTTTAAGAAAAGCTGAAATAGCCATCATTTCATTAGTTACAAAAAGGTCAATGTTCTAAGTGTATTTTAAAAAGCAACTTAAAAGCTTAGAATACTAGAACAGCCAGAATATTTTGTTTATTATACATTCATTCAAGTTTTTTTTTCTTTTCATATACATGCCTTGAGAAAATTAATTTGATTACTGGATTTCCTTGATTCTACAAGGATCCACCTTGATCTCAACCTTCTTCCTTCTGTACATCAGTTTCTTGCGTCCACTAGGTAGCATGAGGAAAGTGTGCCCCGGCCACTGAAAACCAGTAAATGTCCCATTAACAAATAATGTAACAGAAGGTCCATTTTACTGTATACTTAGATGAAGTCACCAAGAAATATGTTTCAAAATGTGACAGTGCGTGCTCCAAAAAGAGTCCATTGTGTTTCATTATAAAACCTCCATTCCTTTCCACTTTGCTCCTGTATTCAGTATATGCAGATCTTCATTTTACGTAAAGGTGGAAAGTTTTGAACCTCCTTTCTAATCCGACCCTTATTTATTTTCTGTTTGCAGACATTTTCATTGTTCTCTTCTCCCTCTTCTGAGTCTGAAGTACTTCTCTGCCCTTTCCAGTAGTTTACATCTTCAGATTTGCCCCTTCCTCCCTGTTTCTCAACACATACCAAAAAAACAAACTTCCTACTTTACATGGTACCCATATTAAAAACTACTGTTTTCTAATTCCTTCTGGAATCAGACAGAACTCCACAGATCTTAAACATTAATGTGCTTCATAATTGGATTCCTTTTTCTTTTCTCACTCACGCCTAGCTACCACCCACTGTTCCTATTTCCCTGGGAAAACCACCACAAGATTGTGTCACATCCTGAATGCCTGTGGCACAGTTAGGTGCCCCCTTCTGATTTCCCTTGGCACCCTAGGCTTATCCAAATCATACTATTAAAATTAATGGCCTGTTAACTTCTCTGTCTACCCCTTAAGACTGTAAGCTTCTTGAAGGACAGGAATTATGACTTGTTTATGTCTCTCTACTCGATATATGTTGTTTGAAGGAATAACTACTTCTGGGTCTTATCACGCATAATTTCCTACTGGCCTTATGCCATCAACTTTATCCAGATTTCTGTTTCCTGTCTTTACTCAGTCCAAGTCATCTGTTTTAATCCTTGAATATAAAAATGTTCCTTTTCCTCTTGATCTTTGAGTATTGCACAGGAATAACATCTTCCACAAATCCTCACCATTCTGACCATGGTAATAGTTCATAAAAGTTTTGGTCTGTTAATTGCCATGTTTATAAAAATGTCTTTTTATGTCTTTTTATGTATTTATATTTGTGTGTATGCACTAGTGGTTCTTGTGTAAGAGTATAACTAGTTACTATTTTCCTCACAAAATTCCTCAGAGAAAGTGGCAGGTCATCTTGACGAAGTATTCTTTCATATATGTTTTTAATAGTTGCTCACTTTAACTATATAGAGCTTATTTCACTTGCTAGCATTGCAAACTATCTTTTACTACTTATATTTCTCACGTGGAGAGTAGTATATAATAAGCTCTATGGGAACGTAGTTGAGATGACTTTAAAGAAATGAATTTAATTTAATAAAAACAAATTGAGCCTTTAAGAAAATCATTCATTATGTTAGTAAAACTTATATATTAAAAATTCTCATACTTAACAGTTTTTCTTTGTATATATGTTTATAGATTTTATAAAGAATCATAACTAGTCAAGGTAGAGACTACTTTTATTGAGCAGTATTATTTGGCCCATTTCTAGTCTTTTTGAAGCAGTATGGATTTCAGTGGTAAGTATGCAGTGTTACTCTTTACATCTTCATTTCAATTTTGTATTTTATAAAAATTAGTATTACATGATTAATAAAGGTTATGAATGATTCAATAAAGGTAATGAATGATTTTGATGCACAAGTATATAGTACCATCTTTTTTTGTCTTTAATTCCTTTTATTAATTATTTTTTTTCATTTGCAAAAGCAAACTCAGTCACACAGTCCATAGCTTAAAAAGTTAATAAAACATTTTTTAAGTTAAATTAATTTGAAAATAGACACATAGTTAATGTCAGTAAGGTGCTTTGAAGATAAAAAGCACAATAAGCGTTAGTTATTATCATTATGATAATTATTATCATTATTATTATTACATAGTGTCTCCTTAAAAATACCCTTAGTTGCTCTGGAATGGCTGAGCCTAATGAGAGGGGTTAATCTGCTGGATTTTGTCCAGAGTCAGGATTTGAGACATAATACACTAAAGATTTTTTCTTCAATAGATCAAGAGATATGTTTTTATTCTTTCTCCTAAAAATTCAAATAAACTTCCTTTTGACTCTGTAATACAGAAGCATTGGAACTTATTTTGAATAGTTTGAAAGCTTTCTTCTATAATCTCTAAAAGGATGTCTATAGATATTAAAGGGTTCTGAAAACATAGGCATTGATTTCTATTCAAAGACCTTTACCTCTTAGTTTACTATTTCTGAATTGTATAGAGCTCAAAATTAGAATTTTTACTTATTAAAAAAAGACTAGGCCATAATTACAGGAAGGAAATATAAAAGCTTAATTATTATACAAATGAGCAATTCTGTCTTTAGAAAGCTATATAAAATAACTATAACTAACTATTTAAATCAACCCTAATAAGAATATCTTGAGGAGAATTCTTAGAAGACTTAAGGATTTAGCAAAATTTCTTACAAAATAACTGCAAAGACTGGCCTCAGAAGTGACAAAGATGAAGGAAATACTGAAACATTTTAACAGACACATGTATGAAAGTCGACTGTCCTCCCCGCCTCATAATCAGTAAGGCATTAGTGACATGTCTGAAGAAGACATTCCCTAATATTATTGCAAATTAAGTAATAAAAGACCTCAAGAGAATGAAAAGAGAAAAGGTGCCTGGAGCCAATGAATTACAATTGACAACCTAAAGGCAGTTGAAGAACCAATTGCTAGAGTGATTGCAAAGCTATTCATAATGTGCAGCAGACAGAGCACACCAGAAAGCTGGAACAATGCCTTCAGTTCAGCAATATTGCTTCAAAAGAATGGAAAGAGGGGAACGGGAAGAGCCACTGACCCTGAGACCAATTTCCAGGCAGCTGCACAAACTATATACTGTAATTAAAGGTTTTGACCAGTAATCACAGCAAAGCCAGACTACAGAAAGTCTGGGGAAGCAGTAGGGTTTATAATGAGGCAGGCATCCTTAACCTAAAGCATGGAAAAAGCAGGTAGGAAAACCAGTGCATTTCTTGCAGTGACTTTAAAAAAGCTCTGCTGTGTCAGCACAGATATGAAAATCACATTTTTGGCCTCCTTCCTCTAAGAACAAAAACATGGAATGAAAGATACCTGCTTTCATCTTTTGAGATGAATAGAATACTCTGTTACTTGGAAATGGGCATTTTCGCCTTGCCATTTTATTTATTTTCTCCACCTATGAATTATGTTGTGCCTTTGATGAAAACAATGAACTCGACGTGTGCAGTGGTAAAAACAGCAGACCACGTGTGGCTTAGAAGCAACCACTCTGCAGTATATGTTGACCCTGATAGAAAGGAACTAATCCATACCTGAATAATTTTCCTATAGAACCTCACCATTTTGTTTATGAGAATCTCCAATCTCTTGTTCTTTTTCTTTTGTTAGTAATAGCTCTTT
This sequence comes from Xerus rutilus, assembly GCA_028644305.1. Taxonomy (NCBI): domain Eukaryota; kingdom Metazoa; phylum Chordata; class Mammalia; order Rodentia; family Sciuridae; genus Xerus; species Xerus rutilus. The sequence goes on along the minus strand of CM053405.1, from coordinate 36,407,849 downwards.
ATGTAGAATTTTATATTTAGCCACACTCTATATTCACAGAACTACATTGAGTATTTATATTTGGAGGAAAGTGTTAACTACTGGTTTCAAATGATACTAGGATTTAGGCATTCAATACCAATGAGAAGGTATTCTACAAGGTTCTTATGAAGAAAAATAGCATCTCATTTTGAAGGCAGCACATGTTTTCTTATGACTGGGCCTGTTCTGATCTTTGCTGTGTTTGCTATTACACTAATAGTGAAGTGACAATTGCTTTCTATACTAAAAATTTTATAATATAAATTCGTACTCATAATTTTTTCATCTATATATATATATATGTATAAGGTTTCTATGCAGTTGCAACTGGGAAGAGTTAAGTAGAGTTTCATTTTGTTTTACTTAAGCTCATAAATAAAACAAAAAATCCAGAAAAGTCCAGGTGTCTGGATTCAGTTGTGCTAAGCAGTATATGTAGATCCCATGTAGCCCATGCCACACCTCAAATAAGATGATGAGGTTTTTAAAAGAATGATCTATAAAGAATGTTTAGATAGAAAATAGCTCCATAAAGTAACTGGAATCATTTTCATAGATGAGGACTTAAACCAAATGAGCCTTCTGGGAAGGAGTTTCTTTGTATGAACTGTGAAAAAATTTGGAGGTTGCATAGAACAATATAATTGTAACATGTAGAATTTATAAAATATTTATTTTTATACCATGGTTATGACTAATAACTTGTCAAGCCAAAACAAGTCTTTATTGAAAGAGGCCAGAGTGGAAAGTCTGGGTAACTTGTGTACAGTTTAGACATGGAGAACAAAGAAATAACAAAGTGAGACTAAGAGCTTGACAAGAGGATCCTTGGAGAACAGCTGGTTGAAGAATTACAGTTGTTAACTGTGTTGTAAAAGAAAGGTACTCTCTCATCATACTCTAGCATGGTGCATTGAAGAGAAGATTGAATCGTCTTTGGAAGGATCCTGAAAAATTGGCCCAAAAACTTGACATAGAAGTATAATTTATATGCACCTATATGCATTTATTACTGAGTTTTCTAAACATTAAAACACAGATTCCTAAAACAGAAGACTCCTTACTTATCATATATAAAGATTGATATTTTAATCAATTCTGCAATAGTTTCATTTAAAGTGGTACTTACAAATTTGTTGGAACATTGTTTACAATATTATTTAAGTCTGTAAGCATGTTTCTTGTATGTTTTGGTCAATAAAACAATAGATACCAATTTCTCATCTTTTTATATTAACTGTGATGTTTTTCTTTAATTAAGCTTAAGTTTGGGCATCTTTCTGGTGGTTTTTTTTCCCCCCTTAATTAAGTCTGGCTTTTTCAATGACTTTATATTAATTAAGGTCATTTCTTAAATGAGGAAGAGAAAACAGACTTTAAGGTAAAACATGAGGTCACTGGGTTGCTTGAGCAATGGCCCGTTATTGTTCATGGAAGTCTTTTGAGTATCTTGTCTGTGTCTTCTATACTTTTCCAGAATCTCTTTGTTTTCTTTTCATGTTATTAAGCTTTTTTTTAAACTGAACTAATTTTCTGTGATAGGAAAATACAGTCTTTCTTTAATGATTGTGAATTTTATAATACCCCTTTGATTATTTAGAACATTAATTCTAGCAATGTGGAGTATTTTGTTGAATTTATACTAAATTCACGTAAGGTCATAGACATTGCATTTTGGTAAAACACTTGATATGAATCTGTACTCTTAAAGTTTCGTTTGTTAGAAATGGAATACAAAAATCTTAATTCCTTTGTTACTTGTTTTTGTTTGGATTCTAAGTAAGATTTTGCCATATACTTCTTTAGCCATAGTAATGCTGAACTGGAACATATACTATGAAAAGTTAGGCCATATTTTTTAAGATGTTAAAGCATTTATGTTCATTGGAATAACAGCTCTTCTGCTACTCAGTTTGTTTACAAATATGTATAAGTTTGTAAAGAATCATAATTGAGATTACTTGATCCTTTCTCTATCAATTAAGATTATATGACTGACATCTTCTAAAAAATGCATATCATTTTCATTGGAATTTCCATAAACAATTACACAATCTTTAACAATCCATTCAATCTCATTTTAATTAATAATCTGAATGAAGAGTAAAACCACATGGTACAATTTTAAATAGGACCAAAGAGTATACGGTGAAAAATAGTTCTCCTTTCTACTTATGTGCTCTATTCAGCTTTAATTCACAGCTCTTACCTTATCGCCAGACTTCCAGTGTCAAAAGGTTAGGATACCAATTTAATGAATCTTGCCTAACAACATAATGAAGTATAGACTATATATCAATTAATGTAATTATCTTAAAGATAGTATTTCTAAGATACCTTCAGTAAGATATTATAATCCATTCAAGAAAACAGTTTTAATGATCTTAAACTTGTTACTGTGGTTTGAGTTCTAAGCAGTTTATTGTCACATGAAGGGAGGGAGCTTAGAGGAACCATATAATCTGATATCACAAGAAAGATTCATCTATGATCATATAGAAGTATGCATCAAAGTAGTCATACTTTATTTAATTTTGAAACATTTCAAACAGATAAGTACAGAAGGTAATATAACAAACATACCTGTCCATCTATCACCCTGATTTAGCAAATGTTGATATACAGTGTTTCAGATCTTTAAAGAAACAAATCATAAATGATACATTTAAAACCCATTTCCCTGTCCTTTTCATGTCCTCACTCCTTTAAAAACAGTAATAGTTGGGTGTGGTGGTATATACCTGTAGTTTCAGTTGCTCAGGAGGCTAAGGCAGGAAGTTGCAAGCCAGCCTGGACATTTTAGGAAGACCCTGTCTCAAAATAAAATAATAATAAAAAGGTGTGGGAATGTAGCTCAGTGGTAGAGTGCCTGCCTTTCGTGCATGAGTCTCTGTATTCAATGCCTGTTATTGCCAAACAACAAAAAGGCAAGTGATGTCTTGAAGTTGATGTATGTCTTTATTGATACACATTTATACTGTTACTACCTATTCATGTGTCTCTAAATCATATACAATAATGGTTTATGTGATAAAATTTATATAAGTAGAATCTTACAGAATATATTTTAATGTGCTTTTCTTCATTGTATTTTTGAGATTATCTGTGTGATATCTATACACCTAACTCATTGATTTTCATTGATATATTGTGTTCCAGGATATGGCTTTGGTATAGTGGTATGTGTTCATTCAACTACTGATGAAGTTTAACTTGCTTCTGGATTTTTGTGATTATAAACAAAGTAGTTGATGAATGTTGTTGCACATGTTTACATGTGTATACAAGCAAGCATTTCCCAAGTGTATCCAAGTATACAGGCAAAATTGAAGTTTTTTTTTTTTTTTTTTTTTTGTACCAGGGATTGAACCCAGGGGTGCTTAACCTCTGAGCCACATTTCCAGTCCTTTTTAAATTTTATTTACAGACAGGATCTCACTTAGTTGCTAAGGGCTTTGCTAAGAAATTGAAGTTCTTTAGTCATGGGATATACACATCTTACTTGCTGCGTATTTAACTTGGCACTTTGAATTTGGAAATGACAAACATTAAAACTCTGAGGTCAGACATTCTGGATTTAAATCCTTCTTACTATTGACCTTCTGAGTAACATTGGGCAAAAACTGTTTCTTCCTCTGTAAAATGGGGACAGTGCTGGAACCTACTTCATGGGAGGGGTGAGCATTAAATGAGGACATGGCCCAGGGAGTCCTCTATCAGCATTGTTCCTGGTCTTCTTCACCCTCCCGGCAGGGTTACTGTGAGGATTAAATGGACTGATGTTTGATGAGGCCCTTCTAACAGAGCCTGATATAGAGTAAAGGCCAAGAAAATGCTTGTTAAATTCCCAAAAGTAAAGCAGGACAAAAAAAAATAATGCAAGTTACACACAATATGTTTATCTACTTTTTTGAATATATTTTGACATTTATACAAACATGGAGTACATCTTATACTTTTGAGAGTGAGTGCTTAAATGATAAATTCCAAATACAAAGACAAATATAATTCAACAAAAGGAAAAAAGCAATGAAGGCCTTATACAACCCTTATAACTCGTTAGATTAAGTTATAAACAATTAATTGACTTTCATTCACAATATATAACATTCTTGTCAGAAACATTTTTCATCACTAGGTGATTAAATGTACTTTCATAAAGAAACCAGGAAAATCAAATCTTTTGGTGGTTTGCTCTTGTGGGATTTGATACTCCATCTTCTTATTTAAGATGTTCCAGATATATTGTTCTGCCTTAAGTTTTAATATGTCAGTTTGCAGTACTTTAGATTAGGATTGTCTTTTTTAGAAAGTAGAAAAGCAATACTCCAGAGTGCAAAACTTGGAAAAGCATAATAATGAGGTAAGTGATGGAGAGGTATGGCCCTACCTGCAGGTTTCTGTGGCCTCCCAGAAGCCCAGGAATCTGCTGTTTCTACATAGCATGTCACTTGTGTGTTCTCATGATGTGATTGACAGCCTTGTTGTTGCCCCTCTTTGAAGGCACAAGAGGTTACTGAGATGATTTTAGAGTGTATGTCACACCAAGTCTTTCAGATTTAAATGGAATCTTCTCAAGCATTAAAGGTGGATTACTTTGTATTACTTTTATTGCTTTTCAAGTGTTTTTTGGAAACATTTAAGAGCCCTCCTAAAAACTGGATTTCCTGGAGTGTGTTTTCTTTTGGGGAAATTTTAAGGATTCCTTGTAGACTTTCCAAAAGTCTAAAGTTTAACAACCAACAGGACCTGATTGAAACAAATTACTTAGTAACAAAATGAAAACAGGGCGTTAGAGAAGGAAAACCCATCGTATCTCTATATTCCTTGTAATAAATCAGACCTGTGTGTGTTTTTAACAAAAACGAGGGTGCGCTTTTTTCCCACTTCATTCTCAGTTTCTTTTGATCATTGATCTGGGTGACCCCACGCTCAGGGTTTTTTTTCTTCATTTGACATGGACAGATTTTTGAAGTATAGCTCTCCTTTGGGAACCCCGGGCAGTTCCACTTGACTAACCTGTGATCTAATGAGCAGTAATGCCGGGTTACAGTGGCCATTTTGTGTGCTTTGGGGGAGGATGGCTAGACAGAGAGCCGGAGAAAGGCATGTCTGCAGAGAAAAGAGGCTGGGTGATCGAACAGTGTGAAAAAGACTTGTTAGCCCACATTAGTGTGCCTGATTTACTTCACAACAGGTCAGGAAAGGCCAACAGCAGGGTTGTTAAATTGCAAAGTTGAAAATCCTGGTATTAGAAAGCTTTCAGATCTCTGAAAGCTATTAATTCCAAAGTTGGTTTTAACTCACCTTTGAATTGCAGCAAATAGGAGCGCATCCAACATTCTTCAGTCTTGCATATATTTATGAAATAATTATGCGACCCTAGGTTCTTTTTTTTTTTTATTGCTACAAGTTTTAAGCATCCTGTCATGCTTGGCCTGTTTTGCAGCCAGCTTGGATGTGAAAGAGAAGCCAAACTGAACAAGGTTGTCTTACTTTTTCATGCCCTAAGTTCGACCCTTAATGAGGTGTCCATCCTTTCTCTTTGGAAATGATGTAGCAATGTGTTTGTGAATTCAAATCCTTATAACTGGAGACAGCTCTCTTTCATTTGTCCCTCTGCATCCACACTGGTGTGTGCATGCATGTGTGTGTGTTTATACACTTGCTTGTATCTTCCTTATGGAGTATAATCAAAATGTTAATTGATAAAACCAAATCAGCCTTTAAAGTCCTTTTTCCCTTGACGTCAGGCTTAGAATATTTTACATCTTATTGTTATTTCCACCTTTTAGGTGAAAGAGTCAATAATTTACGAAAAGATAACCAAATTTCTGAAATCTGTTTCCCAGCTTAAATGTTGCTATAGGAACCTAGAAGTGAATCGAATTTAAAATGTTTCTTCTTGCATATTCAGAAGAACTTTGGAGTTAATATACTACAAAATTTTCTACAGTTATTGATTATAATACTCTTATTACAATACAGCTTTTATTTGATTACCATTTTTGTATGAATAACCAATAAAAGCCATCTTCCTGTGGGATTAAAGAACATTTGGAAGTGCCAATTTCTTCATTTTATTTAATATACCTATATGTAAAATCTAAAACTTTGAGATAAAAATGGGAGCCAAAACAAATGGTACTATTATTGACTAATTGTGACAGACGTTAGCTCAAGCTCCTTAGGCAGTTCTTGTGGAGGGCTATGAGATACATGCAGGCTGATGTGCTTTCTTTGTGCCATAGTTATGCCCAGAGATGGACTGGCCTATTCTTAACATTGTTTCAGGAACCTTGAAGAATTTTATTCCTTGGGATAAAGATACAGTAATTAGACAACAAACCTTATATAGTGACAGGTATATGAAGACCAATATATGGAAACTGGCTTACTTGTAGCTTGGCTTGTTTATGTGCAGCTTTCAAAAGGGGCTTTTCCAAAGATGAAAAAAATACCTTGGTTCAGAATTTTAAGACATCTTAGTGTCTTAAAATTCTTACTAGTTATTTAACAAACAGTTGTGATTGTTCTGTTGACTTTTTTGCACACTTACTGTATACCATGCACTGTGAAAGGAGGTATAATGACAAATTAGAGGATTTGTTCCTCAAGTCACTTACCTGGAACAGATAATTACGACATATTATGGTAAGAGCCATTGGAAATACATTAAGAAATGCTACGGGAACACAGAGGACAGGCCGGAATTAGTATGAACTAGCATTTAGAGTGGAAAGTATGTCTCGCGTACATTATATCAGATCATTTTCTCCACTGTCTTGGGAAGTATGGTGTTATCTCCTGATCTGTTTTTACAAATGGAGAACCTAAGAGCCACAGAAATGAAGTAATGAATCATGCAAGATCCAACTAGTGACCTAAACTCAAGTCTTTGGACTTCAAATCATGTGTCTTTTTCACTTCATCACAGCAGCCTCCTGCCATTAAATTAACACGCACACATTTTATTAATTTGATTTTTAAAATATAATTTAATTTCTTTTTGAACTTTGAAGTTTTCAATCAAGTATTTTCTCTTTGGAAGTTTCTTGTTCCTTGGACAGGCCCCAACTGCCAATTTGCAGACAGGCCTTTTTTTTTTTTTTTAAATGAGCTCAATTGAAATGTGAGTAATATATTGAAGAAACTAAGCCAAATATGTTTTTATGTATTTGTGAAATAGAGTGGCTTTTGTGTTGCCGCACTGGGGAGAGAAAGCCTGCTGGTTTGATTGTAACTTACTGTCCTGTCCATCTTTGTTTTTAGAAATAACAAAGGGCTGCAATGGACAACTAATGACACGTAAAGCCATTTCTGTAAACACCCAGCTTCCTCCCTAAGCTTTCCTAGCTGTAACCAGCTCTAGAAGCTCTCAGGTTCCTTCACTCAAGTGTTAACTCACTCATCAATTTCAGAAATGAGAGACTGGAAAGGAAAACTAGGAATAGGGTCTCTGAGGACAGAGGGGACGACTTAAGAAACGGCATAGACATGTAAAACAATGTGCCATATTTTGGTAATTGGTAGCTATTCTAAAGATAATCACAAATTTTCTCTTCCAGTGCTTCAATGGGAACCAACCAGCACAGAGTTAAAAAGGCAGCCCTTGCAGTGGATAATAGTTCCCTTTGGGGCACATCTTATTGAATACCCTCTACCATCCAGGTAACATGTGACAAAGGAAAGACAGTCTGGGATTGTAGACCTGCTCCCCGACCTCAGAGTGGCAATGGATTTCTAAATTCTTCCAGTCCTAAAACATGCTTCACTTCAGGCCTGCTGAAGGACAGAGGCATCAGAAAATATTTAACTTTCAAAAGAATTTTATACTACTGTTGTCTTCTTTCAGTCTTAGCATCTGCAATCCATCTCTATTTCAGAAATAGTTGATTCTTTTTAAGAAGGCTGATCTACCCTTTTGATCAAGGCAGCAAATGTTCCTTGTGCAGGGATCGTTGTTTTGATTATTGATGTATTTGTAGGTGCCTAGAGTAGCTCCTTGCACATAGTAGGTGCTCAGTAAACACTTGTCATATAAACAAATTCATTCAGTACCTATGATGAGCCAAGCAGTGTCCTGTGTCCTGCATAAAGAATTGTGAGCCATCCAGACCACATCTCTGTCATTATGCAGCACTCCAAATGGGTCATTTTCAAAACTCTGCTTCTTGGTGAGGTGACAGTAATTCACATGTAGAAATGGGTACAATGGACCATTTAGATGATGGTAATGAATTATTATTACTGTGACATTTCTAAAAATGCTTTAAATATTTTACTAGAATATTTCAGAGAAAATGTTAATATTCAGAGTCTCTACATGAATTTTATACCCCCCTTTTTTACTATTGTTATTTAAACTTCTTGTAGTCTCTGTGTCATTATTTATTTTCATGCGATATTGTTCTTAGTTGGGAATTTTCATATTTTATTCTTGAATTGAAAATCCTTACTAGTGCCAGTTTAAAACATTTACTGTGTATTCCTGACAAAATTTAATTAGTAGAATGTTTTTTTTTCCCTCTATACCTTAAGAAGTAGAAGTACATTTAACATATTGGGAAAATGTGGCAATTTTTAAGGCAATTTAAAAACCTAGACATAATCTGGTCTCAGAAGTCAGAAATTTGGTGAATATCAAAATTAACCAGTATGACATTTGCAAAGCAGGTGGTAAATGTCAAAAATGTATCTACCAGCCCAGTATGGCAGATATGCATCAAGCCTGGGGAACCACTGTGTCTCTGGGGTAATCATCAGAAATGCCTTTCATCTGTTCCCCTCAGCATTTCACTGACCAAACCCTGGGTAGAAACCTTCACTCTGAGACCACACTGAAAACATCTGTGCTTCAGGATATGGATTTTAAAGACTGTGTATATGTGTGTGCACATCCATATAAATTATATTTAAAATCTCTTTTTTTAGCAGACTGTTGATATTTATCAGGATACATTCCAAACATTTCATCAATAGTGAAGTCACTTAAATATGGTATAGTATTGATACTTAAGAGAGGGAAGAGCAAGCTTAAGTCATTTTTGCATATTTTCCAGAAATCACTTTCTGGTTTTCTGTTTTTTGCAGTACTGGGGATTGAGTCTAGGGGAGCTATATTCTCAGCCCCTTTTACTTTTTGTTTTGAGACAGGGTCTCCCTGACTTGCTGAGCCGGCCTTGGGTTTGTGATCCTCTTGCCTCAGGATCCTGAATTTCTGGGCTCCCAGATGAGCACTGCCACCCAGCCAGGGGTCACTTTCTTGTTTAAGAAGTGTGATGAGTTGTATCAGTCTTCAGATGGGCAGCAGATGTGTAGGAATCACAGTTTTACTGGAGACCTTCCTTCATACCTTCTGCCTTGAGAATCAGAACATCCACTTAAATCCCAGCCTTTTATTTTAGGGAAAGGTAGCAGTTGAGTAGAGGGTTGCTGAATGTGCTCCAGAGCATGGCAGAGAGACACAGCAGGCTCTGCCATGTCCTTACCCCATGGGAACATGTGCTGCCCAAGTTTTCACAGTTCGTGTCAGGTCAGGTTTGTGGTACCTGATTTAGTCTCTGAGTGGCCCCATCAGGGTCCAGAGAACACCCTGGCCCAGGCATTTGGTTCAGTGCCAGGATGTCTCTCATGTTGAGTTGAGCTGTGGAGAATGCACCTTAAAACAGCAAACTCCCTAGACAAGACTTCTCTGAGCACTCTGCGTTTAACAACAGACACTATTTGCAGTGATTACCAAGAATTCAAGTATGTGTTCTTTTCAGCAGTAAAGAGCTGCATCTTTAACATCAAAGGGTGGCCTTGTATCTGTCACTCATCCTTTATGAATATACTTCCTTTATGTGTCTGCTTGTAAATGTGCCTGTGATATATATGTATTTGCTATGGGATGAAATTATGAAGCAATAGAACTTTTTAAAGGCTACTCCAAAAGTGTAAGAATGCTGTCTTCTGCTGGTCACAGACACTTAAAATTCATGATAGCAAGGCACTGTGGCACACACCTGTAATCCCAGTGGTTTGGAAGGCTGGGGCAGGAGGATCACGTGTTTGAGGCCAGCCTCAGCAAGGTTAGTGAGACCTGTCTCGAAAGAAAAACAAAAATGTTTGAAAAAGAGCTAGGAGCTGGACATGGTGGCGCACACCTGTAATCCCAGCAACTTGAGAAGCTGAGGCAGGAGAATTGGGAGTTCAAGGTCAGCCTCAGCAAAAGTGAGGTGCTGAGCAACTCAGTGAGTCTCTACATAAAATATGAAACAGGGCTGGAGATATGGCTTAGTGGTTGAGTAGCCCTGAATTCAATTCCCAGTATCCCCCCCTCCAAATGGTCAAGGAATGGAGCAATGTAGCCCACTGGTTGAGTGCCGTTAGTTTCAGTCCCTAGTACTAGCGGGGGAACTTTCCATTATAAAAAACAGACAATATCAAATATGGATGCTCCAAAATTCATTATATATTATGCTATAAGGAAAAGTGATATAAGATGAAATGGTATGATATGGATCTTATTTTCCATATTGTTATAAGGTTTTATAGAATAAAGATTGACCCAGCAACCCTCTGAATTGGAGTTATGTCTAAGACTTTGTCAGGATACCTCTGGAACCCAGTTCATTAACAGGGAGGACAGCCTGGGAAGCCTGGCACCTGTTACCTGAGGACTGAAGGGCAGAAGACTTGGAGTTTCTGAATGTAAACCCTTCAAGGAATAATGCAGGGATGAAAGGGTTGATAGGTCCTATGTCTACAATGAACTCCAGAAGCTCTTTGCTTATTTCAGCGATTTCTCCCTTCTTTTGTCGAAATGGTCTTCTAAGTTCTGGCATATGAACCATAAAAGAAAAACCACTAGATCTTTCTTTGCTTTATTTTTATTTTTAAAATTTTTTTTTGCAGTGCTAGGAATTGAACCCAGGACTACACACATGCTAGGCAAATGCTGTACCATTGAGCTATATCCCAAGCCCTTTGGCTAATTTTTTAAATAAAATACTGTATATTGCATGCTTGGTCGTCCATTTCATTATGAATTTGTCTAAAAACTATGGGTATGTGTTTCATCCATCTGTTTATTCTCTTATTTAATATGTATCCATTGAGCACCTACTTACATAGTCTTGGTAAATAAAATTTACTGTTTTGTACCAAACATCTTTCTCAATGAAGATATTGACAAGAATATGCCAAGAATTCTAAAGTCAAATGTCAAAAGAATTCCAAAAATATTTTGGATATCACTTAGAATAAGTACATAGTATAAAGCTTTATGAGGAGACTACTTTTGCATGTGCATTTTAGACCTAAGGGTTCGAGGTAAATATAGATTCTATATCTTTTTTTTTTTTTTTAAGTTTCAGCAATCTGTCCGTGAGCCACATGTAAGTAGCTAGAGGCAGGGGAGGGAGAGGAATGTGCGGAAATGTGTCTGACTTGGGATGCCTCGTTTTCCAGAATCCCTGCCAAGGGTTGGCAAGCCCAAAAAGGCAGAGGCTGGCACCGTTCCCTGCCACTCTCCGCCCTCCATGGCATACCCCATCAGACGCCTGTTCTAGGCGTGACCTAGATTCCCTAGCTGGGACCAGCAGGGTCCATTGCATTTTTTTTTTCTCTTTTATTTTCTGTGTTTCCTCATCTCTTCATCTCAAGTTTTGCTTAGCCATTATAGAAGTGCTCCAAAGTCCTGTGCCAAAACGTGTCTGCCCTTCTTCTCTATGGCACTAGCCCAACTGTCAGTTGACAGGTGGGCACACCACCTGGGGAGCAGTTAGCTTCCCATACCAGATGGAGTTTCAGTGATCCAGGAGAAGGCCCACAACTGGGTTGCTGGAACAGATGCTCTGCAGACAGTCTCTGGATCCATTTTCCTCATCCTGCCAGTGCACTACCTTGTCTGTCTGCATATGCAGAGATAAGTGGAGCTCTCTAGCGTGATAGGAGATTTCAGGCTCAAGGTCTCCCTGCTGACCTCATGTTTGAATAATAATGTCTAGCCCTTCAAAACCCGAGAAATAAAGTTTCTCTGAAAACAGAGATATGTATTACTATGAAATTTGAATAGCGACCTTAGAAAACATAGGTTATAAAAACATTTATATTAGCATTTGCCAGAAGGTTGTTTGGCTGGTCTTGGGAGTGTTGACATTTTAATGGCCTTTTTCGCCTCTCAATAGCACAATTTGGATTCAAATCTATTTATGGTAGATGGTTATACGTTAAAGAAGTACCTTTCAAATTTCCAGTGTGGAAGAAAAAAAATTTCCCCCGTGGTCTGATACATAGTCTTGTTTTATTGCAAATAATTGGAGAAATGTGAAAGTAGATTCCTCTGATTTCCAACCTAGTACTTAAAAATTTTAGAGGAAATTTAATCTAGTGAAATTCTTGTTTTCAAATAAGAAAATACCAGTGTTTTCAGTCATGCCTTTCAGTCATAAAACATCTGCATTTTGAAAAATACTTCATCAGTTTTAGTGAAAGGAGTCTAATCTCAGCCCCAAGGGGGCTGTCTTATTATAGCCTCTTACACTTGTATTGCACATATGTGTCACAGCAACAGCGTTGGAGGCAATATATTTTTTCTTTTCTTCTTGCCCACCCTCCCCCCGTTATTTTCTCTCTTTGTGGTGCTGGGGATGGACCCAGGGCCTCACACATGCTTGGCAAATGCTCTATCATTGAGCCACATCCCCATCCCTGCAGCAGTATATTCTTAATTAAAACAGGGGCCCATTACAGACTTACTTTATTTTCTTAGCATTTTAAGGAATTTATAATTATCTCTTGTTTTCCCCCCTTTCTTTTCCTTCTCTGCCTCCCCTTCCTTCTTTCCAGTGAAAAAATGAAAAGTATAAGTTCTGTGGACCACATATTAAAGAATATTATTAAAATGAATACCATCTCCATTACCTACATTAAGAAATAGAACACCACCAGTGCCTTATAAATCTTATAAATCCGTGCCTGCCATTTACATGTACGCTGCTACCTTCCCACCCAGAAGTAACCACTGTCCTCAATGTTGTGTTGCCTAATCCCTTGCTGTGTATCATTCAGCCACCTAAGTATGCTTCTCCAAATAGTGTATTAAACAGTTGTTCCATTTCTTGGCCTTTATAAATTGAGAATCATACTAATGTATTCTGTGATTTTCTATTTTTTTTTTCATGGTTATCTTTTGAGGATTCATTCATGTCCATCTCTGAGGCTGTGGTACATTCTTACTCTTTGTTGTTTAGTATTCTGTCAAAGGAGTACATTAGGATTTTTCTATTATTCTACTGATGATAGACTTTGGGGTTTTTTCCATTGTTGGTTGGTTACAAATACTGCTGCTATGAACAGTTTTTAAATATAACTCACATTTTAAATACACTTCATACAACCATTTCCCAATGATCTATGTACCTAAAGTGGGAAGAGTTATATGGTGCATGCATAGTCAATCTTACTAGACACTACCAAGAAGTTTTGCAGAATAAATCCTTTCTTGTGTCCACATCTTTCTTAGTATATAGTATTATCTGACTTTTTAAATTTTACCAGCCTTTATGTGTAATGTGACATCTGATGACTGATCATTGCTATTAGATACAACAAATTTACATTTGTAAATTGAGTTTTATAACAAGCAAACTCATTAAACCATTTATCTTCATGATTTACCTATGTATTCTATGTTTTTAAGCAAGTATTAATTTCATTAGCAAATGGAAATTTTATCCTTTTCATGTCTTATTTCTTGTCTTTTGTTATGGCTTGTATATGAAGTGCCCCCCAAAAGCTTCTGTGTTTATACAGGAGGTAAAATGATTGGATTATGAGAGCTGTGACGTTATCTATCCATACTAGTTCGAATGGACTGAGTGGTGACTGTAGGCAGGTAGGTCTGGGGGCATGCCCTGGAAGAGTCATCTTCCCTGTGCCCCTTCCTCCCTTTCTCTGCTTCCAGGGCTGCCACGAGGTAGCCCTCCCCAGCCCTTTCACCATGACGATTGTTGTCTTGAGCCCAGAGCAATGGAATTGGTCAACTATGGACCCAATCTCTGAAACTGAGAGTCAAAATAAACTTTCCCTCCTCTAAATTGTTCTTGTCAGGTACTTTGGTAACAGTTATGACAAGCTAACACATCTTCCTACATTGACTATTATCTACAGGACAACTTTGAAAGATAGGGTTGGTGTCAGCAAGAATTCCTGTTTCCTTCTAGCTTGTAAAAAGGAGTGTTTTAAGCATGTTTCCTTTAAGTATGATGTTTGCTGTAGGATATTTACTTCATTTTTAGGTAAATGCTTTTAATCTGGTGATAGATGAAAATGCATTTTTGTAAAAAATGTTATTTTCTTTTATGAAGTGGATTTTATTATGAATAAGTGTATAAATTTATCACAATTTTTTTCTGTAATTATTGGGAGGATATTGTGATTTTTCCCTATTAATGTGATAAATTTATTACCCAATATGTAATCACCCTTACATGGGAGGAGATGTGATGCTACAGAAAAAATGTCAGACATTCTCTACCCTTAATTAACATACAGCCTAATTGCAGGGACAAAACATGATTGAGGAAAAGTTAATAGATGCCACCAGGGTAGATTTTAATTATTTGCTATGTTGCTAGGGCTTTGAGTTAAGTTGTGGTCTATAGCTGCCCAAACAAACTTCTTGGAGAAGGTGCTGGAGCTGAAACTAAAATAATGAGCATTTATTTCTTTATGACATTTTTATAACATTAATTTGCTTTATCAAATTACCTACCTGCATTATGAGACTCGAACAATAATTTCAAGTAGTCATTCATATGGGGTCACAGTTCTTATGACTGTTGTTTTCAATAGGTGTATTATGTCTTATCCTAACTCCCGTTAGGATCTACTCTGTACTGGCAACTATTTTGCCACTGCCCATTTGGTAGGTCATTAGTCCCATACTTTCACATGCTGCTACAGACGTAGCTTCCAAAACATTTGGAGTTTTGTTTTTTTTTCCCCTCTTCAAGCCATTTGATTCTTAGAGCTGACTGGAAAAGAGGACTATTTCAGAAAATAAAAATTTAATTGAACAAATATTCATAGGCCACCTACAATATGAAAGGTACTCTGCTAGGCTCCCATGTAAATAACATACAAGCCCCATATCAAAGTGGGACTATGATATACACAGTTGTCCCTGGACATGAACTGATGCGAATCCCCATTTGTCTTTGATGGGGAATGGTGTTTGCCTTGGTGGTGGTGGCAGTGTTTCTCCAACTCTGAGCGTGTTAAGAAAAAACCATTTTCAAGCTGAGCAATGGAGCAAAGATAGGAAGAGACGGGTTTTCAGTGGCCAAGTAGACTTTTAAAAAATTATGCTTAAGGCACTGCATGAGCACATGTCTTTATTCAGTTTCATTCGCTTAGTTCTGCAGGTTTTTCCTTTACAGCCTCTAATCCATATTTTCTACCATTTTATTTCCACACAGCTACCTCAGTTTTAACAATCCCACATGACCTCTTCAGCCAGTGCTATTTTCTTCCCATTCATTTACCTTGATTTATTTATCCTTCTCGTAACAATTCTCCAATTATAGAATTAGTTGTTTATTTCTCTTGGTCTTTTTGTGTTTTGCTCCATTGCCTCTACTTCTTTATCACCTCCCCGTACGCTTTCTGGAAACCATCATGTTAGTTGGCATAGGATCTTGCCCTCTTAGCAGGAGAATTTTAGTGGTTGTGTCATATTTCCATGGCTGTATGATCTGTTAATACCCTGACCAAACACAGTGTCATAATTATACTTATTAATATTTTGAGCCATCTATTTTCCTCTCTGTTATCTGCAGATGTGGTAGCAATGTTTCTGACTTCTTCCATTGTTGCCTTTGTTGAAAGTGATAAATGCCAGCAGACACAAGGCACATATTTGTATTTGAGCAGACTGGAATACTTGTGGTAAGTGTAGTTGTGGCCTGGTACCTCTGCCATTTCCTGTAGCAGTCCAAACCAGAGGTGCTACTTCCTAAAAGTGGGGAATTCAAAGAATCCAACCATAGCATGCTTTTGGTTGTTGGTGTTAGGCAGATCTGGTACTACAAATTGCTAAAGTAGCAAAATATTGTGGCTTAGTTTAGAAACCAGGAGAAATAGCCCCGTTCTGAGCAGTGCCGTCTATGCCACATGACTGGATTCCAAAACACTTTACTTCTGCCTACCCAAGGAAATGAAAATAATCTATTAATCTAACTTGACCAAAGTTTTAAAAGAAATCATGAGAACCATGAAAAATATTTGGCCGTAAATACGTATTAACTTTGCATATATAAATTCCTTTTCCTTCCCTATTGCTTCACATTTTGTCCTCTTATTTTCAAATTATTAAGTTAACTTAAAAACAAACCCAAAGTTCAAAAAATGGAAGGCCAGATTCTTAGTACTTTAGGCTAGTAGCCTCACTTTTATTTAACCCATTCTGACTTCTTTCGTTCCTACCTTAGTAGACCGGTTTGAATTTTTGTGGCTAATTAACATGCATATTTCATACAGAATTATGATCAACTAGTGGTAAGTAGAGGAAAAGCCAATATTTTTTTGCTCCTACCTCCACCACTGCTGTCCCAAAAGCATAAAATACAATGTAGTCACAGCCGACAAACAGCACTTCAAGAAATCTCTGCAACTGAAAGCTTGATGAAATTCATGTCTTATAAATGGCCATTTGAGCTACTACAAAATACATGTACCTTATTTTTGTTTAATAGCCCTTCCACTGCCTGTATGTTTTGAAGGATTCTTTCAAATCATGAAACATCTCCCTGGAGCTCCTATGAACTGTGTAACACTTTTTACATTTATAAAACTTTAGAATGAATGAGCAATTAGAGGGATTTTGAAAAAAAAATTATAACTTCTAAAGTGATAATCTGTCAAAGTTTTCATTAGACATGATCCAGATTAGCTGAAGTGTCCAGAAGATACCATTTAGGTGTGATGTACCACGCCTCAGGCCCCGTGGTAAGTGCAGTTATTTGTAGTCTTCCTATCCTAACATCAATCAACTCCTTCCTTCTCTTTTCTTCAAAGCTATAGTTACCACCACTGACCCTGACTATGCTAGTTGGAAACTTGACAAAGACAAAAGAAGCAATTAGAATGTTCCAAACATCAAGAACATCTTTATTCTATAACAGTACAAATTAGAAAATTTGGCCTACTATATTCTGTAGCAATTAACTTGAATAGCTGAAGGGAGTTTTTAAATATTTTACATACAATTGTCAAATGTTTGAAATCAATGCTAATTAAACTATTTATAGTGTGGTGAAGGACCCGTTCCCTGCCCCCTCCTCAATTCATCATCAACCAATATTTTTATTCAATCTCTGTGTTCAGTGAGACAAACCACCAATTACATATTTAAGAGTTACAGCCATGTCAAATTGCTGTGTGAATTTAAGAGCTTATTCTCAATTTCTGTATTTATTAGATACTAGATTACAGTTTAAATAGCTTTGCGCTAGACTATAAAACGGCATAAGGAAATGAGGTCAACAGTCATGGTGGGGATATAGCTCAGGGGTAGAGTGCCCTTGGGTTCAATCCACATTACCAGCAAAAAGAAAAAAAGATTATTCTGTGATATGGTGATGTTTTCATCCTCAATAGTTTCCTAAGTATTCTGAAGATCACAGGGTTAAAACATTGTTGTTTCCCTATTCTATAATGAATAGACAGAGTAGAAGTGTCATATCAGTTCACCCAAAGTGAATGAATTCACTGCTTCCCAAAGTGTATGACCCAAGGTATATATATTCTATAATTTCAATGAACTGATTTCTCAGTTTTCATGGTTGTTTTTTATTAAAATCTGTGTATACGTACTCTCAGACACTAGCCAAAGCAATAATATCTGAACCATAAAACAGCCTCACTAAGGATTCATAAATATGACCTCTCCCACCCAATCGTTTTCATATCATGTTTGTCCCTTTAGCAGCTTCCAAGATGATGTTTTCAACTCCCATTACACCCTAAGAATTTGCTTGGATGAGTGACATCAGTTGCAGTCCTCTTTGCCAGAACGTGGTGCCACACCCTTGGCAGGTAGGCAGTGTTGTCTTCATAAGTTTGCAGAATTACTGAGCATTAGCACTTTGTCCTCCAGAGAGTCCCCAACCCTACCCGCTGAGTTTACAGTGCACTGATGCCCTAGATAGATCGGCTCTGGAGGGGAAGTGGCGATGTGAGGGCAGTCCATAACTTTGTGCATGCAGGATACATACAGAAAACATCGTAGTCTTGCAGTCTCTCCCAGGGGGATGTGGAGGGGTAATGTTGAAGCAGAAGGATGGGCAGAGTGATTCTTCTTTCCCTCAAAAAAAAAAAAGAAAAGAAAAGAAAAAGAAAATTCACATAGATAGACCACTGTAAGTTATAGCCTCTGGATTTTTTCCAAAGAAAGACAACACCACTGTGGTGGCCCCAAAACTATCCTACTCCTCCACCCCTCTGGGAGTCTCCAGATCTCTAAGATTAGATGAGCCCAAGAATAGTCTGACCCCACCCAATCATTCTATCAGCAACCATCTGTGGAGTGAGAATCTGCTCCCATTCTGAAGTATGTGGTGTCCTGACAGGCTGCCTTGGCCCCTTGTGAGTTTGCTCACACACCCTGGAAGTATCAGGTCCACTTGTTAACAAGGGCTAATGGTACAGAGCATTCCAAGGGCTTACAGCTTCCATTCCCTTCACCCGTCACTCCTACCTGGCCAATTTCCAATGGTCTTCCTGGAAGATTTCTTGATTTTTTTTTTTTTTTTTTTTTTTTGAGATAAGACTCCTCCCAAAGGCTGGACAACTCAGTTCCCATAGCACCCTGGTTAGGGGTAAACACTGGCAATATGGAGATTACTACCTCCACATAGGTCACTTGTTCATTTTGTTGTCTGTTTTAATTCCACAACCCCCTCCCTACTCTATTAAACTGTAGCACATATATAATAAATCTTTGTTGAGTAATGAGCAAAGACCAGTGTAATGGTCTGATGTGTCATTTGAAACAGAAAAATGCCCCTATTAAATAGTACTCAAAAGTCATTAGTTATTGTATAGAAATCATAGTCCTACATGATTAGTGTTCCGTATTATAATCGATGATTTACTTTAGAAATTTCTGAACTTAAAGATTGAGAGCTTAGAAAACCTCCATTTACTGTATACCTATTATTGAGAACAGGTGTAACACTGATCATATATTGAATGCATTCCTAAAAGAATCTAGGTAAGGAGAAAAATGACATTTTACCTTTGATTTTAGCTATTATCTGGAGATATTTTCTCATGGAGAAACTTTTGACCTGAAGCAAAAGTATGTATTATACTTAAATACATTCAGATTTATTTCACTCTCAGTATCCAGCCAAAGAGCATTTAATTCTTGCACAACCACCCCTGCAATAAGTTAGTCAAATGAGTGGTCAATTCCAATAGCATAGAATATTCCAAAACGTCATTTAAGAATTAAAATGTACCAATGAATTGATTCCAATTGCATTAGGATTTCTCCCTAGTTTCATGAATCTCAATTGTTTAAATAGCCACAGTGGCACTATATATTTGTTACACAAACAGAATATATGAGCTTTTCTCTTTCCTTTTTCTTATTTAATTGAAGGGCATTGCTCATGAAATACAAATCTTTGGTTTGTTTTCTTGACAGTAGAAAGACAGCATGGTTATTTCTTCCTTAATAAATTAAACCCTGTTGTCAAACATAACTACTGAGAAAAAGAAACGTGTTGTGTGAAACCCTAACTTTTAGACATACCACGTTTGCTTTCATAATCTCCTTTATGTTTCCCCAAAGTATTTTTGTTCTAAAATATGAGAGCATGTAGGCCTACATCAGGATTTCCATTCTTTTTATTCTATCAGTTATACGTGATAGAAGAATGTATTTTGACCTATTAAACATATATGGAGTATGACTTCTCATTCTTCTGGTTGTACGTGATGTAGAATTACATTGGTCATGTATTCGTATATGCACATAGGATAGTAGTGTCCATTTCATTTTACTGTCTTTCCTATTCCCATTCTTCTTCCCTTCTCTTCATTCCCTTTTGGCTAATCCAAAGTACTTGTACTCTTCCCTAACTGCCTCCCACCCCTACTGTGAATTAGCATCCATATGTTAGAGAAAATATTCAGCCTTTGGTTTGGGATTGGCTTTTTTCTCTTAGCATGATATTCTCCAGTTTCATCCATTTATGAGCAAATGCCATAATTTCATTCTTCTTTATGGCTGAGTAATATTCCATTGAGAGAGAGAGAGAGAGAGTGTGTGTATGTGTGTGTGTGTGTGTATCACATTTTCTTTACCTACCTATCTGTTTAAGGGCACCTAGGTTGGTTCCATAGTTTAGCAATTGTGAATTGAGCTCCTCTAAACATTGATGTGGCTGTGTCACTGTAGCATGCTCATTTTAAGTCCTTTGGGTATAAACTGAGGAGCAGGATAACTGGGTCAAATGGTGGTTTCATTCCAAGTTTTCTGAGGAATCTCCATACTGCTTTCTATAGTTATTGCACCACCAGTCCTTAAATTATACTACAGAGCTATAGCAACAAAAACAGCATGGTATTGGCACCAAAACAGACACGTAGACCAATGATACAGAATAGAAGACATGGAGACAAACCCACATAAATACAGTTATCTCATATTAGACAAAGGTGCCAAAAACATTCATTGGAGAAAAGATAGCCTCTTCAACAAATAGTTCTGGGAAAACTAGAAATCCATATGCAGCAAAATGAAATTAAACCCCTATCTCTCACCCTACACATAACTCAAAATGGATCAAGGAATAGGCTGGGGATATAGCTCAGTTGGTAGAGTGTTTGCCCTGCATGCCCAAGGCCCTGGGTTCAATCCCCAGCACCGCAAAAAAAAAGAAAAAAAAAAAAGAAAAGAAAAAAGGATCAAGCACTTAGGCATTAGAGCAGAGATCCTGCACCTAATAGAAGAAAAATAGGCCCAAAAAATCTACATCATGATGGCTTAGAATCTGTATTCCTTAACAAGACTCCTAAAGCACAAGAAGTAAAATCAAGAATCAATAAATGAAATGGAATCCAACTAAAAAGCTTCTTCACAACAAAGGAAATAATCAATAATGTGAAGAGAAAGCCTACAGAATGGAAGAAAGTCTTTGCCACCTGCACCTCAGATAGAGCATTAATCTCTAGGATATATAAAGAACTCAAAAAACTTAACACCAAAAAAACAAATAACCCAGTCAATAAATGGGCTAGGGAGCTGAACAGAAGCTTCACAGAAGAAATACAACTGTCAACAAATATATGAAAAAATGTTCAACATCTCTAGCAATTAGAGAAATGCAAATTGAAACTACACTGAGATTTCATTTCACTCCAGTTAGAATGGTAATTATTAAGGATTTTTCACTTTTCCCATATTTTCATCAAAGGTAGCTATTCGGGGCTAGGATTATGGCGCAGTGGTAGCGTGCTCACCTAGCACGCGTGAGGCACTGGGTTCGATCCTCAGCACCACATAAAAATAAGATAAAGATATTGTGTCCACCTACAACTAAAAAATAAATATTTAAAAAAAAAGGTAGCTATTCATCCAGGATCATCAGTAAATAATAAAATTAGTTTGAATCTAGATCTTTTATTATGCCTGGTTCTTTAGCAACCTCTGTTTCCTTAAGGTACTATTTAATAAGGAAGTTTGACTTATTTGCATATAATAAAAAGATGATATTTGCACATGGTTTTTCTTCCTTCTAAATGTTGGTCTTGAGGAAGAAGCACTGGGCAGTAACTGAAGCCTAGGTTAGTTATCTCAGTATTTAAAGTTCAAGAGCAATTTACATTGAGACAACAGGAGAAAAGGAGAGATGGGGCTAATGGGATGTTTCCAGGGCTTGCTTTTTCCTCAGCTGACAGTGTGGAATAGTGGTGTTTCTTCAGTGTATCTGTGAAAAGCAGACTGTTCAATTTGGGACAGCAATTGCAGTCAGAAGAGGTAAATGTTTTACAATGATAGTTTTAAATTTTTGTGAAATTTTTCCTCCCAAATGTGAATATCTGTCTATATATACATGTTCATGTGTGACTTTGGAAGAGGTAAAACATCAATACCAAGAGCATGATGGTGACAAAAGTAGAAAGTCAGCCTATAAGGAGACAGTTGGGGATAGTCAAAATTCCCTCTAAAAATCTATTAAGATTTTCAAATTGTTGTTTTCTATCCAAATAGCACATCCCTGTGTCTTCTGTTATGCACAGCATATGGTAGTTAATTTGCTTTCAGGAGACAGGTTGAATAAGAAAAACTCATCTTTAAATACTAGAATCATACACTGTAGTGGAGAGGTTTATACTCTGGCAAGCCTGGAGAACTGAGACCCATTGTGGGGGTTCACATCTTCCATCTACAGAACACAAATGCATCCAAAGGAATGGTCGTCAGGGACTATTTCAGTCCTTCCTTTCTCAAGTTTAAAATACTTGATACAATTTCATCCTACCAGCTGTTTCCTGGTATTCTGAATACTTGTAATCCACATTCTTTCTCTCTCTCTCTCTCTCTCTCTTTCTCTCTCTTTCTTTCTTTCTCTCTCTCTCTCTCTCTCTCTCTCTCTCTCTCTCTCTCTCTCTCACACACACACACACACACAGGGGATTGAATCCATGGATGCTTTACCACTAAGCTACATACTTAACCGCTCCCCCTTCTTTAAATTTTTATTTTGAGGCTGTCTCCCTAATGAAGCTGGCCTCAAACTTGTGATCCTCCTGCCTCAGTCTCCCGAATGGCTGGGCTTGCAGGCATGTGTTGCCACGCCTAGGTTACCTTCTTTTTATTAGTTTACAAATTTTGAACTAAGGCTAAGTGGAGAATACACAAGAGCCAATAACCAAGACATAAGAAAACTTTATATAACATACACTTTCATGGCATGTGATATATATTTTTTGACTTACGCTATGGACTGAGTTGTGTTCATGTGTTGAACTGTCACAGAGATCTTCAGGGTGAGGCCCTACCAATAGAATTCGTAGCCTTATACTGATGACAGATCAAGATATTTCCCCCATGTGAAGATACAGCAAGAAGGCTGCCATCTGCATATCAGGAGGAGAAGCCTTACCCAAAACGGACCATGCTGGCTCCCTGATCTTGAACTTCCCAAGGAAACTAAGACAGCTTATAAACTTGAAATTTTAAAAGCTTTCAGGTTCCCTTTTTAATTTAATAAATGGAAAAAGAGCTGTGCTATCATTGTAATCTCTCGTGTCATTCAGAGGACATGGCAGTTCTACAGCTCTTGGCTGAATTTGCTCTGGAATAAATGGCTCATGAGATTATTTTTCTGCTCCTTGCTTGATATTTCTATTTTATGAATTTTGAACTTTTTTGCATATGAATGTTTATTTGAAATGGGTATTCAAATTCTTAGTTTCCACACATTTCCATGATTATTTCAAGTGAAATGAAGAAAACAAAAATAAAAAAATTTTAGGCTTCTGTTTTTCTTGGGGACAGTGAAGACATGATTCAAGAAAAATGATCTTATAGTGGTACCCAGATGCCTACTCAAAAAATAACTTATGGGCCACAGTTGTCCATTCCCAACGCCATCTTTGAAGAATTGTGCATAAAAAGGAAAAGCTTGAATAAGTAGCTTGAATGCCATGCAATTTGTAACCAGCAGCACCGAAATCACTTGTGTGCTGAACATAAGTGACAGCCCTCTTTTCCTTCATTCCTTTCAACTTCATTTCTTCTGTGAAATATTAAATTTTTTATTATCAAGAATTTCCTATCTGATAGAACACCCAAACCTGTCTCAACTGCAGAATTCCTGAGCACTTAGTGACAATGGTGACGCCCTCCTAGGAGTACTTTGATTCAGCTGTACCTAGTACAGGGCCTTCTCTATGGAAAGGGTTCATAAAATGTTATTTTCTAAGGAGTTAATAGAGTTCTTTAAATTCACTTTTATTTTGAATATTGTGTTCTGACACTGTTTACATAACTGCCTATACCCATTGCCAAATTTTCTATAGATATCAATCTTATTCATTTAAAAGGAACATTCTCCCCTCATCTGTGAGGGGAGATCTTTTTCTTTCTTCCCTCATCAGATTTTCTTAATTTTCCTGTATTTAAAAATCAAAATGTGATTTAATGAGTTTCAAATGTGTTGCTATTCAGTAGGTTTGCAAGCGAAAGGAATAATTTTCAGGCAATGGAATTTTGCATTAGCATTTAATATTGGGACCTATTTGCTTGGTTCTCTTTTAAGATTCATGGTTATATCCAATTTTCTTTCATTTCTTTATTCCGTGGTGGTTGGGGTGGTTTTGTTTTTTTTCAACAATGGATGCTTTGAGTAATAAACTTCAATGCATAATTTTCCAGTGAAATCACAGCAAAGTAATGAGATGACAAAAAGCCAACTTTTTTCAGGAACTAAAAATAATGCTATAGTATAGGCATTAATACATAAATGAATATTCTAGCATTCTGATTATTTTCTGATCATTTTATATTTATATAAATTATAATTTAAAATGACAAATTTTTAAAATGCTACTTGCTATTCATCTGTAAATATTACTTCCTTTTAAAAACAATTAAATCTGATACTTGATTGAAATACGTAAACTACTGAGCTCTTTTGGATTAAAGTATGGATAACAATTCATTTAAAAATCACTTCGTCCCTTTATCACTTTAATGAAGATACACTTTGCGACTTAAAAAAAATCTACATTAGTACTTGATCATAATTTAAAAATTATGTTAAGCAGATTTTTATGCTGTTAGGGTTTACATATAATTAGATATAAGTTAATTCACTGTTCTGAGGCATTTCTGGTGGTTGGAAATGATGCTCATTCTGTTTAGGAACTGTGTGAGTTTGTGAATGCAGTCATTTTAGTTATTCGTGTTAGGGAGGTCAGTAATTTCGGAAGAAACTTCTATCATCTTATGAAGTAGGGATTGGGCAAGGGTTGAACGTTTATAATGGGCCAAGGCTTTTAAAACTACTTTGTGGAGCATTGATTTGCCTTCTTACATACTTCTAAGTTGAAGTTGAAAATAAGCTGATTCCTGAAGGAAAGTATGCATCAGTTAATTATTTGAAGGTTTTAAGTGTGGATTTCAGGTTGTTTCTTTGCTCTTATATTTGACAGTGAGTTAGTTACAGGAGTGAGTGCATTCACTTCAGGTGCCTGACTTGTGCCTGAATAGTAAAAGCTATTCTGAGAAGGTTTTCTTGGGGGGAGAGCGGGGGGTGGGGACTGGGGATTGAATCCAAGATCTCGCTCACACTACTACGCAAGCTCTTTACCACTGAGTTACACCATTGGTCCTTTTTTAAATTTTATTTTGAGACAGAGTCTCACTGAATTGCCCAGGTTGGCCTCAAACTTGCAGTTCTCCTGCCTCAGCCTCCCAAGTAGCTGGGATTGCAAGTGTGTGCCACCACACTGGCTATTGTGAGGTTTTGAAGGTTTTGAGTTGACAGTGATACACTGATGCTTAGGAACAAATTGGACTCAATAATGATAAAAACCCAGCAATTTGGGCAGTAGGAATCACTCACTGTGCTTGCTTTGTTTATGTTAACCTTAACAGGGAATTATAAATACTGGATAAATAAAATTACATTAAAAAGGCTCTTATGAGAGCAGTTCCTTCAAATACTGGAAATACTATTGTTTGAAAGAAATAATTAGTTTAGAATTTATTTAGATTCATCATAATTGAATTAGGAGAGTTCTAGAGAGACATTGTCATCATGTGTTTTTCCCATCATGCTTTATTAATTGCAACATTGACGAGAGTGGTTTCTCGGATGCCAGAATCCACCAAAATGTTCACAAATACATTATAAAATAGCCTTTGAAATACAGTTAAGAATCTGAGAGGCTGGGATTGTAGCTCAGTGGTAGAGCGCTTGCCTCACATGTGTGAGGCACTGCGTTCAATCCTCAGCATCACATAAAAAATAAATAAAATATATTGTGTCCATCTACAACTAAAAAAAAAAAAAAAGAATCTGAGGTTATGCTAGAGCCCCTCTATTTATGTATTCTTGCCCTGAGGTAAAAATTTAATATCTTTGCTAAAAAATAGCTTGCCTGAATTAAGGCGAGCTATTTAACAATTTAAAGTCAAATGTTGGAAAAGAGTCCCAAGTGAAGTGACTTACCATGACTAAGGATAGCTGTTTTATCAGTTTTTGATTTTTACAGACTCCAGGCTTTATTCATGCATGTTTTTAAGTAATGAGAAACCCCACAGCGGCATTTAGCATAAATGCTTAAACATTTCTTCCTTTGGAATAGTGAATGTGAGTTTTGCCTACAATCTTTCTGACATGAGGAAACTGAATTCCTTCAGCCCCTTTCAGTGCTTGATCCTTGTTGTTTGGGAGGTGAGTTGCTTCTATTTAAGTTCTTTGCACTTACGGCTCCAAGTTGAGTTTTCTGGGGGATACTTCCATGGAGTTGGTATTTACTGTTCCAATCTTTCTTCAGTTACTGCTGACCTTCAAAAAGCTTAAAGAACAGTCTAACGGGGTTGGGCCTGGTGAGACACTTCCTAAATTGCTTCTCTGAAGCCATGTTTTCTGTGTCATTTTCTTGATATTCTTACCACATTCACTTTAGCAGACATCCTTAAACATCCCAAATGGAGAACATTTTACTTGATTCTTTTGCATTCCATGTGAAAGAATGTCAGAATTTAAAGAATTTGAATAAATTAATGACAGTATGCTAATAGGCATTAAGAAAAGTTCATCAGTGCTCGTAATCTCTCCCTATTAGGATTTTATGTATTGATGATAAGGAAACAGTTATCTTTGAAGTTAACTTGAAACAGCCCCAGTAGTGCAGGTATATTAAGGGAAACTAATTAGCATTCCCTACTCCCTGAGCTGCCCAGAGGTAGGGTTTGGTCAAGATACTTAGTAGGTGACACCTGTGGTGATCCAGTGGTTGTCCTCTTTATGAGTACAGGAACCTTTTTAGGAATTACATTGATGTCTGCCAACATGGATGTTTTGTATGAAGTCTGAGGGTTTTAAGAAGGACCTCTCCTACCTTAGATTCAACACTATCAATTTTGTTACCTAATTTATTAGGTAACAGAGTATTTCATCTTTGAAATGTTGCAATTATATACCTCAGAGTCTATTAGAACTTACTGCCATATAAAGGAAAGAAAGAAAAAGATAAAAAGATGTCAGCCAGCCGGGTGCAATGCCATATGCCTGTACTCCCTGTAGCTACTAAGGAGGCAGAACGGGGAGGATCACTTGCACCCAGGAATTCAAGGCCAGCTTGGGAAACATAGCAAGACTCTGCTTTAAAAAAACAAAAAACAGAAAACAAAACAAAACAAAAACAACAGCTAAAAATGTAATGGTTTAGACTTGAGAAGGCATTTCTTTCAAGATTCTTATTTTCATTGTGATTTGATTCAGTGGCAAAGATAATCTTCTCAAAGGCAGTCTACTGTGTGTTCTTTGTCACAATTTCAAAGAGTTTATCACAGAGGCTTTAATTTCAACATATATTATATGCATCAACAATTTTTCATCACAATACCTTATTTCTGTACCACCCTGATTTCCTGGTTTGTTTTTAAGGGCCTTCCAAGCACTGCACTAGGTACCCTTAATCCTCATCTCAACCGTGTGTGTGTGTGTGTGTGTGTGTGTGTGTGTGTGTGTGTGTGCGTGTGCGTGTGTATAATTCACAAGTACACAAACTCTGATTGGGACACATAATTTATTATGCATAGATATCAGATAGTATAAAGTGTAAAAGACAAACTGCAGAGTCAGTGTACGAACACATCCAGGTATCCTTAATTCCAGGTCTCAATCACTTAGTTCATACTTTCATGTGGCCACATTTTATGGAATACTTACTAAGTTTCTGTTTTAATAATAAGTAATTGCAATTTTAGAGCCCCACACGATCTATATGGTAACTTATTTAAAGCAAATATATGTTATTAACCCAAGAACTATTTTATTCAAATTTCTGTTTGGGATTATTTTGTTTGTTTTGGCTATCTTGTGAATAAAATCTTAAATGAGCATGATAGAAGAATTAGGAAAATAGTATTAGCTAAAATCTCATGTAATTAATTATGAAGAAGTGTCTTTCTAGGGAAGAACACATCAGTTTTTCCAAGTCTGCCTTGTGTGTCTGGTGACACACTGTACTGGGGCTGAAAGAACCTCCTATACTTGGCAGCGATCATGAACATTGATTTAACTAACTATATTACAAATTCTCTGAAGAGCTTCTTGGAACCAGGAGAAATTTAAAGTAATACATAAGTATGACAACCTGTGACTTCTGTTTTCTGTATTTGGTGCTACAAAGCATTCTGTGAGGTCTACTTTGGGGTTTTCTGTGAGTATTTCTCCTCAGCTTGCTAGGTTTTAGAATTTTCTGGTACTTAGCATTTCCATAATACCATATCCATTTAATTTATATTTCTAGAGGCTTTTATACCCCCTGGGAACATAATACCTTTTGGAGTATAGGATGTAAAGACTAAAAAAAACATGGGTAGTGTATGAAGATTGCTGTATTTGAGGTTAGAAAATGAAATGTGGGCAAATGGATTAATTTAAAATTCTCTTTCTTTTTTTACTGGCTTATACATAGCTTTTCTTTGAGCATTTTTATATCAAGTATAATTTTAAATTAAGCTATTTCATCAAATACAGAATATGAGGCTAGGGTTCTATCTCAGTGGCAGAGCTCTTGCCTAGAATGTATGAGGCACTGGGTTCCACCCTCAGCACCATAAATAAATAAATAAATGGATTAAATAAATAAATAAATAGATGGTATTGTGTTCATCTATGATAAAAACAATATTTTAAAAATAGAAGATCAAAATTAAGGAAATAGGTTCTTTTTTACTCTCTACCTCTAATACTATTAAATAAAAATCTTTAATTGATGAATGATGGAAACCAATAACCCTGAAAGCTTGTGTATTTTCTTAACAGTACAACAAACTGTCTTTATTGAGTTGGGGAAAGGCATTTATGCTTGCAGATATTTGGGTAACCTTATTCATCAAATTTTAAAAAAAGTAAATACAGAGTTAACAAAATATCCTTTCCTGCCAGACTTGGTGGTGCAGGCTTATAAACCCAGCTACTCTAGAGATTGAGGCAGAGAGGATTGCAAGTTAGAGACCAGCCTGTACAACTTGGTAAGACCCTACTCAAAAGAAAAAATAAAATGGGCTGAGTACAGTACTTGTCTAGTGTATGAAATGCCATGAGTTCAAAGTACCACAAAAAACAACAACAACAAAAACAAAAAACTATAGACACTTTTCATTTAGATCCTTTTCTTCTTTATTTTGCCCCCCACCTGTTGTTTATAAACTTTAAGTTTTCATTTTATTGGCAATCTGGTTTATTCTCTTCACCTATCACTTTCAGGAGGAGAAAGGGAATAATAATGATCAAAACCAGTGTTTGTTTTTGCATATTTCCAACATGTTTTTTTTTTTTTTTAATATTTATTTTTTAGTTGTAGGTGGACAGAATATCTTTATTTTATTTTTATGTGGTGCTGAGGATTGAACCCAGTGCCTCATGCATGCCAGGCGAGCACGCTACCACTGCGCCATAACCCCAGCCCCTCCAACATGTTTTAGATGTTCAGTTGTCACAGCTACACTGGGAGATAGGTTCCATCATCATCCTCATTCTATAAATGAGGCTTAAGTGGTAAGCAGTGGACCTGGTGTTTGAGTTATGATTTAAAGACAGAATTTTTTTTTTCCTATGCCATTTGGAAATGTTGGGATCTAGGTTGGGTAGATAAAGAAGATGCTAATCAGCAGTAAAATTGCCAACTTAGTGAGCTGGAAGAGACACCGACCAAAAGTATGAATTTTCTGTGAATAAAATAGTTGTGTGCTAGTTTTTCTCTGCTGCAAGCACAAATGAGATGCAGAGGCAACACCTGGAATGACGAGGCCCCACCCAGTCTCCATGATATATCTTGGCATTCCTACTGAAGTTGTTAAGAAGCCTGGAATGTCAGAATAACTAGCGAACTTCATGAAAGTCAAGATGAGTTTTGTGCTTACAGGTACTGCCACATTCCCACCTGGCTGATACTCATACAGCCAATTGTGAAGTTTCTTGTCCCTGCTAGTTTGAGCCACCTTCATGTCTCTTGGCATTTCTTTTAATCAAGGGGACTAGAAGTAGGAAAACATTTCTTTGGGGTTTAAATGATGTCAGTAATTGGCAGTAGGAAAAAGGAAACTTAATCTGAGATAATCACAGAGACATTGGTCTTTTCCTTTTATAGTAGACACCATCAGCCTATTTCCACTTTCTTTACCCAGTATGCTATATTGTTTATGACTGTGAAGGGGCCAGCCGTGTTTTTATATGAAAGCATTTTTCAACCGACTTCTAAAGTAAAATGTTAACACTCTTACTTACTTGAGATCTGTATTTCAGTACATCCCACAACACATGAGTTTGTTTCAGAGTCTGAGTCCTCTTGTATATGTGGTGAGAAGTTCAAAATTACCCCTTATTTATACAGCCTTTGGCAGTTTGGGCAATGTGTTTTGTCACCTGTTTGCTGTCTTATGAAGAGCTGGAAAGTTTATGAAGAAATAGAAAATATGACTTTGAGCCCTTGACATTTTAAAATAAATGTACATATTGTTAGTGACAGATTGCTAAACTTGGCTTTAGACACTTAGCTACGTTTCTTGCCAAAAGTAATCCAGATGTGCATAATTTATCCGGCTGCCATATGTGCACTGACATGTCTTTCTATAATCAACTGTCTGTTCAGTATGGTTACAGTTAAATGTTCCTTTTTATCAACAATCTTTTGAAATAGCACTGACATGATAACTTACTTTAAATTTAACAACTTCTCAAAAAGTAATGCACATCTAGTTTGGCTTTAAACTCAAGTGACCAGACATGTTGAGTGTCTAGAAGAGACATTGACAGTCCAAATTCCCTGGGGCCATATGTCTTTCAAGGGGGAAATCTACAATACCAGCTTCGCTGTGATTCCATTTTGATGAGTTTCTTAGGAGTCTAGAATAGAAGGTATGTGTACTCAATACAACACTGCTCAAACAACAGCAAACAAGTAAAGTTTCTAACCACATAATTTGGTTTGGAAAGGAAATGGGAAAAGGAAATCTTGATAAGGATGAAAAAATATGTGGAAGAAGGACATTATATTTCTTTCACTAACTCAACACCTTCTGTGCCATGTGTGGGCCACATTTGTGACTTTCTATGGGTGATAGCACTATGCTGATTGCCGAGCATTTTCTTTCTCTTTTTTTAAGACAAGCATTTTTATGTAAATGTATGTATAATAGAATATATTACTTGTCTATTGCCATTTTTCAATTAATAGTTAATGATCTTGGAGAAATTTAGAGTTTATGTTGATTGCATTTTCTTAATGTTTCTACTGTGCCTGAAAAAATTGTTACCTTGAAACCATGTCCTCGTTTTTGTACCCGGTGACACTGAGCCACTGTCAAGTCTAGACAGGGGTGTTGCCAACCGTGTGTCCTTGTTTGTGTTTATCCACAGCTGCAATTAAGTTTTTCACACTCTTCCCATCTGTGGAGGCTAGCTGTGCAGTGACCTTGGCCAGTTCAAAATCTGTTCAACCAAGTCCATTGTGGAGAGAGCTGGGAGGACAGATGGTAGGACTGATGATGAGGAACTGTTTTGTTAGCAATTGTCACTGATAGTAACCAACCTGTCCTGTCCACAGTATGATTTAAGGTACATCCTGAAACTTATTATAGTAAGACAAAACCTGGCTCAGAGTTGGTGCAGATGTCCCAGTAGCAGTAAAGGTGACGCAGTGGCAGGTTTGGGGGAGTAGATGTGGTATATCTCTTCACTGTCATTATTGTAGCCAATATGTACCTCTTATTTTCTAATCAGTGACCACACTCCCTGACACAGTTCATGAGGAGGTTCTGAACACTAGTGCATCAGAAAAGCACAGAGCCTGTGGCCATTCCAGGTTTCCCACTTGAATGCTGCAGGTCTAGCCTGACATTGAAAAAAGAAAAAGGAGTCTACATTTGAACAAAAAAATCTAGTATGGACTAGATTGTAACTGTTCTTATCTGTTATTTCGAATTATTTCATGAACGATTTGCAGTTTTTTGCAAATTTAAAGATATTCAAATGATATGTTCTACAAGATGCCAGTCATTTTTTTTTCTGATTAAAACCATTTATTGTTATATCTAAAAATATAGGTTTTTTTACAAACACATACATACATATAATAGTACAACTAGATTTTTAAGGAGAGTAATTATTACTGTCATCATTATTACCATCATCACCTACATTTATATGGCTTTATCTCATTAATTCTGAATTAATAAAAATGTCCTAAATTACTCTATTTATCCAAATACGAAACACAATGTTTTTTTCCTCTCAGTACTTATGATGTCATTTATCTTTAAGAAGTTCCATGAATCTTTAAGAAGTTATATAATAATATCACATTTTGAAAATAACCATAATAATATTAGCAAACATCAGTAAGCATATCTATTTTGCTAGGTACCTTGTTAACTGCTTTGCATGGCTCTCATTTAATCTACCAATAACTCAGTGAAATGAACACCATTACTCGCCTTATTTACAGAAGAGAGTAGTTAAGTTGCCTAAAGTTGAAAAAAGTAGGAAATGGCAGAGCCAAACTAAAAACTTGGGCTGTGAGCTCTAGAACCCATTTTCCTGATTGCTGTGCTATTTGGTCTCCTGGTGATACTAATATTATCATATCTCAGACAACCTGTCTAATGTATCACTATAGTGAAATGGTATGATCCTCATAAAATTTCAATTGATTGTGCTTGGGGAAATTACAGTTAATTCACTGTAGAATCTTTTGTCTACTTTTTGTAGGTTAATGTCCCCTTATAACAATTTGCGGCTTATTATATGATTTATTATCCTTGGGTTACTTGCTAAACTCATTCTAGAGGGCTGGGACTCCTTCCATAGGAACCATGTCATAGAATCATTCCTTTTTCCAGCAACTTATAAATTAGAGTTTTACAAACAGAGAAAAGATGTAGTTTCTCTCCTCAAAAATTGGTCCAAAATGGCCATGATTGATTTTCCATAAATTTTGGATGAATTGACTTTCTAGAGACTATTATTAAGGTAGAAAACAAATGTCCACATCAGTTTCTTGAGTTATGCTTTCTTTTCCAACTAATGACGTCTTACCTTGCTTAGTACCTAAAATTCCTGGGTTTTGTTTTGTTTTAATCCATACTTTTCTCCTACATTCTACCTCTACTCCCATTTTTCTCTACAGTCTGATAAAAACAGAAAGAAAATAGTTCTGGAGTGGAATATCCTGGGTTCAAATTCTGACTCTAACCCTTTTCACATATGTGGCTGTATTCAAGTTCTCTCAACCATCATTTCCTGATCCTCCAGCTCTGTATTGAAAATTAAATCAGAGTAAAGAAGTGTCTGCTTTTTTTTTTTAATATTTTTTAGTGTCAATGGATCTTTATTTTATTTATTTGTATGTGGTGCTGAGAATCGAACCCAGTCCTCACGCATGCTAGGCAAGCGCTCTACCACTGAGCCACAACCCCAGCCCAGAAGTGTCTGCTTTTAAGATGCTGATATTTTAGGAGATTAGATAAATATATAAACAAATAATTGTTATAGCAAGCAATCAGTATCATAGAGGATGGTATTGTGATGTCAAAAGGAGCGTAGAAGTGGGTAACAAGGTTGAGTGAGTGAATGGATGTGTAAGTGAAACTTAAGAAACAGCTGAAATTGATAAGGCTTCTTGTCAGAAGGTTCAGTACAACCTGGGAGAGCTTGTGGTGTGTTGTTTATAAGTGTTCATTTATTCACCTAACATTTCCCAAGTACCTACTGTGTGCCAGGTGGCATGCTGTTTACTGGAGATTACAAGGACCATGATTAGTGTTAAAAGGAAAAAACGGAATTGTTCTTTGTTCTGAATATTAAGTGAGAGCCCCCAGTTTTCTCTGATAGGATGATATAGCACAAGCAGTTGTTAGACATTGATTAGACCTTCCTTATAGCATCTATAAACCTATTTATGTAGTTACTTCCTGCAGATATTTCATGCTAAATTCCCCTCTTGATGTAACTGAATGAAGAGTGTATAAACAGCTTGCAGATGCACTTTCATGCCTGTAAGCACAACAGATTACCTACCTTTGTGAAGTCTTTAATCAGATACTTAGTACAAGTAGTTTAGTTCACAAAATGAGTAGTTTTTAAACAGAACTTATGTAAGTGTAAGTTTTATGGTTTTTTTTGTTTGTTTGTTTCTCATCACAGTGATGCAGTCACTGAAGAACATTGTAGGAAAAAAATAACCTCTTCCCATCTCTTCCTAAAATGCAGTGCAAATAGCAGCATACATTGTCAGTCTCAGTGATAATAACACCCGTGAAGCACTACTTGCTTGGAGGAGTGAGAAAAATATTTTGATGTTTAGCAAATGCTCTCCCAACAGTGAACGGGGTGCCAGTTTCCTGTTGGTTGTTAAATCAGTCATCCCTGTGACAAGTAGTGACTGAGCAAACATGGCCAAGTTTTAATCTATAAGTAATTTACATCTACTCTCTTAAGGTATAGTTTTTAGTGAATCTAAGAAATACTTAGAAGGAATTTGTTATCATATTTAAAGGTCCCTCCTCCATTACCCCAGTACCC
The DNA here is from genome assembly GCA_028644305.1 of Xerus rutilus. Taxonomy (NCBI): domain Eukaryota; kingdom Metazoa; phylum Chordata; class Mammalia; order Rodentia; family Sciuridae; genus Xerus; species Xerus rutilus. Next base: position 36,373,002 of record CM053405.1, on the reverse strand, counting down.
ACTCCTATGTGTAAAATAGCTTTGATTTGCATTTGATTTCTAAGTTTGTTTAATCCCATGGTTGTCAGGAAAAATATGTGTCAGTTACTATCATTTTGAATGTACATTATGTTGAATTTTCTACTTAGTTCAGTGTTTGAATAGTTTGTCCAAACCTTCCCATTCAGCCAGTATTTTTTTTTTTTTTTTTGAGTACTTAATGCAGTGGTTCCTCCCATTCACTTCACTTTGTGGAGTTTCAGTTACCTGTAGTCAGTTGAAGTCCAAAATATTAAATGGAAAATCTAGAAAGAAACAGGTTTTAAGTTGCATGCCCTTCTGAGTAGTGTAATGAACTCCTGTGCCATCCTGCTCCATCCCCTTAGATGCCAGTCATTCCTTTGTCCAGCGCATCTATGCTGTATACACTATTTGCCCCTTAGTTACTTAGTAACCATCTTGAATAGCAGAAACACTGTCACAGTATTGAAGTACTTGGAATTAAGTAAGCCTTCTTTTGCTTAATAATGTCCTTTTTATTGCTTTGCTAATTCTTACTCATTTTTGTTATTAATCTGTTACTATGCCTAATTTATAAATGCAAGTTTATCATAGGAAAAAACAGCATATGTAGCATTCATTACTATCCTTGGTTTTACTTATTCACTGCAGGTCTTAGAATGTATTCCTCATGGGTAAGGAGGTACCACTGTATATTTCATTAACTTTTTAGTACTCACAAAACTTCCATGAGAGAAGTATACATATTATCCTCACATTCCAAATGAGGAAATTAAGGCACAGACTATTCAAATCAAATGCCTGAGGTTACACATCCAGTAAGTGGAAGACTTAGGATAAGAATTCAGGAAAACTGCTGTATAACTTCATGCTCTTAACAGCTACTGCAGTGCTGCCTTTCCCCTCAATCTTCATTTCTCTAAGCACAATCCAGTTATTTTTACTTGTCCTGTTTGTTATATGTGATCAGCTTCATGACCTGTTATTCCCAGTAGATGGTCTCTTCTCCCACTGGGTTTTCCTTAGGCACAGTGCTATAAGCACTGCATCCCCCACTGGAGGTGGGTGGAACTGGTAGGGCAGTGGGTAGGGGCCACAAGTCCCATTTGGTATGGATCATGCCCTTGGATCCTTTCCTCCTTTTGAAGGAAGAACTTTTCGTGCATATTTCAGTATCATATTAGAATATTTGTGGCACCTCTCTTCCACCCAAGTTCAGGTTGGACAAGGGAAACAAATGAGAAAGAGTAGCGCTTGGTTGTTACACAGCACCTATGTGCTTTTGTGAGCAAAAGTGCTGGCTCTGACTTTCTGAAGAAAGAAATGTATTATATAAGTCTGACTCATCAAGTAGAATGGGCAAGATAAGTAGTGGGAAAACCAAAACCATCTTTTCTATGACCCTTTGTGAAGTTCTGCTTTGTGCCCTAAGAAAAATGTTAAAAATGATGTGGTCAGAGTGGGAATGTTGCAGCCCAGAGACGGTATTGGAAAGAAAATTTTGAATTTTAAAACTAAGCTTGCTAACATCATAGTCACTGCTAATGGCCATATAAATATTAATAAAGCTTTAAACACCTCTCAAATTAGTTTTATTTTTAAATCAAAAGTGCAAGACATGGAAGTGGTAATTTGTGTTAGTCCGGCAGACACTAAATTAATTGAGATAAAAACAAGAAGTAGCAGGCAAACCCTTTGGGTGAAAAAATAATGAGTTATTCTAACTCATTTAGACAATTTCAAGTGAAACATAATAACAAGAAATGAGTTCACATTATCAAATTTGGAGTTTGTCATACATATCAAAGCCCCTCCACAGTGGAGTTAAAGTAGGAAAAGCAATTAAATTCAAGGTCTGTGTCCTCTTTGTTCCCCATAGTACGACGTGGGAAAGTCACTTCTCATCTGAAGCTTTGATTGGCCCTCTGGTCTCACTGTATCAGATGTGCTGCTTAATGGCAGAATGAGGATTGGGTATGGTGAGCCCTGGAAGCATAGGGACACACCAGCTCATTGACCTCCTCAGTTCTATTATGTGTTCCTCAACAGTCTGGCAGCACAGCACAAACCAGCTACAGGCTCCTCATATTTCCTAGGGACTGTCTGTGGAGCCACAGGCCCACTGACTTGTCTCTGGCCCATAGGCCTTCCAGGCATAAGTCACTTGCACTCGTTCAACACTCTGCATCGTGAGGATGCAGAGTTCTTGAGTTTTCAGTTTAGTTCGTTGTTGTTTTTTTTTTCCCCCTAACACCCCATGCCTCATGTCTGAAGAGTTCCTTTTTGAAGTTACATAAAATGATCGTGCTGTGAAAAAATTACTGTGAGTGCTAAGGAAATTAGATCATTTAAACATCTTAAAAGAAGGAAACAAAACTTCAGAGGAACGACTACTCAAAACTATGATTCTACAAGTCCTAGATTTCTCTACCTTTAGCCTCTGCTGAGACTCATATCTTCCCATGACCATCTTGTCCCTTCTTGCTGTTTCTTTTCATGGGCTTCCTGCTAAGGAACTGGGTTTTATGATTTAACATCCCCATTTTTTATTCCTGGGTCCAGCTTCTGTTCTCTGTTAACTTCTCCTATTAACTCTTTGCCTTTTAGCTAGACATTCTTATGGTATAGAACCTGAATGAGCTTATTGGTCACTTAGAAAATTTATATCTGACATTAGCAGAGGTCCAAAATATGGTGAGCATGGCCATGTTCCTTTCTTAAGTTGAAATCTCAGCTTAGAAAGCAACTTTCTAACTGTTTGCAATACTTGTTCAGAAGTAGAGTATGAAGTACAAGCACTAATTCACAATGAAGTTTTTTCCCACACATCATCAATTTCTATAGAATAGGATCCAGATAGTGGTCCTTTAACAAGTTACACAGTGAGATAATAATTCATTCTGAGAAGTAGGTGGTACAATTTCATCAAGCAGAGTCTTTGAATCATCCAGCTTTTTCATCCTGGTTTCAGCCATCACATCTGTAGAAATAGCCATTACTGAAACTTTAGTGTGTCTTTCCAGACTTTTGTATTGTTCCTCACATTTCACATATATATGTTGTTTCCTGTTTCTGTGTTTTTGCATAAATGCTGTAATACTAGTGCATCATAGTTTTCTAGCCAAGTGTAGTCAAAGAACGGGTTCATGTCATTATTTAAGTACAGCTGGTTAAGATGTCATTTGAAATTTGAAAATTGAAGTTCAAGCACTATGCTGAATGCAAAATTCGAAAAACACTTGAGGACCTACAGGATTCTCAGGTGGGAATATAGAATATTCTTTTTTAAATAATGGCATGGTTCTGTTAACACCTGCTTCATCACCTTTAAATATGTCACCAATCTCAATGGGTTTCATATTTAAAAGAAAACTGTGTTGATGGATTTTTAAATGCTTCAGAGAGAACATTTGTTTCTGTAGGATCTACTCCAGGAATATCAAACAGAAAATACTGAAAAGTTTAAATACAGGCTACTTTGGAGGAAGAGCAAGATGAAAAATAACTTTAATTTCATAAATATTTTTTATTCCTAAAGATCCCACATTATTTTACCCACTGATATTTAGAAGATACTGTTTCTACTTCAGGCTGACTAGAAATCAGTCCTTATGAAATATGATCTCCCTTTAAAGGTGGCTTCTATTTTATTTTTTGGTCCAATTGTGCATTTCTTCTTTCTTAAACTTCTTTCTGCCAGCTCATTAGTGTGCATCATTGTGTGGGTGTGCATGTTCATAAATTATTTTTGTGTATGTGTGTGTGTTCATTGCTGTTATCATCATTGTTGAAACCCTTCTCACTATATAAGCCATTTCACACTTGGTTCTCAAAACTGCCATGCCACCTGGGTATTTATGGTCCCATATATACTGAGGAGGAAATTAATGTTTAGAAAATTTACTAATAAGTCCAAGGATATCTAACTAGTAAAAGCCAGAGCCAAGATCCAAAATCAAGTGTGCCTTCCTCTATGGTGTAAGACCTTTCCATTGTACCACTCTCCCCTCCTCAGGAAGCCAGATGGCTTCTGCCATCTCACCTAACCTCACAAGTGTCAGTTTCTTTATTTGTAAAATGAGAGTTTTAATTGGGTGAATATAGATAATGATCATGTATGGTATATTTCAAAAGAGCTAGAAGGAAGGATTTGGAATGTTTTCACCACAAAGAAGTGATAAACGCTTGAGGAGATAGGTATGCTTACCCTGTTTGGAGCGTTATACAATCTGTGTATTATCGAAACATCACTTGGAACCCCATAAATCTGTATATTTTATATGTCAAAGAAATAAGGAATTTACATCCAGACATTCTTTAAGGGTTCTACCCTTTCCCTACCCTTCTGTGTATATCTTTTATTATTGGTAATAATAATGACTATCACAAATTAAATTTTTACAAACATAACATTAAATTCAATAACCATATGAATGTCATATGGTTAAGCAGCTTATCCGAGACTACCCACCCAGTTATCCAAAGCAGAACTTATACTTGAACTCAGACTTGGAACCATAATATCACTACATAGTTATATTGTTTCCACACTGTCACATACTTCTTTTGTGTAAAAAGTGTCAACTTGACAAATGTGAGAAGAACCTGCTCATTTCCTAATTTAACACTTGAGTAGCTGGTGACGTTCTTCTGCCACAAACCTGACGAAGATCAAAGCTTAGTCTCTGCTCCTAAGGAGCCCACAGTTCACTAGTGGGAGAAGGGGAAGTACTATGGATAATTACAAGTGTGAAGAGTAAAATAATGCTTAAACTCCCTGAGAATCAGGGAAGTAATCTCTGATCTGGGCATTGAAGGGTGAAGAGAAATTTGACAGGAGGAGAACAGGAAAAAGTCATTAATGACAGAAGGAACTGGACATACCAAGGAAAGTAAGCATGCCCATACAGTGGAATATTAGCAATACGAAGGAATGAAGAACTGGCATGTGCTACAAGGTGGAAGAAGAACCTTGGACACATGATGCTAAGTGGAGGAAGCCATTTATCACACAAGGCCACATTTTACATGATGTCATTTCTATGAGATGTCCAGGATAGGAAAATCCATAAAGATACCAAGTAAATTGGTTGTTGCCAAAGGCTAGGGAGGGTGTGACAGTTGGCAGGAAACAGGGTTTGAGTGCTAACAGGTATAGGTTTCATTATGGTATGTAAAAAGATTCTAAAATTGTAACTCTGAGAACATGATAAAAGTCATTGAACTGTATACTTTGAGTAAATTGTGTGGTATATGAATAATGTATTACAACTTTGTATTTTTAAAAAAAGGCAAGTGAGTAACCAAGATTTTAGACCATTTAGGTTAAGGATGAGAAGTTTGGTATGGCTGGAACTTAGATTATAAAGAAGTGAGATCGATGAGGTAAGCTGTGGCCATTTGGCAAAGGGCCTTCTGCACCAGATTAAAACTTTTGTCTTCTCATCTAGTATTCTAGCTCTGAAGTTCATCCATATTGTTGAATGCCATTCACACTTTTTTGTAATAGTTATATAAATGTACTGCAATTTATTTATTTATCTTACTGACTTTTTAAAAAAATAAATATTCCAGTGGTACAAATCTTAGAAGACAGTTAAGGTACAGTCCCATTTTTATAAAGCTCACAAAGAAGCAAAATCTTTCATGTTATGTATGATAAATCCTATTAAAACAAGGAAAGATAGTAAGCACAAGCCTCAGGATAGTGATTTCTCTAGGGGACTGGGGGAAGGTAGGTAGATAGAAGGGATCAGGAAGGAGCACAGAGGCAGCAAGTTATAGATACGTAGTTCTTGATTGGAAGGTTGGTTCATGAATATTTGTTATTTAAACAAAATTTTCATTTTAGAATGATTTTAGATGTAAAGAATTATTACAAAGATAATAGAGTGATCCGTATATACCATACCCTGCTTCCACTGTTATTAAAAGGGGTACATTTGTTATAATGTTTAACCAGTATTGATACATAATTATTAAGGAAAGACCATTCTGTATTCAGATTTCCTTAGTTTTTACCTAATGCCTTTTTTGTTCCAGCATCCCATCCAAAATACCCCAGTACATTTGGTTTTCATGTCTCCTTAGGCTCCTCTCAACTGTAAGTTTCTCACCCTTTCCTTGTTTTTGATGACCTTGACAGTTTTAAGGGATAGCAGTCATGTATTTTATAGACTGTCCCTTGATTTGGGATTTCTCTGAAGTTTTTCTCGTGATTAGACATAAAAGGAAGTTTCCAGACTTCCATCACCACATCATGTCAAGGGTATGAACTATGAGTATACCTTAGCACAGGGGATGTTCCCTCTGTGTGCCTGGCTGAGGTAGTCATTTTAGCATACCCTCAGCATTATGGGGTTTAAGGGTTTTCTATTTTGCATTTTTTGGTACTTCCTGGCTCTCTGGTACCACACAATGTACCACATTCACCTTGTGGATTAGAATCAGCCTGTCTCAATCTTAGAATCAGTCATTTCTCAAAAAACAAAACAAAATAAATGTGGTTCTTTACACTGCACAGTGGAAATGGCAACCTAAATATGAGGGCTCAGTATGCCCATTACTGCTAGTGTATTGTTTGTTCTAAGCCCTCTCATCTGACAGAACAAGGAAATATGTATGTGTCTGTAATCCATGTATATATGCATATCTATAAATATTTTTATATGCAATCCTCTGTATTTATATTAAGCTAAATTTGAGTTCATACTGATGTCTTCAGCTCTAATTCATTCCCATATGGCCCATTCTAGCCTTTTACCCTGGCTTATCTGTAATCTCTCACTCAAGCAGTAGAAGCCCGGCTCAGTCCATCCACCATCCCTTTATGAATTGTTCTCTTTCAGCATACATACATGATGGTTTCAAAACTGCTAATCCACAGCCCTGTGGGAAATAGTTCTCATGCATGGTTCCCTTTGACTTTAAGCTTATACACTCCACTTTTCCAGTTATTAGGTCATCAGCTGATGCCCCAATAGCTTTTAATGGGCTATTTTATATATTTGCAGTACATTTAGATTCTTTTGGCACTTTCTGCCTTCCATCCTAGGAGCCTCCAACCTTTTAGTTGAAATTTTTAAATTTCCATACATTATGATTTAGTCTTTGGGCTGCAAAGTTCTCTATGGGTTTTGGTAAGAGTTTAATGTTTTATATCCATCTTTATACTATCATACAAAATAGACCTCCATTAAAAAAAAAATCCCCCATGTTTTTCTTATACAACTTTCCCATTTTGAATCCTTGGAAACTGCTGGTCTTTATTGCCTCTGTATGTTTGCCTTTTGCAGAATATCATGTAGTTGAAATTATTTAGTATTTAACTTTTAAATTGATTTCTTTTACTTAGCAGTAAGCATTTAAGACATATCCTTGTCTTTTCTTGATTTTATACCTCATTTCTTTTTACTGATGAATACTGTTGTGATGGCTCAACCCCATTTCGATCAGTTCTTCTGTTGAAAGATATCTTGTATGCTTCTAGTTTTTTTTTTTTTACAATTATGCATAAAGTTTCTATAAGCATTTGCATGTAGGCTTTTGTGTAAACATAAGTTTTCAAATCTTTGAGTAGATACCTAGTAGCAGGACTGCTGTGTCATATGTTAAGACTCTCTTTAGTTTTGTGAGAAACTGTCAAGCTATCTTCCGAAGTGGTTGGACTATTTTACATTCCCCCTTTCTGTGGAAAGAGAAATCCTGTTGCTTTGCACCCTTTCCAGGAGTTGGTATTACTAGTGATTTTAATTTTAACTGTTTTAATAAGTGTGGTCAATCTAGTGTCAGATGATGTTGAACATCACATATGCTTATTGCTTGTTTGGTGAGAGGTGTGTTTAGATCTTTTGCCTCTCTTTAGAAAGTTGAGTTGCTCACTGTTTATTTATAGGCTCTGTAATTCATATATGTTACATGTATTCTTTTGTATACATCAGATACTGTGTTAAAATGTTAAATAAAAGGAGCAGGAAGAAAACTTGGAGCTTCATGTTGTAGGTCTGAAGGTTGATTAAGAATTCAGACTTAACTTCAAATTCCAGCTTTGCTATTTAGTAGTCTTGTGACTTTAAGAAAGTTATATAATCTCTTTGGGCGTGTTTCTTCATACTTAAAAGTAAGAATACTACCTACCCCACTTTTTCTCCTCTAGGCTGGAATTTAAGGAAAACAATAGAGTTAACTAGATATCAGGCACATACTAGAGACTTTACCACTGTACCACACAGGAGATGCTCAATAAATGACAGTTTCACATACCCCTAATGATGAAGACTTTACTCATTCATTAAATATTTGTTAAATACCTATTCTGTGGCAGGACCTAGATACATCCATAAATCTCTTTGTAGTAGGATTTATAGAAGTCATGTAAATGGAATTGGGATATTATATTCATCATTTAGAAGGTTATCATGTGGGAAGAAACCAGAGGGAAGGATTAATTTATACATAGTAGTGGGATTTGTTGTTACATTGTCATGCATGCCCCCAACATAACAATATAATTTGGTTAGTTAATTATAGTTCTTTGGAAAGTTCAGGCAAGATGATAAAGACCTAAAGATAGAATTGAGAGCTAGGCACGATGGTGCATGCCTATAATCCCAGTGACTAGGAGGTTTGAGGCCAGCCTCAGCAACTTAGTGAGACCCTGTCTCGAAATTTAAAAAATAAAATCAAAATGACTGGATGTGTGGCTCAATGGTACAGCACTCCTAGGTTCAGTCCCCAGTACTAAAAAACAAAAAGGATAGAATTGGGAATGGAGAGGATGGAACTGTGAAAAGATGTTTCAGAGGTAGAATCTAATAGACATGGAAATTACTAGATGACTATCAGTAACATAGAGAGTGATATTAAAAACGAGTGACTGAGAGATTGCAGAATACTGATTTATAAAGGATCACGGTCATTTAGAATTGTTCGATAACCAACACAGTTTAAACCATACACATGATATCACTAGCCAAATTATTTTTTGAAAAACTCTTTAATTCAAAAGTACTGATTCCCCAGAAGAAGCATCTGAAGAGAAAACCAGACATTCGAGTCAAATGGGAAACTTTCAAGATTAATTGCCTACGTTCATCAGTCACCCAGATTTTTCTGTTTGGGTTCTAATAATTGTTAAGCATTTTAAGAGATGGCACTGTATCCTCACTGCTCTAATAAAGTTGGAGAATAAGTTTTTTGCTCAGTGGCGTGATTGGCTCAGCAGCAAAAAGAACTGCACAATTTCATCTCCAATTCTAAGCTAAACAGAGCTGAGAGATAATTCCCCTGTGTATTTATAAGTAAGAGTTAAATCCCTCCCAGTGGAATGTAGCACCAGATCGAAGTAAACAGACTATGATTTCAGTGCTAGACACAGCCTTAAGGCAGAAGAAATTACACTGTCATAAAGGATATGTAGCTGCTGCTATTTTGGTGCTTGAGTTCTTTGTTGTCACATAGTTGAAGGCAGTCCAGATGAGGAAGAGTGTTAACCTGCACATGGCTTGGGGATGTATGGGAAGAGGAAAGGGAGCCCAGCGCCATCTAAACATACCAGTGAGAGTCTGCTCCAGTAAACCACAGCTTCTGCTTATTTGTTCGTTCTTATTGGAAGCAAGTTCAGAAGAGCAAATGCAGGTTAAAACTGAAAATGTTTCATCAAATGATTTATCTGCCATTGATTAATGTAATTGAATTAGCTTCTCATTACTTATAAAATAGATTTAGGAAAAACTGGAATACTCTTTTGATATCTCCAATGAAATGAGTATATTTTTGAAGTGTTTCTTTGTGTATATATATGAAGAAACATTTGCTTCCATATGTCAATCTTTAGATATACATGTAGATGTACCATCTCCTTTAAAATCAATGAACTAAATCAGAACAGACTAGATATATAAGTTTTACCACCCAAAATGCAAAGTTGAGAAGATTGGAAGAATACAAGAAAGATTTGTAGCCTCACCAATGTGTGGATTTTGCTAGTTGCTAGGAATGTCTATTCCGATTCTGCATTTTGAAATGGGGGAAATAACCACCATGTAATTTTTGAGACCTACTGGATCCACTATAGGGCTGCTTTAAGCTAAAATGCCATTAGTCACCTTTCTTCCATCAGGACCTAGTGGTGGGCCACAGTGATGTTTTGGTTCTCTTGGAATTAGTGTCAATTCAGGGTCAGTGTCTAATAACCCCCAAAAGGTCTATTTCCTTTGCCCCAGTGCACAGTCACCTTGGTAGTAGGTTGATAGTGTCCCTTCAGGAAAGGCTAGGAAAGAAAGAATACAAATATGATGAAATGTAGAGAGTTAATTAAAGGTAATTAAGCATGAAAGGATCATATAAGAACAGGTGGAAGACAAACCTGAAGTCGTCTTTCCCAAACTAATCACCAAAAGGACATATGAACTAGTAGAGAAAGATGTAGGAAAAAATTAGAAATCATCTTAGCATTAGAATGATTAGTGCTTATATAACTTTAACATATCTACAAATAAAAATGCAAACTTCATCCTGTAACCATGAATTAATTCAGGATAACATAATTAAATGCATGATCCATGCCGTTTCTATAGTTTTCAGTCATAGAGTAGTTTATTCTGTCATGGTGATTTGGTTTGCTTTCTCTGTTTACCAGTTAGTGAATAACCTTTACCTTTTCAGTAGCTCTTTTTTAGTATCTTCTGAGAACAGTATTCCATGTCCTTTTTTTTTTTTTTTAATTTTTTTGTTTTAGTTGTAGATGGACACATTGTCTTTATTTTATGGCTTTGTATGTGGTGCTGAGGATCGAACCCAGGGCCTCATGCATGCGAAGCAAGTGCTCTACCATTGAGCCACAATCCCAGCCCCTTCCATGCCCTTTTGATGTGCTACCCTCTTAAAATTTTTTTTTTGATCATTCTGCTGTACTACCACTTCATAGTACTCTATCTCGTGGCCACAGAGATAACTAATGAGAGTCCTGAGATTCCTAGCAAAGACATTAGAAGGGAATCCTCTCTTTCTCTGTGGTGGCCAAGCTGGGAGCTCCTTTCTCTTACCCCTGCATTCACTGTAGTGGACAAAGGAACTAAACATGCAGTAAGAGAGAATGACACCAACAGAGAGATCATCATGGCTGAGGTATTGATTAACTGATTTTCAGATACTGATCTCAGTCTAGCCCCACTGGTCTCTCATAGTCACATGACTTAATCTCTCCCATGTTTCTGAACCTATCAATGGAACTATTGACCAGTTCTGTTTCCACAGAGTCCCCAGGTACCAGCTATCTAGATCATATAGCCTAGATCATTATATTGTCCCTACCATTCCCTTGTTCAGGAAATCCTCGTGCTCCCATTGGCAAGAGCATTGCCTTTGGGCCAGAGTGGTTGGATTTTTGGCTCCTTCACTACTGATTGTGTCTCTTCAGCTCACTGAGCCTCTTGATCCAAAGACCTCGTTCCGTGGATAAATGAGTAACTAAAATGTTCAGTATCACTGTAAGGCGGTTGATGCAGAACAGAGGCACAGTGAGCACTGGATGACAAGGTCCACACCCTGGACACGGCTGCCCGAGCCTTGCACAACTCAGCCCCAGCCTGCTGCACCTTCCCAACCATCTCCTTTCCGAACGACTCATTCTCATTCTCTTTCCATGGCTTGCCTCCTGCCCATTTGAATTTACCTCTTTCTCTAAAAATCAGTAAAGCCAATCCCATATTTTTTTTTTTTTTTTTACTATTTTGACATAATCATTTCCTCTTCCAAACTCTTGGAGCACTAATTGCCTCTGTTATTAACCTGGCAATTAATCATGTAATGTCTGGGTCTTTATTTAAGCAGTTATGTATTTTCATTGGTTTTGATGTTTTGAAACACTTTCACTCTACTTTTAATCTAGTCATTTTCTATTTATGAACTACTTTCTTTCATCCTTCATGATACTACGTAACAGTTACTCAATAAGAATATTGAATTTACTCATTCTGTTTTTTATGGCTCTGTTTATTCTCAATTCCCCCATGAAAACACTGAACTATGTAAAATATTAAATATTTTGAACTATTTTTTAATTAATAGATGTAACCTCATTTTAATAAGCACCATTGCAGGAGGAAAGGAATTAGTCCTGGGTTATGCAGAAAATATCAGTTGAGAAGGCCAGGAAGAGAAAATTCTAGAAATTGGAAGGGACTCTTATTCAGTTTTTAGTGTTTCCTTCAAGTGAGTTGATTCTTTTTATCTCGATAAAGAACCATACAAAGAAATGATGACTAGAATCAATTGCTTCCTATTGACTGAAAGGCAGATGATAAAAAAGGTTTCTGATCCTAAGCCTTGGCAAACTCTGCTTGGCTCCTGTGCTACTTCTGTGACATTAACGCCACACAACCTGGTAGGTGTGATGGTGCCTGCCTGTAATCCTAGTGACTCTGGAGGCTGAGGCAGGAGGATGCAAGTTCAAGGCAAGCCGTGGCAACTTAGGGAGACCCTTAGCAAATTAGAAAAACCCTATGTCAAAAATAGAAATAATGACTGGGGATATAACTCAGTGGTAAAGTGCCACTAGGTTCAATCCCCAACACCAAAACAAACAAAACAAAAAAACCCACTAGACAATCCAAGAAGAAATAGTCAAGTGGGTTTCTTATTTATTGGTTTCTGCTTTATTTACTCAAATGTAAATTATTGCCTTCTTGCCAAAGAGATTTATTTGACACATAACAAAATTGCGATCATATATTACCTAAGCAATCTGTATCTGATACAATGGGTAGGATACAGAACTATCTTTTGAAGAATTTTGGAGCTCATTTTAACAAATTTAGATAAAGGTAATGAAGAGGATATGGTTCCTAACCCCAGTGCTCTTCCAGTCTAGCCTTTCAAGCGGTCAGATTTGTTAAGCAACTATGGTTACAACTAATGGTGATCCAGTTGCTACAGATGTGTTTCGTGTTTTATGTGTGGAGAATGCTTTATAATGCTGGAGTTAGGGTAGGCATACCCTTAATAAGTATAGGCAAGGTATAGTAACCAGGCCTTGTTGGTTTCCCAGCACTTGCGTTTCCAGGAACATGATGTAACTTGTGATACAGCCAAATCCTTGAGCTGACAAGTAGTGGTATAACTGGGTTTACTGCAATTGTTCTGAATTGAAGAAACTTCTAAAATGTGTTCTTAGTCTGAAATTTGGCTTACTGAAAAGTTGGCCAGAGAAGTGCATTTTAAAACAAACAAAATTGAAAAGGAAATCTTAAATCCAAAACTGCCTGAAGTTTGTTAAAACTAGTTGAAGATTGAATTATGTCAATTCAAAGGAGTAGGAATTTGAAATTCTTAAATGTTTGTATGTGATATCAACTAATGTCTATGAAGATTTTTAAAATTTAATGGTGATTTTACAAACAAGATGTAGACTAACATTTAAAAGTATAACAATATGGTTATTTAAAATAGCCCAAGAAAATGATCTGAGTGGAAAACCTCCTTGTCTATGCATATTATGACTTATAAAGATCAGATAGGGCTATGATATTCTTTTCTCTAGAAATTGCATCATTACCTTTTTTAAAATTGAAAATGTGCCTTGTCTTAAATGATGAGCTGTTTCCTAAATTCAGAATCAAAGCAGCTTGGAACTAGAGATTGTATATTATCAGTCTGTTCAAGTCATAAATTTCCATATGTTAAAGACACATCTCACGTGTTTAATAAATTCCATGAACAAATTCATGAGCGAAATGAATGAATAAATGAGCGAGTGGCCCAGTAGCCAAGATGCAGAAGTGACAATATAGATTTACAGTTATTAAAAGACTAAACTATTTAAGAGTTTCTAAGTTTCACAGTCATTGTTTATAAAGGGAAAATAATAGGCCCATCTTATTTGTGGTATTGTATTAAATGAAATAATACCTGCAGTCTACCTTACAATACTCAGTACATGGTGTCCCCTAGGAAGAAAATAGAACCTACTTGCAAGAACTAGAAAAAGACATCTGGAGAATCCAGTCTAATTGGCAAACTCTTTATTTCCATGACTTCTCTCATCATGACTATGGAGATGACTCACTAAAGGAGATTTTCATCTCTCTCTCTTCTTGATGACAAACTCATCCAAGATCCCCTTTTATCAGTTTCATTTTCCACAGCTTGTTACCTGTGGTCAACTGTGGTTCAAAACTATTGTTTGTCTTAACTCTTCCATGAGAGAGACAACATTCACATAATATTTTATTATAATCTACTGTTATAATTGTTCTATTTTATTTTTGCTGTCAGTCTTTTAATTGTGCCTAATTTAGAAATTAAACTTTATCATAGGTGTGTATGTATAATAAAAAAAAAGTACATATAGTTTCGTATTACCCACATATAGTTTTAGGTACATATAGTGTTAGGAATCCACTGGGGCCTTTGGATGCAGAAAAGGGGAAACTTATATTTCCATTTGAAGGGACATGAAAAAAATGTTGCTCACAAATATAGAGACAGTATTACCATTACTATCACAGAATCTTTTTTGTAATCTTGACTAGTTCTAGAATGTCAGAGATTACAGAATGAAAATCAATGACCACCACTCAAACCTTTCATTGAGGGTCTACTATTGTTCCAAACACTGTGCTAATTGTGGGAGATAAATAGGATATACCCCTGTCACTGGGGAGTTAGTGGTATATAAGAAGCACAGTGTTGCCCAATGTTAACTATTTTAGTAGGTGTTAAGTGCCAGAAGAGGGTCATGTATAGAATGGAGCCAAGAAAGAGCAAATAATTCAGCCCGGGGAAGTGAATAAGCCTTCAGAAAGCAGGCTGAATTTTTTAAAAGTCTTATAAGATGAACAGACATGTCCCTGAAGGAGACACGGTTAGTGTCTAATGGCTCCGGGGATGCATGGAAGTTCACTATAAGTAGTACTGTTAGAGGTACCATGATGCTCTTATGTATCTGAAACAAGGATTTTTTAAATTAAACTAAAAAAAAAATGAAATCCTATATGGAATTCCACCTGGAAAAAAGATAAAAGCAAGCTTGCCTTTTGAAACAGAGAGGAGGGCTAGAGCCACAGCTGCCTGCTGGGTTATCCAGCTGTGAGATCATCCAGGGCACTGTTGGGGTAGTCAGAAAAGAGTGGTAGGAGACCATGCAGATTCAGTGGTGTGGACCAGAATATATCACTTTAAACAGATTGGGCTTTGTCCTGGGAGGACTTAGAAATCATCATACATTTTTAAACAAGTTAACAGCATCAACATGGTTAGAAAGAGAGCCCTAGGTATCCTGTGAATTGAACTAGATTCCTGTCAGTCAGGTATTCCAAGGGTCTGATGTTAAAGAAAGAAAATAGAATCAATTGCATAGATCTAAGTTCTGATTTGGGCTTCTCTGCCAAACTCCTACCTCTAGTTTCAGAATCTTACATTTACAAGGGATTGCTATGGCTTGACTCTACCCCCCCAGAAAATTCAAGTGCTTAAAATTTAATCTCCAGGTTTATCTGTTAATGGTAAATGGAAGTAGGGCCTTTGGGAGGTAATTAGGAGAAAATGAGGGTGGGGCCCCATGATGACGTTAGTGGCTTTAGAAGGAGGAGACCGAGCTGGTACCTTGCTGTCTCACCATGCAGTGCCCTCCACCATCTTATGATGCAGCATGAAGTCTCTTACCAGAAGTGAGAACCATGTTCTTGGATTCCTCAACTCCAGAACTGTGAGAAATAAAATTCTTTATAAATTACCCAGCCACAGATATTCTGTTGTAGCAACACAAAACAGACTGAGATGGAAACATTCCATGTTCAGTCACTCAACTACCTTCTCAACTTAGGTGTCCCTTTTACACACATAACTGATAGATGTTTAGGCTATTACATAATCTAGAACACTTGCCTGATATAAAGCATAAAATATATTAGGAAGGATTCCACTTTGTTGTGGTAGCCCTAATTGCATTTAGAAACAGAAACGACAACAACAACAAAAAACCTTTAATTTCCAACTCAAATCATCTTTGGGGATATTTTACCAAATAATCCTCTGGCTATTAATCTACAGCCCTCAAGTCCTTGCTCTGACTTTTCTTCCCTTAACAAATCATTCAGAGTGCCCTGTTGATTCAGAGTTCATGGGACATGAATTTCAGATTGCTTGCTTTCCTGGTGACATCCTAAGGGTGCTGTCTATCCCAACTATGAACTGTTCAAATCTACTATCTGGAGCAGAAGTAAGTTCTTCAGAGATGGCATGAGCAGTGTGTACTCTCCAGTGAATGGGACCAATGCCTCTCTTGATAGGGAAATCCTATTTCTTAAAGAAGCATGTGATTGCAATAATATTTTAATAGCCAGGTCATAGGGGTGGTTCATATGGGGCTTACAGTCAGCTCAGCCAGTGTAGCCCTGAGCAAGTTGATTAACCCATTCTGTCTTTAGTCCCTTCAGCGTGACAATAAGGGTCACACCTGTCTCCTGTTTATGGTAATTATGAATAATATGATGTTAAATTAAATTTATAGGCAATGTTGTATTTGAAATTCAAGGTGACCTAGTTGTTGCACAGATGGAGTTTTAAGAAAGACAAAAGAATCATTGACAAGAAAGTGATCTGTATCAAAAGCATATTAAATGGCCTTTGGAAAAAAGATGTGTTGCCTAGGATTTTGCATTCTTTGACCCTTACTACTTCTGTTTTAGATATAAAAGATGTAGCCTGCCTACTCTATAAATAGATTTTCAGTTTATTTTGCCAGATAATACACAATTTGATGAGAGAAAAGATGGTTTTTCTGAGAGGCTAAGTTAATTGGTTTATGTATTGTTGTCTTGTATGTGTCTCAGTTTTTCCCTTGGCCTCCAAGCCTTTGAGGCACAAGTTACTTTCTCCAAGAGAGTATTCTCTTGGCTGACTTCAGCCAAGGAGTGACCAGTCTGTTCTGTACTCCCTGGCAGTTGTATTGCAGTAATCAGAATAAAATAAGATCTTCAGAAGAATCTGGCTTGAATAATAGGAGTTAAAGTAAAAACAAATAGAGATCCTTGCTGTTAGCCTTGTGCACACTGAGAGCTGAATCCTCATTGACCGTCACTTCCAGTGCTTATAAAATTGTTAGGGAGCAATTTCCTTGCTTGAAGATCCTCTCCTTTCTATTGTATCCATGGCACCCAGAAGTATCTTTTAGAAGATGCTTTACGTCCTTTAAAGGTATTCTAAAGCAGTTACTGGACTTCATTCTAACTCTGAAACTCTGTTGAAACTGGTGGCAAAATGCATTTGGCTCTAAGGATTTAAAAACACTGCAGATGCAGTTAGCAGCTCTGCTGTGCTCAATCTTACTGTTTCTCATACCTTGCTCATACTTAATGGGAGCTACGGACACAGACTTGAAGCTGTTGGCTTCAATTGTTTGTACAATTAGAAAAATACAATTTTCTAATAAAACTTGTAGGTACTTTCTCTGAAAATTATACTTTTTTCAAGATCCTATTTTTTGCTCCCATGTTGTTAGTCCTGATATTTGTATTATAATTCATCTGTTTAAGTATGAATGTTCTTTTGTTAAGAGAGGGACAAAGTGTATTGCTGATATGCCCTTGGCCACTTTCAAAACAAGATTATTATCTGCATAATGCCATTAGCCAGGAAGAATGTACCATTGATGCCAATCAAGTCCAAATAAGATTTTAATGCATGATGACATATAAATATTGAAAAACAAACACTAGAATTTCACCAGAATTATTCTGTGAATCACAGGAAAATAGACACAGAGATCTAAAGCTGATGTTTGTCAAATGAATTAAACATCTCTAATCTATACTTATTATTTGAAAATTGAATACATGGATTGCTATTGTTACCATATTATCTTAAAATTTTGCATATTCATGGTTTCTTCTATTGTGTGGTTTCTTCTTCACTGGACAGTAGACTTGTGAATATGGAAATGCAAAAGTTAGAAAGTAAGTATATTTTTCAAAATGAATTTCCCACCATTTCTAACTGTATTTAGTAATTTGTTTGCCTTTTAAAGAATTTATAAGTTCTTCTCAAGTGATCCTATCTTTTTTTTTTTTTTTTTTTTGGTTAGGGACATTATTCCATACTTAGTAGAAACCTCATATTCAAGAGATTACTGAATAATGGAACTGGACATGAGGATGAATGATGAATATCATACACACACACACACACACACACACACTCTCTCTCTCTCTCTCTCTTTCTCTCTCTCTTCTCTACAATGGCTTTTATTTCCTCTTCTCAGTCTTCATTTTTATCCACTAATCTTTCAGGTCTCTCTTCTCTGTTCAAAAGACCAGACTGCCTTACTATCCCTGCCACGTATCACAAGATGCTATACCTGTTGGATGTGTGACTGGGTAGGAAGGTGCCTGGGTGGGTGGGTAGAATTGGTATGTGAGCAGATGGGTAGATGGATGTGTGGGTGGAAAGCTAGACATTTGGCATCTCTTCCCTGTCACTTGGAATCCCTGAGACCTACTGATTGGACTCCTATAATCTCAGGACTTCACAGTGGTCATAGAAAAATTTAGTGCATCTTACAGTATGCTTTGAAACGACAGTAATGGAAGAGTTTTATTTTAA
Source organism: Xerus rutilus (assembly GCA_028644305.1). Classification (NCBI taxonomy): domain Eukaryota; kingdom Metazoa; phylum Chordata; class Mammalia; order Rodentia; family Sciuridae; genus Xerus; species Xerus rutilus. The sequence continues at coordinate 36,354,402 of CM053405.1, read as the reverse complement.
AAGATATTGAAATGGAAAAGAAATTATTAAAGGCAGAGATCAGCAGCACTGTTGATTACGCATCAATATAAAGAGAGTCTTTGATTTTCCCAAGTGCATTTATAATTTAGGAATGATGATTTATCCAAAAACATCTGATTTCTTGGTATCTAATTGTGCTTCAGTGTACATCTGATGTATATGATTTTATTTTATAAATAATACTAGTCTATTTTTAAGCCAAAAATGATATTTATAAATATTGGTTTCTCCCTTAAATCCTTCATGTAAATTCGTAGTGTGAAGTGGGGGAAGTCTTGTCTATGTAATTTTAATTTTCATTTACCCTTCTGTTTAATAATTCAGTTGCCCATAATGCACTTCACTTTTTTCAATGACTTGTGAAGATTTGTGTTTCAGTTTTGAAGGATTCTTGGTGGAAGTTTTATTTTTGAAATACTTTTGTTAGGGACTATAAACTAAGTTTTTATGGTTTATCATGATGATCAAGTAAATTTTAAGTTCATCTTAGGATATTTGAGTTGTCCATTTGGAAATCTTTTACCAAATCATCACAAGAATATTGATAAGGATTCATTTTAAAATAAATCTCCTTATATTTAGTCTAGACTGCTGAGTACTAACTACATCTGCTCTGTAGAGAATCAGATTAGGCCAAGAGAGTCTTATGTCTTCATTATGCCATTATTACAGTACATAGTGTTTGGATAAAATATAATTTTCTTTATCTGTAAGCAAGGTATGAATAAGCCAAAACTATTTAGGAATTATAGCAATTTCATTACATTCAAATCAGAGCCTCTTACATGCTCTCCTTTTAAAAAGTCCCCATTACTATATAGTCAGCCATAAATTACAGGGTATTAAGTTAACTACATCCATAATATATATTCAATTATCTACTAAAGTAGGATTGATTTGCAATTCTAGGAATCAATTAAAAATTAAAAGTAGATTATTATATAAAAATAATTTCTAAGATATGTAATAGTTTGGGGATTAGGATGGATAATTTAATCCCTTTATGAAAGGCCTATAATGTTTGCTAAATTTTGGAAAATCTCAAAATGTTTATCTTGTTGCCAAGAGGTAATGGAAAAAATGATCAGTTTATTTTACTTTGTTAACATACTATGGTATCCCCTTGAGTTGCAAAAGTGACATTTTTAACATGATAACAATTCTGTTGAAATGGAGGTAAATACAAATGAAGTTTTTAAAATGGCCATCTTCCATTTTCAAATGTGCTTCAGCTTCTCATGTTAACCACCATACTCATCCTGAAGTTCACAATGGTTGCCAGGAGTCCTGGGTAAATTGTACTGAAATCTTTGAAGTACCTTCTCTATGTGTATTATTTTTATTTGATAAATAAACATAAAATAATTAGGATGGAAGCATTAGACATCACATGGACCATTTCTAGCTATTGTTTTTTTGGTTTGGTGATTAGTTTTTACTGTCCAACATTTAGTTTAATCCATCGGAATGAAAAATCTTCCTAACATTTCATTCATGTAAATAGTAACTGAATTTTCCTTATTGGTTATCATTCTTCATAGAAAACTGTAAACTTTTTGTTAAGTTCAGTGTATTCTAAATGGAAAAATAAATGGTAGAAAATGTAAGTACAAAGTATTAACCCTTAATATATGTATCCTTTAAAAGTGTTTAAGAAATATGCTTGGTATAGTTGAAAAAATAGCATGTAACTGTTTTCTAGGATAAAAATTTTCAATACCATTTTCATTTTTCTTTTTTATAAAATACCTTCTTAGACTATTTGTAGTTTATTAGAATTTCAGCAGTCTAAAAATGGACTAATTTCTGGTGAATGAACAATTCTTTATGAGACATTGATATTCCTCATGGTTTTCTCAATTTTAAGGATAAAAGATACAAAACAAGAAAATGTATTCTTTCTTATCTATGATGAATCCCTTATATAAATCACCATTTAAAAATAAAACCTTCCCTTTGAACTTTGTGTCTTTGAATCTGTTGGAATGTGTCAAAATTGCTTATTTTAAAATCACCACCTAAAGCCATTTTTGTATATAATCTGGCACACGAAAAGAAGCACTGAATTCATTTAATTTTGGAACTCAGATTTGAAATGGCAAAATGCCATTACATTTTTTGGACTCTTAAAAATTAGTAATAAATATAATTGATTCTGAATAATTAGGTCTTTATTAGCCTGAAAATAGCATACGTTTCCAGCCCTTGCACCCATCTGCCACTTTAATCATCTGACAACTTTAACAGGTGCTTCTCATTCAGCTTATACAAAGTATAGATTTGAAGGAAAGAAGAATGCTACTTTTTGGTACACCCTCAGGGTTCTTATTACATCTGGGTAAACTAAAGAAAATGAGATGTTTATCTTCAGTCAGTATTCAGATATTGGAAATGTAGCAGTAGAAATTGGACTGAATATGTTTTCTAATTTTTTTTAATCAAAAGTATTTTGACATTCAGAAGTGCCAGAAATAAGATAAAAAGTAATTTATTGGCTGAATATTACTTGCAATTTTGAAAATGTTGCAAATAATGGATAGTCACTTTTAAACATATAATTTGCATTTGACATTTTTCTTTAATTCACAGAGTTTATTGTAGGGGGTCAGAATTGCTTTTATTTTTTTCTATAGGTAAGTGAGGGATGCTTCAGTTAATTTTTTTCAAGTAATTTTTTTTTTTTTTTTGGTACCGGGGATTGAACCCAGGGACACTTAACCACTGAGTCACATCCCCAGCCCTTTTAATATTTTATTTAGAGACAGAGTTTCACTGTTGTTTAGGGCCTCGCTAAGTTGCTGAGGCTGGCTTTGAACTCAGAATCCTCCTGTCTCAGCCTTCTCAGCCACTGGGATTACAGGCGTGTGCCACTGCACCCAGCAATTTTTTTCAAGTAATTTTGCTTAATTCAAGGGTCAATAGAGTTACATTTCCTTTCTTTTACGGGGAGAGAAGGGGGCAGTATTGACAATAGACATCTCTTGAATAGAAGTAAGCTCTATCATTTCTTTGTCCTTTTTTTTTTGCAGTGCTCAGGACTGAACATAGGTCCTCACACTTGCTAGGCAAATGCTCTACCATTGAGCCACACCATGGTTTTTTGGTTTTTTTTGGTTTGGGTGTCTATTATTATTTTGTTGTGGTTTTTTTGTTTTGTTTTTAAGATGAGATCTTTTGTTATCCGGACTCAGTTGGAATTCCAGCCTCAGCCTCCCAAATTAGCTGAGATTAGGGCATACACTCCCACACTGGGCTGCATTATTTCATTTTCTTAACAATCTCCAAATTTAGAACTGATGTACTAGTTCCTGAATATTTCTTTGTTTTAAAGATAAGTGTAAATCTCATTTGACTCATCTTGATTGGAGAAAATCAGGTATGTTCTTCAAAAGAGTCATGTTTTCCTCTTTCTATTACTGTTCTGATGAACAAGTGTATCATAGATATATTTAGTGTTGCCATTGCCTAAGGAAAATTACTACAGGAATATGTATTTCATCCTAAAATAATCAAGGACTTTATAATTAATTTTAAAATAAGATGAATCATCTTTTGGCTTACATGTCACTCATTAATCCTGTAAGGGAATTTGATTATTATGTCTGTAGATTTTTTCCTCCAGACAGTTCTTTATTTGATATTATAGCTACTCATCAGGGATTGAATTCTTAATGTATTGTCATTGTGAGCTTAACAAAACTGGGCTAATTTTATAAAGCTATCCAAAGCAGTTGTTCAAATCTGAGAAGCATATGATTCAATATGACTCAAAACTTAAAATATATTTTTAAAATTTAACTGACAAGCTTCTCTTTAAACTTTTTTTAAATATTTATTTTTTAGTTGTAGGTGGACAGAATATCTTTATTTTATTTTTATGTGGTGCTGAGGATCGAACCCAGTGCCTCACGCGTCCTAGGCGAGCACGCTACCACTGCGCCATAACCCCAGCCCCCTCTTTAAACTTAGCCTATTTCATTTGGTAGACTTGTCTCACCTATATTCTCAGCTAGAAATCATTTTTTAAAGGATTACATATATTTTTGACTTTACAATTTCAATGTTTTAGATTATATCATTTAAAAAGTATTTCTTTATAAGTAGCTTTTTATGAAGTTTGTCTTTTCAGATCCATCAGATTAAGTTTTACTTTAAAAATGTGTTCTACCTTCCTACAGTGTAGAGATGTCTCCAGAAGTATTTACGGAACAAGTTTGTAGGCTGATCACCTTTGACTTTAGCAAGTAGGTTTGTTTTGAATGTACTTTTGTTCATAGTGATAGAAGGGAGTGACTATATTTATAGTTTGTAGTCTGTACCTATTTATAGACTATATTTATAGTTTAATATTTATTGTCTCTTGTTCCAGTCAGTGTTAAGATTCACATAGTTGAAGTGTATTCATTAAGAATGTCAAGGTCCTTAGACTAGACATTGTTTTTAATATTCATTTATTTTAGTTCCTACCATTGCAATTGATGCTTTGCTACCCTCATCCAGGGAGTCCAATTCATCTGCTGTAAAATGTATTAATCCTCCAATTTTAGTGAAAATAATTAAGATATCTAAATATTGGCTATATTTTCTTTTTTGAAATAATTTGAGGGAATAATAGCAAGGCAACCTAAGACAGACTTCATAAACATTTCTTAATAAAATTTGAGTAATATCTTAGGATGCCATTCTAATCTATTATTTCTGTGATATTTTCTTTAAAAAATTCTCAACTCTAAAAGTTTTGTAGGAATTTTTTTCTATTATTTAAATAAGCATTTTCTAAGCAATGTTTGCTAAAATCTTTGATACGTCCATAGATTCCAGCTTCCCCATGCATAAAAAACTTGTGCATAAACATGGATATAAATATACCTAATAGAATCCAAATAAGTCTATTCAAGTAAGACATCAGTTAAAATTTAATCTAGTTAATCAATACAGGAAACAGTGTGATTTAACAAAAAAGAAATTTAAATTTTTTTCACATCAGAAAATGTCAGGAACCACATCTTTTAATTCTTACTTCAAGTAAGTTATTTCTTTTAACAAGTAGAAATACCTCTCTCTTAGTAACACTACTCATATATGTACATGATAGGAATTATAATTCATATATCTTCCTTAGGAATTAGGTGTTTCACAAAATTTCTAAACATTCTCTTTTTCCTTTCTAATATAACTAGCCAAAGAAAAGCTTCATCATTGGTCTCACAAATCTAATGTGTTGGGGCATGTGGGAGGGAGGTGTGGTCTGTAATGAGGAAACTTCATTCTTAAAATTTGCAAATTCTCAAGGGAAAGACAGTTATTTCTTAGACAACAATGACTATAAGGAGAACATGTCACTCACTGCTTCAATGAATGGTGGTGTATTTTGGAACTTAAACCAAGGAGGAATGGGGCATTTGATGGGTTTCAGTGATACAGCTCTGAATAAACTTTCCATAAAATAACTTCTTTTCTCTAACAGGTAATACCACCAAAGCAACAGGGCACAAGGTATGTTCCCCCAGGATATTGCCTCTAGAGCTTGGCAAATATTATCTTGGGTAGGACAATCCTTTCTTCTCACAAGGGTCATGTGTAAGCTACGGTGTTCCTGCACAAGATAAAACTTGAATGTTTTCTTTAAGGCCTCTTCCAAAATCATTTCATCACAAAATAGAATGTCGTCTATTCATCTACTTTGACTGAGCAGCCAAGCTGACATTTGAGCTGGTGGCTTCCAGGAACTAGATGGCATTTCTTTAATGGTCTGAGCATCGGGTTATCTTCCCCCAGTGGTGTATAGGAGTGGCTTACAGGCGTTAATTTTTGTCCAGATAGTCTTAAATGTCTGTTTTAGTAAGTAACTCATGATTATTAGAAAATTCTCTGTGTGGCACAAAATCATCTTCTTATTATAAGTACCTTGAAAATAAATTTTCAACCTTTGTTAGCATTAGGTTGGTCGCATCTTCTCACCACGATCTTAGACTCGCTCCTTGTTTCAGGTAGTTCATCTTGTCACATTACATACACATGTGTCACTTGTACATGTTCCCTTCCACAGCTAGGGGTTTAAGCTGTGTGTGTGCAATTTGCATTCAACGTCATTTCCAAGATTGCTCCTCATTTATGTCCCCCTCTCTTCTTAAGTTTAACATTGGCAGAGTCGTCCTAATCTTATTAATTTACCATTATTTCCCAGTCTCCCATTACCTTGGTTGGCACTTTGAACCACTTAACATGATTTTAATATTAAAACTGATTTTAATTCCATTTTAGTGTGTTTACCCTTTACACAGGTAGGAGATTATCCTTGTAGTTCTAATTCTTGTGTTGCTATAACATCAATTCTTGCTTAAATGAAACCACCTCAAGGCTTCCTATTATCCCTAGAGTCAAATCCAAACTTAAGATTTTATATAGGCTTGCACCTAGTTGTTTGTCTGCCCCATCTTCCTATCACACTGCTTCCCTCTCTGTTATTTGCACAAACAAAACTCATTGCTGCCTCAGGACCTTGGACTTGCTGAAGATTCATTTTGGAATAATCTTTCAGAAAGACTTCGGCATGCCTGGCTATAGCCTTGGCTCAAAGAGCCTCCTCACAGGGCCCAGTTGCTTCCCACCACATTACTATTTTAATGATTCCAAAATGTAAAACAAAGACAGTTAAAAAGAATTTTATTCTGAGTTTGTTTCCACAGGTTTTGTTAACCTGTGTTCTCTTAAGAATTGACAGTTGATATGCATAGTAATGTAGTCTCTCTGGGTCGGTCCACAACCGTTTGTTTGTCTTTTGTTATTCTCCACACCAGTAGCCTGGTCAAAGCTCTTAGCTCTTACCTGTACCTGCAGCTTTGACTTTCCTTGCTGCATAGGATTCCTTTTCCACCTACATCCTCATTCACATCCAGAAGTCTTTTGAATGAAAGTACTTCTTTACTTACATCATTTCACTGAAGGTGTGATGGGTATGTGTTTGTTAGGTGTATCACATATACTTGGTATGCCAATGTGTTTCCAGATGGTGGAAGTTTTTAATATTTCCTAAGTGAGATTGTAAACAAGCACATGTACATGCATGCTTTCTCTCTCCCTCTCCCTTGTAGTTCCGGGGATTGAACCCAGGGCATTGCATATGCTGGGCAAGCACTCTACCTCTGAGTTACACCCTACTCCAAGATTGTAAGATATAAGAGCTGGATTATGACTTTTATTCAGTGGGTTTCTCTAGATGTGATTGTGGTAGTGGTCACAATTTTTGTAAATTAACTATTTCCTAGGCACTTTGCAAAGCTCTTACCAAACATTATCTCATTTAAGCCTGAAAACTCAGTGAAGTAGTTAATATTATTATCCTCATTTTGCATCTGAGCCAATCATTAAGGGAGTTGCCCCCAGGTTATATAGCATGTAAAAGAGCTGAGGTTTGAACCCAGGCATTCTGACTTGAGAGCCCGCAGTCTAAAGCAATTTGATGGAAGCTATTCCATGCCCCATAAATTCATAAAACTTCTGACTGAACATACTTAGTATATTTAGAGAGAGATCCAGTCCAGCTCTTTTCCTTCAGTGGATTGAGTACCAGTAGAGTGCTGGGTAGTACAGAATATTAACAATCAGCTGAACAAGCTGGTGAAAATGTAAAGAAACTAACATTTTATTAGGGGTTTAGGAAATGTTGATTGGCTTAACTTTTAGTTATTTTTTAAATTTATTAAAAAGACAGCCCTCAACCTGGTACTCTCTTGACAATGAAATTTAAGAGGTGAATTTTGAATAGGTAAAGAAAATTACTGAAAGAGCTTTTGAGGCACTGAGGTTGTTACAGAACTTAATATTAGGAGAGAGCTGTGATAGTGTAATACCTGAATCTGTGATGTGAATTGCAAATAATTTTTGAAGTCAATTATGGAACATGATTTACTATTAAATGTGTAAATTATTGCCTTCCCAAGTAGAAATATCCATTACTATCTGTTTGATATTGGAATAAGTTTATTTTAATGTCTATATTAGCTAGTAATATGCATATCATGTGTAATATCTATCTTCTAAGAATATTCATCCCAAAACACAGGGGATGAGTTTGTTCTCATTGTTTGAGCTAAAGGGCTAGTATTTAGTATATTGATTAAGAAATAGGCAGTATGGAATACTGAGAAGGGAAGAATATGGAAAAAGTATCCCCACCTTCTGCAGATGTCCAGGCTGGATGTGGCAACTGGTATAAGCATAGATGTACATGGAAGAAGTAAAAAATGAAACAAAACCAAAAATATTGAACCAAATGACAAGCCATGCCTTTGAGGTTGACAGTATTACACATTTTTAAATTTAAAATTCTAATTTATCATATAACTTTTCTACTGTTTGGTAAATCGTGAGTTTAGATTTGTATTCATAATAGACCTCTCGTAACATGATTAATTCCCCTTTGGCAAATACCATATTCTCCAGTTCAGTTAACTGTGCTGGGCTGCAGAGCCTCAGGGATTACACCTGAGTTTCATTAAGGAAGTTGAAGTAATTAGTATAGGGAGGAATCTCACCATTCACAATTGCCTTAACTGGTTAAGACAAGATGTAATGTAGCTTTTTTCAAAAACTTTCTGGAACCACAGTTTTATTGCTTAGGGGTGGAGGTAAGGGGCAAGATGCTTGTTTGTATTGACTTTCAACAGGATTTTACTGTCTGTAAATACTAGATGGCTCGTTTTCTTTTTCCAGTTTTGCCTGTTCACAGTTGAAAGTGTTATAAGCCAGAGGCATTCAAATGAAAATTTTAAACCACCCCAAACCCGTCCATGTGAAAGGAATAGTAAAAGAGGAGTAACACAGTGTGCGTTCGCTGGTCACAAGTGAGCTCATCTCACTTATCCAGGAAAAGCATCTGAAGCTTAGGATTATTTCTGTGTTTTCCATAGCTGTGGTTTATATGGTTTATAATCCTAAGCAGAAAGCTCTGCATTTGCAAGTGAGACAGTCGGTGCATAGGAGTTACAGAAGTTTCTTCATGGCAGCCTTTTGGCAAATGCCCAGTCCTTTTCCCTAACATGGCTTTTTCACTGGTGTCTGGGGACATTTGTGGTGATGGTAGGCCTCAGCTCTACTCATCTCTCTTATAGTCCTGAGTAGCTTCTGTGAGCTAATTAGGGAGCTGGCCTGTTACAACCACAAGAAAATTCCCTTTTGTCCTCCTGAATAGTCAGACTCAGTTATAAATTGAAGGTTATAATTTTTGCTATGTGACAGGTTGTTTGTAAGATAGATTGTTGTAAGATAGATTTTGATTTTTAAGATCTGCTGGATATGACATTATTCATTTATTTACTCTGTAAATTGTTTATTGAGTGCTTACTTTGTGCCAAAGATGGGCTAAGCTAGTGAGTCCAAAAATTCAGCATTAACTGAGTTACTAATGAAAACTATAAGGAAATGATTTAACACAAATTTATTTGCTTCTGCAATAAATGGCTATGCCATTGGTATTGAAAACTTGAATCTTCTTGGTTTGTTTTTGGAAATTATCCTGTCAAGCCCTCTGCTTCTTGGTGGAAGCTGAGATATCATGGAAAGCTGATGTTTCTACTATTTCTGCCAAAGAGGAATGTTAAGACCTACAGTTCGAAAAGTTCTATAAATATTTCTAAGAAAAAGTGCCAACAAGATTCAGACTAATCTGGTTTTTATGGCAAGTTAAATATTCCCAGAAGTTAAGTACTCTAACTAAGATGATGTCCTAGTAGCTTAAAATATTCAAAATCCCTTCCTTGTCAATTTGTCCCTGGGAAATAGCTCTCTCACTGACATGATTAGATTTTTCTAATTACCAAAACAAACAACTTGCTAGTGGTGTTGGAGTTTTCCCATTCAAATGAGGAAAGAAAATAAAAAGTTATCACTTAGCATTGTTTTTATTTTGTAAAAAAAAAAACCTTTCTTTTGGCTGTAGCACTTTCCAATTTTGAAATCCTTGTTCATGAAAATGTAATCATGCTATATTAGAAATTTGCCTCAGGTTCCATATCAATTGAACATCTTATGTTCAAGGTTCCAATTAATTTTAAGAAATTAAATTAAATTCTCTGTTTCCTTACAGAATCTACTTCATAAGCCATGATATTAGGTTTGCTGTTCTTGGCATAGGGAATGCTTTCAAGACACCACTATTGTTTGCTTTTTCCCCTTTGTCGCTCTGTGATCATATCATGTGTAAGTGTTTAGCTAGCAGGTACAGAAACACTCAGGTGAGGGTGAACTTGAGTTTTCCGTTGCTGTCCTCACTTTCCATTTGCTTCACAAAGACAGGATTGTTGTATCCAAGTATCATTTCCATTTAGTGCCTGCAAAGTGCTCTCGTTTTTCTGTAGATATCAAATCAGCCTGGGATTTAGTCCTGCCTGCCTCTTAATTGTTTTTACTAGTAAAATAGAAAATAAATTTATATTTTTTAAAAATACGTATGTATAACATAAACATTCACATACTACAAACACATATGGATAACCTCCCTTTAACATTTTTTTGTATTTCTGTTGAATCATTCACAAAGTGTGATTATTCATTTGTTGACTTATTTAGTAAATTCATATAAAAAATAGTCCCCTGTCTTTGAATGGACTCTTAATAGGTTCTGGATTTAATGTTATAACGTGAGTATTTGTATAAGCTATAGATGTACATACATTTGTGTTTATATATACACACACACACACACATATATAAATTTCCTTGACGATGTAAAGTTTTTGTCCCAATTATTGAGTAATGGGATGTAATGGTTAGCTGTTCGAGTTAAATAGAAGTAGCCATGTGTTGTTTAGATGGGAAAATAGGGTTACATGTTTTGATGAACATAAATACATTCTTCTTGAATATCACTATAGACTTGTTTAGGAATCCCCATTATGGGCATTATTTTATTCTTGGAGACAGAATAATTATAAGAAATGAGTTAATGCCATATTGACCGTAAAACATCAGGTAAAATTATATCAGATATCAGGCTTTTTAAAAAATTTATCATTTTAGTGTCATATATGGTTGGAAAGTATTCAAAAGATTCCAGATCAGTACAACTTTACCGTACATGTTACTCATACATCAATTTTTCTTCCTAAATCTACACAAGTACCATGACCTTCATTTAGCTTGTAATTATCTATTTACCATTGACTTATTACATATTTGCATTGATTTTTATTTTGAAAAACTTATAGTGCCTGGAAGTTACAAAGAATTCAGAGAGGTCCTGTGTACCTTTCACCAAGGTTTTTTTATGGTTATATTTTTTAAAAACTATATAATACAATATTGAAGTTAGGAAATTGGCATTGGTATAATATGTGTACATGTTTTTTTCTGGTTTCATTTTTCTTTTTTCTCCCCGCCCCCCACCACCCAGTACTGAGGATTGAACCAGAGATGCTTTTACCACTGAGCTACGTCCCTAGCCCTTTTTATTTATTTTGGGACAGGGTCTCACATAGTTGCCCAGATTGACCTCAAACTTGAGATCCTCTTGCCTCAGCCTCTCAAGTAGGTGGGATTATAGGTGTGCACCACTGCACTGCAATATGTTTACATAGTTCTGTGTCATTTTTTTTTCACATATGCCGATTTGTGTGATCACCATCACAGTCAAGATACAAGGCTATCCACTTAGTCACCCTTATTTCCCAAGGTTTTATTTCCATAGGTTGGAGCTTAAGTCTGCCTTCATGCTTTGTTTTTGTGTTTTAACTTCAATTTATCTTTTACTATTTGGTTTTTCCTACCTTCTTGAAAGTTATTTTGACATTCTTTAAAATTTCATATAGACTTATCTTTGTTTTTTAAATTTATCAACTTATTCAGTATTTTTTGTATTGTTCTAGGTGTTACACTATACATCCATAATCTATTACAGTCTATTGGTGTCAACATTTCATTAACTTTAGTTAAATGTACAATTTTTTTCTCCATATAATCTGTTGATCCTCCTCATTTATAATATAATTTTTCTTAAATATTCCCTCTATTCTTTCAGTCCAATTTCTTTCTGTTGTTTAGCTTGCTTAATTCTTCTTGTTCAACCTTCAAATTCACTGACCTCTGACCTCTTCATTCTACTGGTCAAATTTGGAAAATTTTCAGTCATTATTTCTTAGAAAAAATGTTCAGTTCTACTTTCCTCCTATTTTTTTCTCTTGACACTCCTGGACACAAATGAAATAGATCTGTTATTGTATCACAACTCCCTGGGGGCTCTGATTACCCTTTTCAGCCTATTTTCTCCTTATTGTTCAGATTGGTTAATTTCTATAGAAGAAATTAAGTATATTGATCCTTTCCTCTGTTCCTCCATTCTGCTGTGAGTCTCCTCACTAAGTGTTTTATTTCAGTTATAGTGTGCAATTCTAAAACTTATGGCTGATCTTTATATCATCTATTTCCTGATACACTTTTTTTTCTTTCATGCATCTTTATAATTGCTCATTAAAACATTTAGGTGATGGCTAATTGAAAGACAATTATTGTGTAATCTTGGAATTGATGTCTTGACTGTCTTTTCATATTCAAGTTGAGATTTTCCAGGTTCTTGGCATAACAAGTGATTTTCCTTTGAATCTTAGACATTTTGACTAGAATTTTATAAACTCTGGACTGATCTTTTTTAAATCCTTTGGTTAGTAGATGTCATGTGATACTGTTTTGCCTCTTTACTTCTAAATGGGGTTGGGAGTCCAGATTCTTCACTTGGTCTTCATTGACAGCTTCAGGGTAAGGCACACTGTATTGCTTAGGTGAGTGAAGTTCATGGATCTCTGCCGATACCGATACCACCTTGCTGGGAGAGGCAAGGATTCCTCCTTACTGCTCTGCATGAGGGGGCAGGTGCTGGTTACTGCTGGGTGGTATGAAAGTCCTGTTCCAATAGGCCTCCTCTATGCTGCTCTTGTGAAGAGTGAGAGGGGCTCCTTGGTGCAAGTCAAAGTTTCCCATACCATCTCTACTAACCTGGAGGGAGGAGAGAGGAAGATCACCACTGAGTTTTATAGTTTCATGTTAATATTTTAAATAGATGATTTTTTCCATTTCTTATGTTTAGAGTTTTTTTAGTTATATTTCTTTTAGATCTACAGATATATTTAGTTTTTGTCAGACTAGTTTTAACAAAGCTCAAAGCTTACATTTTTGAGTGGTGTTGTAGCATCACATTTGAGAACTGCTAATTTGCTTTTCAGATGTGAGAAGAAGAGAATAATTGCCAAGTGTGCTGTAGATGAAAGGGTTTGGTGCTTTTGTAGGTATTTTGTGAAAAACACTGAAATTATAAGTCTGGCTTTTTAAATGAAGATAGTATTTAAATTCATACTTTAGTTTATAATGGCTCAATTAGAAGTATTACTTTTCTGGATTTTTTGATAATCAAATGTATGTATGAGATGTAATATTTATATATCTCTTTCAAATTTAGGAGTTTATTATATTCTGGAATTATGTGCATATAGATCTAAATTTAAAATTTAAGAATTGTAAACACGATTTAGTGATTTTATGGCCCCGGTGTGCTCAATTATTTTTCACCATGATATTAATTGAAGGCTTTTAAGAAATCCTTCCAACAAATAAAAGATTTACAAGTACAACACACTGCAGATTGACCAGGCAATACTTTAAATTGCTGTTAAGAATCTCATCTCATTTGATAAGATTATACTTCCAAAAGTAATAATGCAGAGCCTCTTAAAAATAAGGAATACCAGTGAATTCATTTCTTTAGTCTTATCTCCAAGCAAATGAGCACTCACTTAAACATTACTTAGTTTACCTTTGACCTATATTGATAAAGTCATAAATAAAATCACTTGAACAAGTTTACTATTAGATAACAAACTTATGTACTTTTCAATTGCATTTAAAACAATTTAAATAATAAAAATGTCTATCTCCTTCAGGGATTTAGAAAACATTTTATACTTTATATTATTGAATCAGTTTTATAAATTAGGTTAGTATGTTTTTTCCATTAAATTTTATATGAAGATGCCAGAGGTATTTCATTGACCAAAACTGTGGAAGAATAATGAATACAATCGTAACAAATTAATAAAGACTGTGATCTTGTTCCTTAATTTATGCTACATACATTTTCTTTAAAAATGGAAACTAGAGCAGATTAATCACTATGGGTGTTTAGTTATGTTCAATGAAGAAAAAAAAAGGAGAAACTTTCTTTCCATGTTTGTTGCTTCTCTTCCTCAACTTAGGGCTAGACTTTACGGTTTGTTTGGCTGTGAAGGGATGACAGACTTGGGGGATGGTGAGGGGAGCTTAGTTTTGGAATGTAAATACATGTAGAGCTTGCCTCCTTTTGTTTAGCATCTCTTTAAACTAAGACAAAAAAAATCAGTGAATGAATGAATAGCAGCATGGTGAAATACCTAAATGTTTGAGTTAAAATTTTTGGATGTTTGAAATCCTATTTGGATCCTTTTCCCAGATCTCAGTGCATTCATACGCACTCAGCAGGAAACTTCATGGAGATGCACATTTGGGCAGAAGGTCTTTGACGGTGCCTTTTTCTTAACTTGTGCCTTTTCTTCTTTAGAAAAAAGTAATGGCTTAAGTCTGACTGAAGAACAATCTTTTTTGTATGTTCCTTATAAGAATTTACTTATGGTTCACAGATCTTTACCCACCATCTATGCTGCAGTCCTTGGATTTAAAATAGCATATATCCTACTACAGGCTACAGGAAACGCCAAATTAAAGACTTAATGACACACTGCTGAAAAAGACAAAAGGTGACAAATTATAAATCAGTCCACTAAACCTCTAATGTGAAATTCATGGGGAAAAAAATATGCATTTGAGAAAAAAGTTTTTAAAAATTCTTAGTATTTTGGTGCTCATGCAACAGGTAAACTTATTAGTACAATTGGGTTTGGCTTTGAATCCAGATATTTTTAAAAAATGATAAGCATGAGAAGCATTCAACAAGTCTAGTGTTTATGTGAATATTTTAACCTTCTAAATTCTACCCATTTAAGAGAGATTTGTCTCTTTTTCTCTTTGTGAACTGTGATCATTTATGGTATCTGCCTGTCTAGTACTGAGGTGGTTTATTCATTTTCCTCCTGGAGTTTACCTTCGCCATTCTCCAGTCCATTCCAGTTTCCTTGACTTGTAAGGAAGTAAGAGTGTCTTTTGTCTATTGCTTAAATTCTGGGGAAGGGAGCAAGAACAAGAGGCTCTGGGGGTTAATGGAAGGGTTAGAGAACAGATGGATCGGGAAGGAAAAGGAGGCCTTTTAAAACCTAGTTTTCAAAAGACCCCCAGTTAGTGCTTCTGGCTCATTTTTCCAGCCTTCCCTTTGGGAGGGTCCCTTTCACAAAGGGGCTGATTCCCTCTTAGACTGACAGAACATGCTTTTTCTGGGTGGTGTGGGAATGTCGACCTGGGCTGGTGACCGCACAGCTGGTAGTGAAGTTATAATCAGAATAGCGAGGGAATCCCAGCTGCATGCCCTGGGTAGCTAGGAGGAGCTGTATATTCTCCTGGAAGGGAGACAGCTCCCTGCCAATGTCTTAGCACCAGGAGAACCTGGCAGACATGTACCACCAGAAAATGCTGAAGGCACTTCAGTCTGTTTCAGTTTATTTGGAGTTAATAAAAAAAAATTTAAAAAAAGGAAAACGTTGTTCAGTATGCACACATTTGCACATGAAGGAACCACACGCACACCCATTGGGAAGAATATATCAAGCCTAAGCTCTCCCTTGTGCTCAAGGGTGTGATTCCAAGGTCAAATGTATAAATGAATATTCCACATACATTACTATACTTTTTGTTATGGTGTTTCAGTTCCCACAGAGAGCTAGATGCTGCACAAGGCAGAGGAGACAAAGATCTAATCAAATGCCAGAACTTGAGTCGAGGTTCTATCAGTCGAGGTTGTTAACAGGATGACAGGTTCACTTACTTTGCTGCCATCTCTGCCTTTTCTTGTTCTACAGTCATTTAGGGAATTGGTCCTTTCGGCCTCACAATTGATTGATTTCTTCATGCTAAGAAATGTGTACTAAGCAGGAACAGGGGAGATAGGAGGCAATAAATGCAGAACATGATGGAGAAGATGTTAGAAGTTGTTAAAGTGTATGTGACTGCTTGGAAATGTAGAAGGAAAATGCTCTCTAGGTAAAGCACATGGAAGTGGGAAAATGAGGCAGCTCTTGAGTGAGGTTTCCAGGTTGTGGTCTCTTGCTTCTCAGCAAGCAGCAATAAGGGGAAAAGACTTAGGGAAGGATGCAGAGCCCCAATTTTATTGTGGTTGAAGCTCTTCTAGAAATTAATTCATTGACCAGAATGGGGATGAGCATTGAAGGCACTGCTCTAGAAAGACTGTATGATTTGGGCACCTAGAATAGCATAAATGTCTGTGGCTCCATGTTCAAAAGTTAAGAATTTCAAGACAGCACAAGTTTAAAGGCAGAGGGTTGAACTAGGCTTAAGGCCCTTGTAAGTGCCAGGCTTTGAGCAACTGCACAAGTGTCATGCCCATGAAGCTGGCCCTGTGGTGCAGTTGGTCATCCTAATTGTCCTTCATTTGTTCCATGACCTTTGGCATTCCATGACCTCCCTTCATCCATTGTCTACTTACTATCTGTTGTACCGGGATTTGGAGAAGATTACTTGACAGGGAATGACAAATACTTCAAAGAAATTCAAAGCAAGATATATGCTACAAATCCTACATTGTTTTCTATCACCCAAAGAGGGGAACAGAGCAAGATGGTGGACTAGCATTCTCTAGTGATTCTCTGTGGAAACATCAGTGTGAACAACTGCCCATGTACAAAAATATCTTCACAATGTTATCAGAGTCCTCGGCCAGAAGCCTGACTCAGGAAGTCTTAGTAGATCAGATCTGGCCACCTGCCATCCCAAAAGTCCAATTAGCAGAAATAAAGATTGTGGTAAGCAGGAAAGGAGTTTATTTCAATTTGATCAGACCAGGAAGGCCACTGGTATAGAAAACTGTCTTCCCTGTTTAAACAATAGCTCCAGGACTATTAGGAGGATGGAAGCAGGGAGCCCAGAGGTATGCAGATGCATCACAGTTCTGGTCAGGCCATGGTCTGGTTTCAGGTCTGGGTCTACTGAGATTCTCCTGGTGCCAGGGCCAGAGGTGGGCAGCTTCTATTCAGTTTCCATCCCCAGCATGAGGTGATTACCTATAAGAAATTAGGATGGAAAAATAACTTGAACAGATTAGAGAAGTACAATGGAGTCAGTCAAGACAATGACTGGATCTTCCTTTAAATTCCCCAATTTTAAAGGAACACCTATTAAAATAAGAGATAAAGAAACTAGGTAGGCCATCACAATACCTGGTTGTAGTAAAATATAGTAAAAAACATTACATTTAAAAGGGCAAGAAAGTGAGTTTTATATTACTTATATCACCCTACTTCTAACCCCAGGCAGCATGGTATGGAGAGAGATATTGTCTACTTAGAGGAAGGAGAGGAAAGTGAGCACAGGAATTTGCCTTGGGCCCTAACACCAAGCTCACCATAGTAATAGACAGACCTCTGTTGCCTCTGATTCCAGGCTGATACTCCTAAAGTGAACTTCTACACCTGCACCTTGCCAAATAGGAACTCAAAGTCCATTTAGGGAAGACTTGACCTCCATTGTGCATCACCACGGGGCAACTACAGTGGTCTTAAGCTCCAGACAGCCCTCAGTGGCAAGCAGACCTTAGTAGGCACAGGGCTGTGCCAATTTTAGAGGTCATGGAATTCCAGCCCAGCACTGAGCTACCCTCTGTGCCATGACTACCACCCCAGTGCTCATGGACCACACCCATGTCCCATCCAAAATCTCTGGAGAGGCTTACTATTGAAGAACATTCCCAGATAAAGCCAATTTGTGAAGACTGCAGTAAGTACCTACTTAAAACTCACAGACATGGACTCATGAGCACAGGAGTAAGAACAGTCAGTCAGGGAAACATGATGTCACCAACTGGCCAAAATCAAACACATGACTGACCCTAAAGAAATGGAAATATGTGAACTACCAGATGAAGAATTCAAAAATTATTGTTTTAAGGAAGCTCCAGGAACTTCAAGAGAAATAATGTTGTAATTGTATTGCATCTGTAGTAAAATATAGATTTTGGTTAGAATTGAGGGAAAACCAAGTGTTCTGACCATCTGAAATATTTGCCATGTCAGTGGTAAAATAATTAAAGTATCATTATTGAAGTCTCTCAACTCTAAAATTCTGTGATTCTAATTTTCATAATTTTATCAAGATTTTTCATTTAAAAGACTAAGAGTCACTCATGTTTGAATGTTAAAGAAATATTTAAAATTAATATCTAGGACTAAGCATATAGCTTAGTGGTGGAGCATTTGTTTAGCATGCACAAGGCCCTAGGTTCCATCCCTACATTTCCAGTACCATGAAAAAGAAAAAAGAATATATCTAATACTAGATAAAACTTTTCAGGTTAAGTTTGTTTTCCATATTGGTAACTTGGAAGAAGAAATGAGCTTTTCTATAGTTAATTTTCAGAATTAATAGAGATTTTTTTTAAAAATTATTCAGAAAAAGAAATGTTAGTTTAGTTTTTGTTTTTCCAACTCATATTCTTATAGCCTATATCCAATACAACCAGTGAGTATTAATGAAACTCCTCATTCAAAGCAAGACTTTTATCGCCAGTAGTACTGGAGAGTGAACTGAAATAAGAAAGAACTGAAGTCAAGTTGGGAAAGAGTTCAACTGCATGCTTAGAAGCGTGCCATGATAAGGAGGTTAGCGAGTTACAGAATATTCATTTCTAGATATTTCAGTACTTACTTATCTAACAGAATGGGCAATCTCTTTTCTCGTGTATCTTCTAGAGCTATTATTTGAAGTATTACAAGGATTATATAACGTATGCATACTACTCTAGACATATATATAAGTAGTATATTTAAAACCTATGGGTATTTATATACAAAGTGATGGTTTTGTTAGTAACTCTAGAAATGCTACTTTAAGTATAATATCTGCTTTGTCTGTTTATCTGTTTTATCGATTAAGGTAATGAACTTTAAAGATAATCTTTTTTAAGACCACAGCAAAAGCAGTTTATTAGCATTCCCTCCACTGTCTTTTGTAGAGGGAGGGCTCTCAAGCTTCTCTTCCCTAATTTTCTAACTAGGCAAGTCTTTTAATGTCTGTGTCTGAGGTTGTCTTAGGTTAAATAATTTCTTAGAAATAAAGCTGACAATGGAGCTCATGGGAGTTCTCACTCCAAGTGCCTTTGTAATCACTAGATCAGATTTCTTCCACCCATGAGTAGTATTTCCAGCCAGAGGCATGCCTAATCCCAAGACTTAGGAGGCTGAGGCAGGAGGATCAAAAGTTCTAGGAGAGCCTCAGAAACTTAATTAGGCCCTAAGTGTCCCTAAGCAACTCAGCAAGACCTTATCCCAAAACAAAAAATAATAAGAGCTGGTACCAAAAAATAAGAAAAATATTTCCAAATACCTACATCTTTTTTCTATTATTTATTTTTAGAGAATTCTCCAGTCTTACAACAAAAGAAATGTTCTCATATTAAGAAAAGTACACATTATAGAAAGTCAAGTGGATCATAGAGAAAAGTTCCCTATAATCCAACTTCTTGAGGTAATAATGGTGAAGTGTGGTAAAACATTTGCATTTTGATTTTATAATCTATAAAGCAATATACACAGAATTCTGGAAGATAGAGCTCACTGTATATCTATCTATAGATACATAGATAGATAGATAGATAGATAGATAGATAGATAGATGTATACACAAACACACACACATACACATACATGCTGTATGACTACTTCAGTCAAGACCATGCAGCCTTTCAAGCTGAAGACCAGAGTAGTTGACTTTTCTCCAGAGGGCTTTTTTCATTTCTCAGCATAGGCCTTATAATTTGGTTTTTGATCACTTTTCTAGGACTTCTCAATATTAACTACAGACATTACAGCAGATTTTTAAAATTTTTTCTATTTGCTTCTTTTGTAACTGATTTTATGGAGTTGTTGGGATTAATAAAATATGATATAATTCCTTAGGTAGCCACTGTCTTTTTTTTTTTTTTCTTTTGTACCAGGGATTGAACCCAGGGGTACTTAACCACTGAGCCACATCCCCAACCTTTTTTTTATATTTTATTTTGAGACAAGGTCTGAGTTCCTTAGGGCCTCACTAAGTTGCTGAGGCTGCCTTTGAACTTGTGATCCTCCTGCCTCAGCCTCCCAAGCCTCTGGAATTACAGGTGCCAGGCTACCTTAGTGTTAAAACAGTCAGTCTAGTGCTTTGCATAACAGGTTGTTGTTATTTTTGTCTAGCCTGTAGTCATTCAGAGCCAAGTCTGGTGAACATATTGAATTATGTTGGATGGATCCCTTCCATACTGGGTCAAAGATAAGGTAATACCTTCCAGGTATTGAGACTGGTTTTCTTACGCGTTTCATCAACTGATTCTAGATAATTCCAGTAGAAGAATACACACACACACACACACACACACACACACACACACACACTTTTTTAAACTAGAAACTGAAAATTTTTAGCAAGGACAATATTTGGATTATTGCCTGCCTTGATCATTTTTTTAGGACAATGTTTTCTCAAAGTCTTCAACTTGAAGCCTGTTTGTTGGAAAGAATATCAGTCTTGTTTTACTTTAGGATTTCTCATTGCCTTAGCAGTCAAAAAGTGATTGTTAAATGTGAAGTTGCTGTTATTACTACAGATGGATTCGTTAGCAACAAGTCTCCTCTTTGGGCTAATTTTCAGCCTTGATGAGTCCATCCCAGAAAGAATGAGGTAGGACAGTGTTTTTGTGCTTTTCAGGAGGGCTTTGCTTTTACTCCAGGCCTTCTAAAAGGATGCTGATGACTTCAATCATTCTCCCTCTTTTTGTAGCCTTATGTTTATCTTAATCTCTCCCCCCACCCCTCCTCTTTTTTGTGTTTTGTTTCTTCCTCTGTGAAGGGAAAGTAAAGAGACTCTTCACTCAGCCCTCCCCTCCTCCACACCCCTCCCTTTCCTCACCTCACCTCCAGGGTGGGCTGAGACTGGAGGAAGAACCTTAAATCTGCCCTTTGTTAGGCACTCTGATGACTAAAACTGTTGGAACATTGCTAAAATGAGTCTTGGAGGTGTTCCCTTCTCTCCCTGCTTGCCATTTTCATGGATTACTAAGGATTGGCTCCATTGCCAAACAAGGCTAACACTCAGCCTCAAATGTTGACCCATTTTTTGTCCAGTTTTTCTTAATACAGAAGTTTCAAGCTTTAGAAGTACAATGATTATTGTTCTTATAGCAGAAGTCCACTTCATAATTGCTGAAATCCCTCTCTTGGGCTGAAAGAAAAAAGCAGTTTGTATCCAAGGTTGTAAGCAGTAATGCCTGCAGCATCCAGAGTGCTCAGGGCAATCTCTTTTGACCTAAATAGTTATCCAACAAATGTAGTACAAAGCCTTAAGAATATGGGGCATTTCCTAACTGAACAAATTAGTAGTTATGGAATAATGTGCTTTTATTTAAAAATTCAAATGTAGATTTGAACAAATAAAGTGAATATTAGAAAATTCACAGATTTTTATGGAAAGTTGATGGCTGGTAATTTTGGGCTGATTGGTAGAGGGAAATGAGGGTGACAAACTTTCCTAAGTTACTTGATATGAAGTTCATGCCAATACTGTTGTCTTCTTCCATGATTAAGAAGTAAAAAGTGACTTTTTATTGTAGTCTGGCATTTCAACAATGATGGAAAATACAGAAAAATGCAAAGAGAACTTTCATTTAGGCTTTCAAAGATCCGTGGGAATTAAGGTGTGTGTGTGTGTGTGTGAGAGAGAGAGAGAGAGAGAGAGTGAGAGAGAGAGTGTGTGTGTGTGTGTGTGTGTTTGCATTTGTAAAAACACCTTAGCAAAACAATGATACTCCCTGGGTGTACTAATGAAAATGATCAGGTCATTTGCAGAACCTTCAAGTAACTTACATGGAAATTATTTGCAATGCTTGTTTCTCCTACATTAAAAACTAATTTCTTCTCAGACTTCCAATCAGCTACAATACTGAAACGACAATGCCAGGACATACAGCAGTGATGCAAAATTGCTTCTCACTAATGACATTTTGTCAGCCTAAGCTTTAACCTTTTAATCCAGAGGAGAAAACAAGACTAGAATGTTTAAAAGAGTTTTCTAGAGCTGTTTACAAACATTCGGGGAAAATGGGAAAAGCAAAGAGGAAGGACAGGGACTGGTAAAGGTCTCGGCCCTTCTCTTCTTCACATGACAAAGTAGCAGTCAAAATACCCCCTACAGTTTACCACATCTGGTAGCTGCTGTAGCTGAAGGAGCGAACTTGGTCTGGTGGTGTTGAAGAAAAGAGTAAACAGGACAGGAAGGAGAGAGAGCTTGGTTGGCTATCAGGGGCCAACACTCACAGCCCCTGTGTGCCCGGGCGCTGTATGAGGCCAGCAATCGAGGTCAAAGTCTGAGAACTACTGTTATGAAGAGCATTCATTTTGTACTTTTGAAATTTTGGATGATAGATCATAGTGCTTTGGGCATAAGGCTTTGAGCCATCTGCACAATCTTAGTAATCCACTTAGCAGCACTGCCTTAGCATCTGGTAGGAGTTCAGTAGCCAGTCTGTTTTCACTGGCCACCCGATGTTCACTAGGACACACCTTCCTTTCCTTAGATACCTTTTCGTACAGTTCCGCTTTTGTGGGGTTACTCGTCTTTCCTCACTCTTAACTTGAAGTGTTTTAAACCTTTGTTTATGTGCCCAGAGGTCTTCTGGCAAGTTTCTCAACATGAAAAAAAAAAAAAACAAAATCTGCCTCTGAGTTATAGAAGTTATTTAGTTCCTCTGACACATAGTGCTACATCAGCTGAAGGACAATCAAATATAGATGCTTTTGGAGACAGCAGAACTAAAGCAGGAGCCAGTCTCACATTTTTCCATGACTCACTGGTGTACTGAAGGTCTAAGTCTCCTGCAAGTTAACCCTCTCTTTCCTGAGAACGAGTGTTTCCATGAAATCTCTACTTCCTCTTTGAAATGGTGAAGGCAGGCAAGATATCCAGCACTGGGAACTGCTTTTGATTTGAAAGAAATTCTGAAGTAATAGAGGACTCTGGTTTATGTATCTTCTTTTGGCTCATGTGTGTGAGGCAAGGAAGGAAAGGGAGGGAAGAAAAAAGGAAGGAATCTATGAGGAAATTGGTGGCAATGGCAGTCTGCTGCTAGACAATTTTTTGCTTATATAATTTTCTACTTTTCTATTTCTGTAAAGACTAAACTTATATTTTTTTAAATAAAGTAACTCAAGAGTGTAGAGCACATAAACTGTAAAATAGTAGTTATTCGTATATTGAAAATTCTAAAAAAATTAATAACATACCAAAAAATAAACTTCATCCTTCTGTTTCTCTTAAAATTTAAAGATAAAAATGTCTCATCTCAGGCCTGCATCCAACGTCATTTTAGAAGGGACGAAAACCCAATACACGTTAGGAAGAAAATCTATTGGTAGACTTATTTGTGAATGATAACTATATTCCAGTCTAGAAGGACAGTTATTTGCATTCTAGAGTAGTAAAGAAGAGGGGCAAGTTTATCAAAACACCATTGATTATACATTTTGAAAATACCAAGAGGATTACTGAAGTGCCTACGATTGGAAAGAATCCAAAATGGATCAGTATTTTTACAGAGGAGAGTTTTGCTCTAGAAACCTAAAGTTTTGCTTCTTTTCCTGAAAATCTACTTTTGAGAAGTCAGTCTGAAAACACTAAGAACAAAATGAAATCAAACAAAAACAAAAATAGCCCCAATTAAAAATATCAGGTTCAAAAGGAGTAAAAATTTTCATTTTTCTTACATATCAAATGGGCAAAACGTTTAAAATTCAAAAATAAAAATTCAAAAGACAAAAAAAGGATGTCACCTCACATGGGACAATGACAGCCCCATTGAGGTACATGTAGACCAGAGAGATACACAATATGTTAATTCATTTTACCCAAACAAGCCTGTTTTATTTCATTCTGCACAAAATATTAATTTGAATTGAAACAGTATGTTCTTGATCCCTGTTTTTCAAGCTGTTGGTTGCAGTATGATTTGGGAGTGATGTAAAGACTTTGGTGGTTTTCATTTTGATAAAAGCAACAAAACACTGAATTAAAAAGAAAATATGAACACATATGAAACAGAACACATTGTTTTGTAAAATATTTTTAGTTACACAAATGTATATATACACATATATTCACGTGTATTAGATTTGAATAACATGATATTTCTTATGGTGAGTCAAGATCAAAAGTCAAGACCAAAACATCCTTGGTTTTACTTTGCTTTCACTATTTCTGGAATGGCTGGCCATTCAGGTTCTTTGAAAAGCAAAACTATTTGAAGATTCATATCCAGGGTATACCTGTGAAATGTCATCTTAATTGTATCCCAGAAGTAACTGGCTGCAGTTGTGGAAGAAAATATATACTATTGACTATTAGTAGTCAATAGTTAAACTAAGACTACTGATGGCACCAGGCTTCTGACTTCAGTCACATCTGTATTTCAAGGAGCTCATCAGTACTTGGGAGATGCAATCTAAAGCAATCAATGTTTTGTCTCTTTGTTCATTTTTGTGGTACTGAGGACCCAACCCAGGACTTGTGCATGCTCAGCAAGCACTCTACCATTGAACTTTATCTTTATTTCATTTTGAGACAGGGTCTCAATAAGTTGCCCAGGCTGTCCTCAAACTTGGAATCCTCTTAGCTCAGAATGAAGTATTCTTAAAAGTGGTATGACAGAATACAAGGAAAAGACATTACGTATTCTACCATGAGAAGTACTGGGCAGAAAACAATTTAATCACACTGGAGCCTGTGAACCATTTATCTTCCTGGGTCTTTGAGAACTAAAGAAGAGAACCAAAAGGCAAATATGCTGGATAGTGGAGAGCATGACTGGGTGGGGTGTTTTGTGTTTGGCTGTCTCTTAACCTTCATGACACTATTTTAATAATTTACTTAGGTCCAGTTTTCCATATGTGTGTGTGTGTGTGTGTGTGTGTGTGTGTGTGTGTGTATGAGAAGGCAAACATTAGAATTAAAAAATAGAGAACATTTATTTTTCAGGATTATTTTGAAGATTGTTAACAGAAAATATTATACTCTAATAAGCAGATTGTAGTTTCTTAATAAAATGTGAATTTCTTTTTTTCTTTATGTGAACTCATTGAAACAAACTCATCCCAAACACACACCTCATGAAAAATTCACACATACACATATACCCCTACATACAGAACCAACAAGAACATTTATTGAATGTTCTCTAAACTATTAAACTCTTTAAAATAATTCATCAGCAAGTGCAAAGGACTCTTAACAGAGAAGCAGTGACTCAAAGTGTGGACTCTTGTCATCTCCACCCAAGCAGCTGGACAGGTGTTTCAGCTTCACTGTTCCTTAGTTTTCACAGCTATAACATGGTGGTAGTAATAGAATTACTTTATTGGTTTTCCTGTGCATGAGTCTGAAATGAATAAATATATGTAAAGTGATGAAAACGTGTTCCAATGGTAGGCAGTGTTAGTCTTGGTATCATCTCAACGCCAGAGAGATGACATGAAAGTTGATTACTGAAGGAAGATTTTTCAACAAAGTAAGAAGGTAAAGCTTTAGTAAGATTTGAGGTAGGGCTAGAGAGAGACTAGCAGAAAAGACAAATGAGAGGCTTTCACATCTGTTACATTTTTTTGTAGTTTTATCTTGCTATTCCCTTTTCACCTTTAGGTTGGGAAGTCTATAGGCTTCTTGTACTTAGTTCTTGACTGACATTTGATTTTGTTTCTAACAACTTTTTGTATTTGTTTTTGGATTTTTCTTTTAATGAAATACCCCCCATTAGGTGCACTTGATTAGGCTTGTTTGCTTGTTTTTAAAGGGAGAGGACACAACAAAGATGTTTCAGAATTCCTAGTTTAATTCCAGGCCAAAGACAATATATATGTTCTGACTGACATCCCAACCTCTTTAGATTTTAGAATACAAACATCACAGGTGAATTCTTTGGCAGCTTAAGTCTGTTTCCATAGCTCAGGCATTGTCTGGAGAAAAACAGTTTTATTTTGAAGGGAATTTTCAAAATTCTCATGAAAGACCTTCAGCACAATTGTGGATCTTTAATATGTGTGTTCTTTTCATAATTCTTGTATAAAATCCACATTTGTGAGAAATGCTTGGCCAATAAATACAACTGTTTCGAGGTTGTAACATGTTGTTGCACCAATAGTGCTCTCAGTTTGCTTGTGGGTCTTGCTGAAATATGAAGCAAAGATACAGCCTCATGCATAGTTATGTGCACTTACTCCACTATTCAATTCTTATTATCACATAAGACTGTAGTTGTGGGGCTGGGGTTATAGCTCAGGGGTAGAGCGCTTGCTTAGCATGTGTGAGGCACTGGGTTCAATCCTCAGCACCACATAAAAAATAAACTAAAAAATAAAGATATTATATCCATCTACAACTGAAAAAAAAGACTTTAGTTATGACTATGGCATTTCCTCCCATGGTGCATCATATAGTAGTTTTCCTCACCTCCTATCCCCATTTGTAGTTTAGCTTTCCAGTTTTAGCTACCAACTTAGGGTCAGTGATAGTCCAAATACATTAAATGGAAAATTCCAGAAATAAGCACATTAATAAGTTCTGAATTGCATACCATTCAGAGTAGTATAGTGAAATCTTGTGCCATTCGCCTCTGTCCCACCTGAAATATGATTCATCCCTTCGTCCAGTGTATCCACACTTTATATGCCACCCAACTGTTAGTCACTTAGCAACCATCTCAGTTATCAGATTGACTTTTGCTTTATTGTGATATGACTGCTGTGTTCAGGTAATCTTTGTTTTACTTACTAATGGCCCCAAAGCACAGGAGTAGTGATGCTCACAGTTGGGATATGCTAGAGAGAAGCTGTAAAGTGCTTCCTTTAAGGGAAAAGGCAGAAGTTCTAAATAAGGAAAGGGAAAACAATCACATGCTGAAGTTGCTAAGATCTATGGTAAGAATAAATCTTCTATACGTGAAATTATGAAGAAAGAAATTCATGCTAGTTTGCTCTCACATGTCATGACACACGGCAGCAACAGTACATGTTAAGTGCTTAGTTAAGATGGAGAATGTATTAAGTTATAGTTTGGTGCTATCCTTGGTTTCAGACATCTACCAGCAGTATTGGAAGTATCCCTCATGGACAAGGGGGTCACTTAATATAGTATTTTGCTCATTCTAAAATGAGCTAGTTCCCAGCTATGGTGACACATGTGTGTTACCCCAGGAGACTGAGATAGGAGTATTGCAAGTTCAAGACCAGCCTAAGCAATTGAGTGAGACCCTATTTCAAAATTTAAAATACAAGGAGGACTGGAGATATGGCCCAGTGATAGAGTTCAATCTCTAGTATTGAAGGAAAAATATATATATAAGCTAGTTCATGAATTGCTTTCTGAGTTACCCTGGGAGCTCATTTGCCCATTCAAAATGTGTTTTAAAACTCAACTCAGCATGGTGGTAATCACATGTGTAATTGCAGCAACTCAGGAGCTAAGGGTAGAAAGATCATGAGTTCGAGGCCAGCCTCAGTAATTTAGCAAGACCCGCAGCAACTTAGCAAGACCCTGTCTCAAAATAAAAAATAAAAAGGGCTGTGAATGAGACTCAGTGATAAAATGTCTCTGGGTTCAATCCCCCTGTACCCAAAAAATAATAAATTAAAAATAAATCAAACTCATGCCCTCTGCCAGAATACTTTAGGTCCAAGCCCAGAGTGTTTCCAGACTGTCATTTTTAACCTCCAGACTGTCATTCCAAAAGCAGGACATTTTCCTTTGACTATTTAATGCAAATCCTTTTTACTCAATTAACAGTGGGACCAGGTATGTATTAACTACCTGACTTGGTTTGAGACCTCTCTTTGGGCTTTCTTACAAAACAGCATCTGACTGGTCAATAGAAACTGACAAAGATACACAGAATCATTAGTAATGAGAGTAATTAGAAATTCAGAAACACATATTCCAGGGCAGCAAGGAAAGACCTGCAAAGCAGAGCTTGTCAACTTTGTTGAAGAAATTTGCAAATATATGCATCTGTTAGCGATCAGTGTCCTGACTTAATAGGCAAGTTTAAAATTACTGATTACGCTGATGTGCTTCTGATTCCTTTTTGCAAAACAGATGAGTAGTTTTTATTCCAAAATTTGTTCCAAATCCTAGTTTTTGGCAGTGTGCTAGGTTTAGTCACAGTGTGAATAAAGTATGCTCTCCACTTCTTGATTACTCTGCCTAAAATATCTCAACACAGTGTACATTTGGTCCTTCTTAGAGTATTACCACTAATGTTAAACATCAACAACTTCTTTTTTTAAGCTAATGAAAAAGTTACAACTGAGACTCTTGTAAACCTTATGATACTGCCCCAAACCCAAATGTACCTTGTCAGTCCCCCGTCTTCTAAATAATGAATACTCATGCTGTCACTGCTCACAGCTCACTACCTTTGTCCCTCAAGCATTGCCATTTGGTTTTGTGTCCTTTCATTGATTTTTAGAGGACAACTGATGTCTCCCCTTCATCTTTGGATAAAGGACACAATTATTAAATTGGCTTTCACTTTATTCCATGTGTGTCCTGGATCTCCCTCCCCTCTTAGTAGCCAAGGACACATTTCTGAGTTCTTCATCTCCATGCTTGCCAAAATGGGAAAAAGAAACTGTTGAACCTGGGTCTTGTGGGATACTTGACCAATTTAATTGATTTTTTTAATATAAGTGACGTTTTAGCATCCTGTGACTACAACCACAGAAACTTTGGAACGTGTGAAGAGTTGTTTGCTCCTGATGGCATTTTCTTGGGTATAGTCATCTGCAATAGACTTGAATTATAAAATATAAACCATATCTTTGTAAAGAGGCTCCGATGGGCCAGCATGAGAATCAAGTAGTAATACAAGGTGTAATAGTGCTGGGAATTGGAGATGAAAACCTGACCTCAGTTATTTGCCTCTGGATCGCCAGAGGCTGGTAGTTACATTTGCTCCCTCAGAAAGATAAGCATTTAGGGATGTTCCCTCAGCCATTTGTTGACTCGAATTAAGCTTTGCATGAAGCAACATTCAACCCTTAGGAAAAGTCTGTTGCCATGTCTTGGAATCTAAGATGCTGGAACAGTAAACTTTCCAAAAATGCTTTGATGCTCAGATTTAACAAAAAGTTAAAAGGAAATAAATCCCTTAAAAACAAACCTAATACCCTGCCGCTTATCATTGTTTTATTAATATGAAGTGTTTTTTTTTTTCTTATAAGGAAGAAGCCACTATTTTTATAGTCTTCCATAGAAACAGGAGGTTGGTACTTTACAGTGTCTGGGAATCAGATAGGCACCTGGATACAGGGAGCTTGTCTACAGAGATGGAAAAGATAGTGGCCCTCCCCTTGAAGGTAAATTTAATACAAGGAAGGGGAAAGTTGGTGGGGGGGCGAGTAGAGAACCAAGTACCAAACACACAAAACCTGTTAGGGTGGAGGGAGCAAGCAGGACTGGTTATATAATTTGCAGGGCCTAGAAAAAAAAGGAAATCCTATTGTTCAAAAAGCAGGTCCAAAGTTCTATTAAAAGCACTAAAATATAAAGCTTTTTCTTCCCTCCCCCCCACCTCTGTCTTTCTCTCTGTCTGTCTGTCTCTCTGTCTCTGTCTCTCTCTCTCCTGCTTATGCACAGACTCCCTGTTCCATCAGACTTCACTTGCAAAACACAAGTTCAGAGATAAAATCACTAGAACTTTCAAGGCTGGGCGAGCAGCTCAGTGGTAGAGTATGTGTAAGACCCTGGGTTCAATCCCCAGTACTGAGAAGAGTGTCCCAAAATTTCAAGATAGTGACAGAGGTGGACTGAAGCAAGCACAGAGCCCTTCTGAGCCTGGACCACTTGAAAGTAGGATTTTGGTGGGTTGTATAGTGGATTTGCACACACACGAAGCCAATCCTGGGTATAGATGTGATTACTATAAAATCTAATGCCAGCCTGAATCCTTTTTTCAAGAAAGGGTTCATATAGAGAAATGTGAATATGTTTGTACAAATTGAGACAGATTTTGTTTTTTTGTTTTGGGTTTTTTTTTTGTACTGGTGATTGAACCCAGAGGTGCTCTCCCACTGAGCTGCAACCCAGTCTTATATTTTTTATTTTGAAACAGGGTCTCACTAAGTTGAGTACCTTACTAAGCTACTGAGGCTGGCTTTGAACTTGTGATCATCTTCCCTCAGCCTCCCCCACTGCTGGGATTATGAGCGAGTGCCACTATACCCAGAAAGACAGATATGTTTTGATAGATATATATTTTATAGTTGTTTTGGGTTTTATTGTTGTTGAGAATTAGGGTTGTTTCCTATATGAGAGGAGAGGAAATAGGATATGAAATATTTAGAGGAAGTAGCAGACTTGGAGAAATAGCATGTACTGCAGAGACAGGCTAGGTTATTTGTTAAAAACTTTAGGTGCAGAACTTGCCACGCAGGATCTTTGTATACAGAAATATAGGCTGCCATTCTCAGGAGGCTTTTTTTCTAATGGATTGATACATTTTTAAAATGGAAAAGGTGTTGTCTTTCTTTTTGCTTTAGAGGAGCCCTAAGGAGAGGGAAATTACCAACTGGACCCCAGTGTGTCTCTCCCAAGCAGGATTTAGGCCGTGGTGGCATCCAGGTACTGGCAATAGCATCTTGTTCAGACTTTAGAACCTGTCTGAAGTCCCTGCTCCCACTTTTTAGCTGAACAACTTCTTAGTCAGCTTTTAGCCACTCTAACAAATACCTGAGATAATCAACTTATAAAGAGAGAAGATTGATGGCTCATGGTTTTAGAGTTTCCAGTCCATGATCAGTTAGCCTCATTGCGTTTAGCTGGGCAGCACCTCATGGCCAGAGTGTGTGGCAGAGTGAAACCATTCACCCATGCCTAGAAAGCGGGGAGAAAAAGAAAGAAAGAAAAAGGAGCCAGGGTCCCACAGTCCCCTTCAAGGGCATGCCCCAGTGACCTACGACTTGCCACTGGGCCCCACCTCTTAAAAATTACACCACCTCCCAATAGTGACTAAGCCTTGAGCACACGGATATTTGGGGAACATTCCTGATTCAAACTGTAATAACCTTGTTGCTATCACCTCTCTGAAACTCTTTCACTTTCTATGTAAAATAAAAATGATCACCGAGCTTGCCTCATAGAACTAGAAGGAGTCAATGAATTAATATATATATAATGAATCAATGCATGCAACATGAGTTAGTATACACAGTTTGCATATCGGTGTAATTTATATGTGTGTCTTATGTAGCAGATTCTGGAAATACTGTTATTGGTTCTGTTCTGCTTATTGCTACTGGCACTTGTAAGTGGCCTTCTCAACATTACTTAGGACACACAATACTCATCTTGAAAGAAATAAACCTGCATCTCTGCAACTTGTAGCACACTTGTTTGATTTGCTCCTGAGAGAGGTAGTGCCCGAGACTTGGATTAGCAGGACATCTTTGAAACTCATGTGCTAATTTTTTTCTAGTCGTCAACGTTTTTAGCACATCTTTCTGCTTCGGCAGTCATGTGGCCTCTCCTTTCTCCCCAGTTTCAACTCTTCTGAAGGGTGTTTTTCGCCTCTTTCAGTCATAGCCTCACAGGCTGTTCCAAAGGGACCACAGTTGGGGCAAGAATCCACCCGAGCATCGTTGCAGGTGGGCTCAGCGTTCACTTAGCATATCTAGATTTCCACTACTACCATCATATGTAGCCAGGGACCAGAATAAATGTTGACCAAAGGATGAAAAATCCCTGAGTCGGAGTTGATATCTTTGACTTTTGTTGGAAAATAGAAAGTGGAGAGAATCCATAGCTTTTGTTGAAGTTCATAGCGTTTCCTAGGTCTGAAAGCCTGCTTGAGCCTCCTCTGAACTCAGAAACAAAAGAAATGTTCCTGGAGTCCATTACACCTTGGTCTCTTTATTGCCAGTTTTCTCTAAAGAAGATCCTCATGGACTCAGTACAGACACGAGTGAATTTGCTCTTCAAGGTTCTTGAGAACGACTTGCTAAATCTTGTAACCACGGTCTCTCCCTCTTCTGCCCACGCTTCTCTGCTCCCATTTATTTCTTCACACTTTCCTCTCGAAAGTTCTTGGCTTATTTTGGCATTGCACACTCCTTCTGCTTCTCTTAACGCTTCTTTTCACTGTCTCCTTCACTTGGTTTTCTTGTCCTCCGTACCCTTGAGTGTAGACATTTGCCAGGTTTGGGTCCCACAGTCCAGTCTTCAGTCTCTGTTCCTTCTCTCTGGGGGATCTCCTCCACTCCCTGGCTCTTCTCTTGACTTTGTCTCAGTGTTGTCTCTGACTCTGTCCCAACTCTGCTGCAAAGTTCCTGTGCTTCCTATGGATGTGCCGGTGCCGCTCCAGCCGAAGCATCCCTTTAATGTCATTGCATTAAGTCAACTCATTCTTCCATTTGGAGTTTATTCTCTCTTCTCCTACCCGTGTCTGCTCTTTCTGCCATGATACCTCTCTTGGTTGGTATTGTAGTGGTCCCTGACACCAAACCCGTCCACATGTCTCTTTCTCCTTTCAGAGCATGAAAGGAGACCAGGCTTTTTTATTTTCTAACTGCTGCATCTGGTACTGTGCCTAGTACATAGACGGCTCAATAAATGACTAGGTGATTAACTCAGCAGGTTAATTTTGAGCAGCTTCTCTCTTTACCTCCCAGTTTCTCAAGTTTAGTTGATTTCAAATGCCCTTTTCATGCCCTTGTCTCTTGAGTACACATTCTACTTCTGTTCTTTTGAATCTCTAACCTGTTTTTTATAGTTCTGCCAGTGGCGTCCCCCTAAAACACAGAAGACCCTTTCAAGACAGGGCTGTGTCTCACTCACCTTTTCATAACCCAAGTGCTGAACCCCAGGACCTTGTGTACAGTGGCCACTCAAAGGTATGTTAAACTTAATTGGAGCAGAGCTAGGAAGGAAAGAGATGTAAGGGGTGACAGATTAAAAGGAGGATTAGAAGGATAAAAGGAAGAGCCGAGGCCAGCCGCCTGTCTAGAAACATTTCATCCTAGTGTTAGACTGGATGAAAGCTGGGAGTATTTTGCTGATGTCCCTGGACACTTTTCCTCCTTTGGAAAAGAGAAATACATTATTCAAGAGATGAACAAATCAGAGAGAAAGGCTCTGTCCTTCCTCGCAAATACCTTACAAAGTCTTGTTCATCCAATGTAAAATTTTGGAGTGAGAAAATGCCTCAGTGGAGCCCAGCTCTCCCCGTACAGGCAAGGAAACTGAGGCACTGGGAGTTTAGGTGGCTTAGCTAGCTAAGGAAAAATGAGCCACAAAACTTGAGGCTTTTTATTTCTTTTCCAGTATATCCATCAATAAATCACATTTTGGGGCTGGGGCTGTAGCTCAGTGGTGGAGCGCTTGCCTTGCAAGTGTGAGGCACTGGGTTTAATTCTCAGCAGCGCATAAAAATAAAGATACTGTGTCCATCTACAACTTAAAAAAACTTTTTTAAAAATCACATTTTATCTTTTCCAAGTGGTGCAGGTATCTAAGGTAAGGAATTACATTTACTAAGATACTACGCTTTTTAAAGACCTTTGCTAATTATAAATTTTTATAATATTTACTTGAGGCTCTCTTTAGAGGACTCAGCATGATTTGAAGTGATTCATGATTTTCTATTTCTCTTTTTAAGGAGAGATTTCCACACCACCATCCCCTTTTTGTTTTCTTGTTAAAATCATACATAGCATAATTAGAAAAACAGATTAAGGTGGAATCCTGTGGTTAAATTGGAGGTGAGGATGTAAGTCCTGTCTGCAGCTCCCTCCCCATTGACCTTCCTCCTGTTGCTTGATGGCTGCTGAGGAATCCGAAGAGCTATTCCCAGAGCACTTTTGAACCTATACATTAGATGATCTCCAAGGCCCACTCCACATCTCACGTACCACGGTACTGGAATTATGTCATCAGTTGCCATTTGGGTCTTCATGGAAAATCCTCAGGATATCTTAGCTGCCCGTCACCAGCAGAAGGGATGTTGTGATATTGGGTGTGAGCACACATGCATCATCTGTTGTGGTACTCAGCTTTCTTCAACCAAAGTCTCCTCTCCAAAAGACAGATCAATCCCAGGAGACACTGTTTTCCAATCTTATTTCCCCTGCCCATCCACCCCAGCTGGGGACAGGGCTGAGGTCAAGGAAAAGCATTAGAGAGCCATGTTCTTTGCCCTCCTCCCACAGGTGGACTTTTGGACTCCTGGAATAGCACGTTCACCTGCAGACCCTCCTGAAGCAGCCTATGTGAATCTTTGATAATGCACGAGCCTCTCAGAAAAAACCTTTTACAAATAAGCTGAAAGAAGAGGAAATAAGGTTATTTATAATTGTTGAGGAACCCCCCCCACACACACACATACATTTTTAAACCACATAACAAAGTTTTAGAGTTTTAGAAAACTTCACCAATGTCCTGTTTGTTTCTTTTTTCCCTCCCTCCCTCCCTCCCTCCCTCCCTTCCTTCCTTCCTTCCTTCCTTCCCTTTTTCTTTTTCTTTCTTTCTTCTAGAGGATATTTGGGCCAGTGTTTTCCAAATGGAGAAAGTACTATTCCTACTTAGGGAACTGGAAATGTATGGGAATGTTTTGATTGTCACTGGGGAACAGTATTAGCATTTTGTGGGCAGGGGCCATGGTTTGTGGACAAAGCCAGCCCTGTGAAAGGGAAGAATTAATTCATCCCCAGTGCTGGTGGCATCCAAATTGTGAAACTGTGACCAAAATGCCCTGCTCCTTTGCCATCTTCACTGATAAACTATGATACCCTACACTTAAAAAAAGAGATAATCTGTAGCTACTTTGCTAATTTGGACATTACCACCACAACTCTTTTTCTGATATTGGAAAATATGAGTAGTGTGGCATAAGGGTTTTTAAAAAAAATTTTTTTTAGTTGTAGATGGACATGCTACTTTTATTTTATTTGTTTTGATATGGTACTGAGGATCTAACCCAGTGCCCTACACATGTGAGGTAAGCCCTCTACCACTGAGCCACAACCCCAGCCCCAGCCCCAGCCCCAGCTTAAGATTTTTAAAGCAAATATTTCTACATTTTATACATAAGAAATATAATAATAATTTTTTGTGCAACCCTAATTTTCAGAGATGCTTTTAAATACTATTTGAATTAAATGCAACTCACATTTTTATAATACTCCCCTTTACTAAAAAGAATGGCTCAGTGCCTACGAGAGAATAAGGTGTTAAATTGTGTGCATGTGCGTGCGAGCGCGCGCGTGTGTGTGTGCACTTAAATGGCTCTAGTGTTGTCAGTATAAGACCAGTAAATAAAATATTCTAGAAAAATTTTACGACCAGGCAACTGGTATATGGTCTACATTTAAACTCCAGTCACAGGTTTTAAATGCATCTTCACCGTTGGTGGTCTCAGCAAAGTCACTTCAGACAGGGCACAAGTGGGAGTTTGGGGGAAAGGAAATTCATTTTCATTCTTCTCATGTTGAATGTACATTTTCAAGGTTCCAGTTTAAATGTGTCTGAGATAATTGGAGCCCCTAGGAGGCACTTTCCTAAGCAGCTAATTCAGCCCATCCTCCCCAGAGAGGATAATTGTTGTTAAAAAACAAAAAAGTAAAATGTGTTGTTTTCTCATGTAATTATGTAACTGACATCTTTATATAATAATACATTTGGGTGGTCTGTCCCTGAAACACTTAGTTTGTTAGGAAACATTACCATTTCCACAAGTAATCACTTACTCCTAAATATTATGAAAGAATTTGGTATTGTTACATTGCATCATTGAATTAGTCAGAAGCTAAACTTTCTAAATGAATTTGGCACTGGAAAAGGCTTCTAGGTTTTTTTGCTATTTTTTTTTCTTAAATGTCATTATATGAGCTAAAATATTCCTGAGATGGAATACTATATGACAGGATGTTAAAAAGTAACAAAATACAAATCTGTTGAAGAAAAGAGTGAGGGCCCCCAAAGCTGCTGTCTTTTCAGTGATTACATGGTGACGTCCTTATCAATGTGGTGATTTGTCTTTTTCAGCTCATTTCATTTACCCCAGCTGGATTGGGTTAGGATGTAGGAACCTCTTTGCTGTAGTGAACCACAAATATCTTGACAGTGGACACACCGCCATTAGAATTGAGTTCATTTTAATCCACGTTGGTAATATGGTTCTTTGCCTTGCTGATTAAAAATGCCACACTGAACAATACAGAGTGGAGTTTTCCCCTTGTCATTCTCTCTTCTGGGACTGTAGACTGCCTTGGTCCTGAGGAGATACCCATTACTAATTCTGGATTCAGCCAGAACCTGACTCTAACTAATCAAGGTGGCTGATTATTCTACCTCAGGGTATTCTGTTACATTACTATTGCCTAAAATTGTGTGGGAGGCTTTTGCAAAGTAGCAGAGGAGAAAGTAAGAGCACAGGCAGATAAAACTTGGAGGAAAAAGGAGAACCTCAGGGCAAAAGCAGTGTACGGTGAACATGCAGAGAGTTGAAATAGGGAGGGTAATAGTAGGTAAGGAGGGAGTTTAATTTCACAGTTAGAAAAAGGGAATTGTTAAATTATAGCAAAACTAGTATTATATGACTCGATCAATAGTTTATCCTCAGCAGCAAATGGAAATAAGTAGCTGGAGGTGTAGCTTTAGCTGGGTATGTAGTCAGTGGTAGAGCATTTGCCTAGTATGCACAAGATTCTGGGTTCAATCTCCGGTATTGGTGGGGGGTGATTTTAGGGTGAGAGTATAGCTCAGTGGTACAGCACTTGCCTAGCATGTGCAAAACCCTGGGTTCAATCACTAGCACCATAAAAAAAAATGGAAATAGATTGTGTGCAAAGCAAGGAAAAGGGTCAATATTTTGGATCCAGGGAGAAAGACTAGGAATGGGGTCCTTCTGTCAATAACAAACTTGACCTGTGCTTACTGGGGTGGGGGAGTCTCAACTTTAACGGAAGATTTCTACTTATCATCATCCTGAATTAATGAATTAATGCTTTTTATATTTTTTTCAGAAAGTAGTTGCCACATTTTTAACCTTTTCATGCAAGGTACAAATGCCTTTCAGCCATTATACCCAAATAAGTAATATCTTACGTATGAGAAATGGGTGGGTACCCATAATAGTAGGTTCAGTGACATTGTTGGCATTAGATTGTTACAACACAAAATGTCTCATGAGAAATTTTATAGTATTAAACTAAAAGATATGACATGTCATATATAAATTCATGAAAGTAAAGCCAAAAGGTAATGGTATGTGGTTTTTAAACGCATCGAGGTAGATATCTCCATAAAAATATTGTGCTTAGAATGGTGACCTGTGCTGGATGGCAGAGGCTTTATCTGGGAATCAGAATTGAAATATACATTTCATGTCTTTGCCTGTGTGTGTGTACCAAAAAAGTACTGAAATCTTAACGTGATTTTATCATTCAGGAAAATGAAAGTCTCCTCTTGTCTCTAAACTTGTAGTTCCCAAACTCTGTGCCATGGCACCCCAAGGTACCACATTTAATTCATAGAGGATATTTTTAAATTTTAGAGAAAAACAACAATATTTGGTATTTGTCAAACACTCAGTGAACTACTAACTTGTGGTAGTTTACAGTTTCAACATTAGATGGCGCTACATTCCTTTTGCTGATGTCATCTTTCTAAACTTGGGTTTGGGGAAATTAATATGGTAAAGAGACAAACACAGCATGCTAATTAATGTGGAATAAAAACCTAAAATGGCAGTATCTGTTCTGATTCCAAGGTTTGAGAAGTTGTGCGGTTCCTTGTAGGTGTACACATTCTTTAGTAAGTAACTGTGGTTAAGAATCTAATAAAAATTTACTTTTTCTTCCTTTTAATTTATGAGTAGTATTTTTCTAACTGCTACTAAGTTGTTAGGACAGCTACTTAGTAGTTGTTTGAATCTAACTACTTAATAAATGAACTCTTAGGTATTTCTTTTGGCCAGGAGGCACCATGAAAAAAAAATACTGACACACTAACAGATTTATGAATCAAGAAAGTTTGGGAATGTCTACTCAACATTACTTAGTCTCTTGGAGTTGAAGCAAATATGTCTGAAGCAGGTTTTCTACACTGAAGCATAGGTTCCTGATTCTGTCCTGTCAGTTCCAGTCTGATTGGGGTGAGCTTCAAAGCCAGATATTTATACTTTTTCTTCAAAATAAGGACCACATGCCCCAACTCCCTAATCTCCTGCTTAGACCTAGTAGGATCTATATTCCATACCACATTGAATTGATGAGTTCCTAAAATTTGAAAGTAAAATAGACTTCTAGCAAAGTCAAATCAATTATACCATTGGCTTCCCCCCCCCCCCAAAATGGAGCTGTACCCATGGGGTAGGGGTAGTTAGTGAGGAGAATTAGTCTCAGAATACATTAAAAGTTACACTTTTTTTTTTTTTTTTTAGAAAAGGAAGTATTTCAAAATTAAATATTAAAGAGAAAAAAATGTTTTTTTAAAAAAAGTTATTCAGCACAAGCCACAAAAAGCAAGCATAGTTACAAAACAAAACCCAAAAAAATCAATGCAGCAAATAATTTGGAGGTGCTTTTTCAATTTATAAAAATAATTGTTCACTTGCAAAAATACTCATCACAGTGTTCCCTGTGATATGAGCCTCCTTGGGGCATTTGAAATATGATTCAATTTTTTAAAATTCTATTTGTGCCCAGTCTTTTTCAGAAACAAAACTTTGGTTTTAAACAAGGTGCATCTGTTTCCAAAAAGTGCTTTCCCATGGAGCTGTGTGTAGAAGGCCTGTATTGCATCTGGAGATCTCACTCGGCTCAAATCAAAATTCCCTTTGAATACACCAAGCTTAGGAGCTAAACTGTCTTGGCTGTGTGCTCATGTTTGATCCTGTTGGGAATGAGGCTAATTGTTTAAGAATTTACATCCTGGTAAGGCCGTTAGCACTTTAAATTGATTTGGTATTTTTTAAAACTTATTTATACTGAGGAGCTTGGCTTTTCCTGAGCCAAAAACATTTGTATTTCCAGATTTCACCTGGCTTATCATCTGCACAGAAAACCCATCCTGGGATCATCTTTTACATAACAGTTGGAATGAGTTTCACGGATTGTCTTTTTACTGGGATTCATCTGTATCTGTACTTTCTTTAAAATCTTTTCTTTCCTCCCAGCATGCTAATTATTGCACTATACTTAATCTAGTCTTACAAAATGATGTGCCCTTAAAATGTTTACATTCGAAGTACCTTTTCCACAAGCATATCAAAGTTCTTTATAAACATTAATTAATTTGAACTGTTCTATGGAAGAAGTCTCCCTCGTTTTACCTTCTCACAATAATGCTTTTGATCCTTTGGCAATATGTGTGTACCTCTTCCTACAGAGACAAATTTATGTTGGTTTCTCAAGAGCAGAGAATCAATCCTTGCACAGCTTTATAAGCTTCACATTTCTTCCCTTCAAGTTCTGTAAACAAAGGGATACACATGCATGCACATACCAACATCAACACACACACACACACACACACACACACTCACTCACTCACTCACTCATACTCTCCCTCCCTCTTGGCAAGGGTCTGTTGAGGCTGGAGGGGCCACACTTCAATTTAACACTGAGTAGATGATCTAAATACCCTCGCAGTCTTTCTAATGCTTGGGGTGACTCATATTCTAAGAGGAACCCAGGATGAAACTTTTTTTTGCAAAGCAAAGAAGTTTTTTTAGCATTCTGAAAAATTACCATTTGTTCAGTTGCAAAATAACTGTACATAGACTTGGCAGTAGGTACTTTTAACACAATCACAAAATCACATGTGAGTGTTCCCTTAATTGAGTATATATTATGTGCCAGATAATTTCTAAACATTATCTCTTACTCTTCATTAGCTAAATGTTTTCTCCATTTTATATGGGAGAGAAAAATGAGACCCAGGGATACTAAGTACTTTGCCTGGTGGGTGGTAGAACCAAAATTCCAGTCCAGGTCTGACTGACTGCATAGTTCATTCTCTTCCCCTAATCCTCTTAGTTCCTCAAAGGCCTTTTAAAGGTTATCTAGTCCATCAACCTTGTACATAAGCAAACTTAAACTAAGACAGGAGTAATTTGTCCAAGGTCACCTCACATTTGGTTCTTTGAATAACTTTGAACATGCTCAGTAAATGTCTCATATTTATCTCAACTGATCAGAATCTTCCAAAAATTCACCACTCCTCCCAAAGTTTGAGATACTGAGCATGCTTGGTAGTGTTTCTGGAATTCTAGGGAACCCAGACTTGCACTGTGGTTCATTCTCAATCTCTTTCTCCTTGAAGGCTTATCTTTGTATACTGACTTTTACTCTCTAGGTTTCTGCTACAATCTATCATTAAAATACAGAAAAACAATAATGTGCTCATATTAAGCACACAAAATGTGCCCATTAGTAAATTAAATATTTTGGTTCAATAATAAGACTAAGTTTTCTTCAAACAAATATTAATCAGTTTGTTCCTTTTTCTCCTATTCCTGGTGATGTGTATTCCTAATTTATTGAGGTTCTTCTCAGAACCTTCACTGGTGACTATTATGTCTCTACCTCAGCAATTGCAAAAAACTTAGACTCAGAGAAACTAATTTCTGAAAGGACCCCAAACTCTTTTCTACATAAACAGAAACTTGACTTCCTGTGAGCTTCCTTTCTTCTTTAAATATTACTTAGCCACAAAATCTGTGCTCTCTCCTTTTCACTCTCTTGAAACAAGAGATGTTCAAGAACTAAGGTATGCGTGGGTTTTTAAAAGTTGAGGGAAGTAAGTCTGGGGCTGGGCACCCTCTTGAAATCTTAGAACCATGGGCTCCAGAAGGAACATGGGGACAGGGGGCAGGCATGCTCACATGCACACGCCTTTTCCTCAGATTAGATAGATGGGAGAGGCCGGGTCTAGATAATGGGAAGACAGGGATACAAGGAACTCACACCACATGGATCTAATTAGAAGTTTGTCAGCCTAGCTGTGTAATTCTGGAAGCAGTTCATGGTCTGTTTCTGCATGTACAAACTTATAGGTAATTTCTATTGTGTTTCTTTGTTAACCTACCTTCTAGGAAAATAGTGACCTTTTAAATTTGTGTCATGGACTATATCTTGAAATTATATTGTTTTCCTGCTTAGGTGCCTTGGAGATCTTCCCATTGCCCCTGAGATAGCCGCTGACTTCCTCTTGGCGGTCTGCAATGCCCATTCTTAGTTTACAAATTCTCAGTCTCTGTCAATGAAGCCTTGGCCAGTCTAATTCTTTCACTGACTTATAATGTATTGCTCTACCTGCTTCCTACCCCTTCTAATCTCTTCTTTGTCTAACCTGATTTTCCTTCTACTTTCTCCTTTTTGCAATGAACATTCCCTCCCTCAGTATGAGAGATGCCCAAGCTATGACCACAACTTTTCCTACTTTTTTTCCCTTCACACTTGGAAATTCATTCCACTTTTATGGGCAAAGGTTATTGTTCTTGTGTTTTTAACTTTCATCAGTATTACTTTGGCCTCCCAAAGTACCCCAAATATGTGTGGTCCATCTCCATTCAGGCCTCCATAGCACAGTGCATTTCAAGTTTAATGAGTGTATGAATCACTAGGTGATCTTCTTAAAATAAATTCTCACTCAGAGATCTGGATCGGGCCTGAAATTCTGCATTTCTAACACACCAGAGTATTGTTAGATGATGCAAATCCAAAGACCACACTTTGAGTGGGAAGGTAGCATTTAGGTATTTGAAAAGGACCACAGGACAGTGCGTGTGTGTTCCCCTTTCAATTTCTGTTAGCACACCAGTGCTCCAACATCTACCTTTTCCTAGAGCCCTTTCAAGTTATACTAACCTGAACTCAAATCCATATATATTTGCTTTTTTAGTCTGTAGCCTAAAATTAAGATTAAGAGCATACACTTTATTGTTCTTCATTGGTTTCCAGGCCTCGGTCTTGTCTCCCTATTCATGTGTCAGTTTCAACACTAGCACAAG
Organism: Xerus rutilus; assembly: GCA_028644305.1. Lineage (NCBI taxonomy): Eukaryota > Metazoa > Chordata > Mammalia > Rodentia > Sciuridae > Xerus > Xerus rutilus. The sequence continues at coordinate 36,312,161 of CM053405.1, read as the reverse complement.
TCTATCCAAAGCAAATCAGCATATAATTATTGGAGAAGTTCTTTGGATAAGGTGCTGTATATTCATTCTTTTGTATTCTCACAGTGCCCAACATTCCTTAATACCATCTACCCTTTGTTTATGATGGTTCCTCTGCTTGCTTCTGTAATCTTACCCATGTAGACTCTCAGCTTCATTAGGGTAGGGGTCAGTCAGTCTTGGTCAGCACTATTGCTTCAGCACCTGAAACAGAACTTGGTACATAGTAGATGCCTACTAGTTTCTTTTCAGTGACTGAGTGATTAAAAATTACAAAATCCAGCCGGGTATAGTGATGCACACCTATAATCCCAGCAACTCCAGAAGCTGAGGCAAGAAGATCACAAGTTCAAGGCCAGCGTCAGCAACTTTTCAAGGCCCCGTCTTAAAATAAAAAATTAAAAGGACTGGGATTATAGTTTAGTGGTAAAATGCCCCTGGGTTCAGTACCCAGTACCAAAAAAAATTACAAAATTGAAATTCCATCTCTGTGAAACTGTGCTCTTATCACCCAAAGTATAAACAACTGCTCCCTCTTCAGAACTTTTATAAGCACTGTGTGCTTCTCATCTAATCTTTCAACATTTCTCAAAGTGTAGTCAGAGACCACTTGCATCAGAACCCTCTGGAATGTTTCATAAGTACACGTCCCTAGGTTCTACTCCAGAGCCATGGAATCAACTTTCTGCTGCATGGGGCCAGGGAATCTACCCTTTTAACACTGATTGTAGTGCACATTAAAGTCCAGAACCTCTGGCCTGATCTCTTAGCTCTTTTAGAAGTGATGATAAAAGAGCAAAATAGCAAAGGATTCTCAAAAACAAAAAATTAAATAATCTTTTTCTAAATAATTATCAATTAGTTTTTGGTTTATTTTTGCTGACTTTCATTCTCTCCCTAGCAGTATCATCTTCTTTCCCAAATCTTGCCTTAAGCCATTTAAAAGCCTTGACCACTTGTAAGATTTACAGAACATAGTCAAAACTTTCAAAGTAAGCTACGTGTTTTAGAGTTGGGATTGAAATAAGGTAGGTGCTCTGTTCTTTCATTTAGAACCTCTGGCAGAACTATAAATGATGGGAGAGGAAAAAGAAGACAGCAAATAGGATGAAGACTTGTATTCTCTTAGTTCTGTGGTTACAAGAGATTAGTGGCAATCAGATCCAAAGACTAGTCACATGGAGGGTGATTCCCAAAGTACCCTGGAAAATTCCTACCAGTGGACCTCAGGGAATGAACCCTGTCTTTGCATCTCTGAAGAAGAGAAATTGAAATCTAGAGCACTTTGGTCTTGGAGATGTGAAAAATTGGTCTTATTAAGTATTTGGGGTCCCAGTGGTTCAGGAGGCTGAGGCAGGAGGATCACAAGTTCAAAGCCAGCTTCAGCAAAAGTGAGGTGCTAAGCAATTCATTGAGACCCTGTCTCTAAGTAAATAAAATAAATAACTAAGTAAATAAAATAAATAAATAAATAAATAAAATACAAAATAAGGCTGGGGCCTAGTGCCCCTGAGTTCAATCCCTGGTACCCACTCCCCAAAAAGCAAAAAAGCAAAAAAGTATGTGGAGTTTGATTTTATTAGTCACTCTGCTTTTGTTTATGTTTGAAAATGCCATTAAAAAGAATAATCTGGTATACCCATGTTTATACCTGCATTGTTCACAATAACTAAATTGTAGAAGCAACCCGTGTGTCCATCAACAGATGAATAGATAAGCAAAATGATTCTAACATAATTAAGCCTTGAAAAGAAAGGAAATTATTATTTTAAGATACAGGATTTGATTGTTTCCTAGTTTGGCCCCAGCCTCTTGGACTCAAGCAAGCTTCCTTCTTCCACCTCCCACATAGCTGGGACTATGGAGGCACACAAGTACACCCAGTTCAGGAAAAAAGTTCTTACATATGCTACAATATATGCAGGGTAAACCCTGGGGACATTATGCTAATTAAAATAAGCCAGTCACAAAAAGACAAATATTGTGTGATTCCACTTATATGAAGTACTTAGAGTAGTGAAAATGATAGACAGAGAAAGAAGAATCGTCATTGGGAGAGTTTAGTGAGAGAGAGAGATGGGGAATTATTGTTTAATGGGTAAGAGTTTCAGTTTTATGAGATGAGAAGAGTTCTGGGAGATGGATGGTAGTGACGGGTGCATAGCATTATGAATGTTTTTAATGTCACTGGACTGTATAGTTAAAAATGGTTCCAATGGCAAAATTCATGTCACGTGTACTTTGCCACATTAAAAAAAAAATTGGGTGAGAAAAAAATGAGCAGAGCCCGGCCTAATGGAGATGAGAAAGAGAAGTGGACATAGAGAGGGCTCTTCTCTTCGTGGAGGAGCAGGATGATGGAGAGGTTCATCCATGCAGCACTAGAAGCTCCCTTGGGATTGCAAAGGCAATATTTGCACATTACCCATTCTGTGTAAACAGGTGGGCTAAAATCTGGCTACATGATTGTTCTGTTCTTGTGAGTAACTGAGATTAGAAGCTTTTTACACAGAGTAGTTCAAAGTCCTACATTTAAAAGAAGACATCTGAAGGCCTGCTGTAAATAAAGCTGTTTTTGCATGCGTGAGGGAAAATTGGCAGGACAAGTGGCCATGATTAAAGGTAAAAGGAAGTGTCCTGACTCCAATCTTGCAGAGATTAAAAGAGTCATTTTGACCATAAAGAAATGTGTTTGGAGAAGTGAGGCTGAAAGTACCAGTTTTCTCGGTAAATTGAGGGCAGAATAATCCAACCTTAGCAAAGAAAAATTTATAAATCAGCATAGAGGAAAATAACCAAAGCCAAAAAGTAGGCTTGTAAAATTGTACATCTCCCTGGAAGTGAGAAAATGCCAATCATCTCTGGTAGCAATGCAGAATAATTATAAAGAAGATAATGCATTGACCTTTTAAAAAGGTAGAGGTTGTTGGGATTTTTTGTTGGTTTTGTTTTTGTGGTACTGGAAATTGAGCCCAGGGGCACTTTGCCACTGAGCTACATACCCAGCCCATTTTATTTTCATTTTTATTTATTTATTTATTTTTCATTTTGAGACAGGGTGTCACTAAGTTGCCCAGCCTGGTCTCAAACTTGTGATCCCCTGGCCTCACCCTCCTGAGTTGCTGGAATGATAGGTGTATGCCACGGCACCCAGCTGATGGCAATGATGATAATTATAGAAAAATTGGACATGGAAATGCCGAAATATATCACTCTATCAACTAAATAGGTTTGAGACCTCCAAAGAGATTTTTATCATTACCATTATTGTCAAGTACAGTGAATTCAGTGAGTGACAACTCAACAGAACATAATGTCCCAACAGTGTTTGTGGAATGAGGAGGGACAGAGGAGAGAGAAGGAAAAAGAAAGAAGAAAGCAAGGAAGATAAGAAAGATGCAGGGAAAATAAGACCCAGAGTTTATCTGCATCAAGTCAGACCACACCAAGAATAGTTTGTTGTGTTATGCACAGCCCGCTTCCAGATGTGTAACAGCTGGACAGAGTTCAGAGGAAAGCAGCAAGAAGAGAATTAGACTGAACAAAGAACTGGGAAGCATATGAAAGGCAGAAGCCTCTGAGAATGTAGTCCATGATATGAGCCCTTTTCTAATTTTGATGGCAATGTTTAAGTTCTTTTATATGTAGTTCAGTTTTCCCTTGATATCCAGGGCATTCATTCTTTAAATATGTAAGTGCTTAGAAATAGCTCAGAAGAAAAGTTCATGCACATAGTCAGTGGACTCTGAGCTTTCGAACAAGATAGGGTGCAGGGAGGGAGGGTGGGTTCTTGAAATTATAGGCCAAGTTCCATGCCAGGAGGCAAATAAAAAGTATGCCAAACTGGTCCTGGAAGTTTTATTGTTGAGAATCAGCTTGAATCAGGCAGGGAGCTGCCTGATGTTACCTAATGGGTTTCTTCCATCTATTCTCTGATTCATTCACCCTGGCCCTGGGCTGTACATGGCTGAGTCACCAGCTGAATACAGATATCCATTAAACAGGGAATTAAGGGCTATTAAAAATGATTTGCTGCTAGTCCCAGATTAAAGAAAGTAGACCAATTTACAATTACAGTTGCCCTGGTCCAAAATAAAATGCAAATTGTCACAGGGGAGCAGTTGGAGGGAAACAGGAGTAAACCATAGCACACCTACTCTGTCA